>CP136058.1:570133496-570472553 GCA_032464435.1 Aegilops umbellulata
AAATGCAAAGATTTTTGCAAAAGAATGAGTCAAAAAATTAGTTTTAGTTTTCTACAGAAAGCATTTCAGATCAACCGATTTGCAAACTCGGTGATACCGAAGCAGCTTTTGGAACCAAAACTAGTGAACTCGGTCAGACCGAGTTACAGTTGGGTGGCACCGAGACTGCTAGGGTTTCACAAAGTCCTGAACTCGGTCACACTGATTTGTAGTTCTCGGTCAGACCGAGAACCACATGTGCAATGGCCGTGGCCGAATCGGTGGCACCGAGTTCCGCAACCCAGTGGGTCCGAGATGATTTCGACGTAAACCTAAACCTAAATTTTCGAATCGCATCTATTCTAAGGATTGTTTTGACTGGATAGGAGTGTTTCAATTGTAGCAAGAATCATAATGAACACAATGTGCTAGGAATCAGACGGGGATAGCACTATGATCGAGTCCATACCCTAGTTCGGCGGTGAACTCGCTACGACGGCAACGGCGGAGACGAATTCCGTTGATGGCAGCGGAGACCAGCGACAGGAGGCGGCTGTCGACTAGGAGGACGATCCAGAGACCCAGGAGGCAGAGCGAGCTATGCGCAGGCGAAGAGGTTTCGGAGAAATTTCCAAAATTTTGCCCGTGAGTATATATAGCCCGACCCTGTCGGTGTGACCGAGTGGAACAACTCGGTGGCACCGAGATGCATAACTGTTGACAGTTATAGCAACTCAGGGTGACCGAAAAGTTCAAATCGGTTGCACCGAGGTGAAAACCTAGATCGACTAAGTGATCTCGGTATGACCGAAATGTAGGGATCAGTCAGACCAAAAAGCACAAAGAAGTTTTGGAAGTTTAAGTCTATGACAAATCGGGGACTCCGAGTGCTCCTCACACAGAGTGGTTTGAATCTGACTTGATCAAATTTTTTGATGTAGCATGAATAGAGTTTGAGACGAGAAAAGCATAGATAGCTAGAGAGGGTTCTTAGGCATTCTTGTCCATCCACTTGGCAAGAGAAAAGAAAACCAATCAATCAAAACAACAAGTGGATGTCCTCGAATGAGTAAAATATGCAATCAACATGCTCACACAATAAAATGGCAATTGAAATATGTGGCAAAGCATGCACAACCAATTCTAGCGTCTATCAAGCAATTTGCGATGACTAGGTCATCTATATATGAGTATATTGACTTAGGAGTCAAATGAGAACATTTGATCATAGGTCATACTCATCGTTTAAGCACAAGTGGGGTTACCACTTTTACATAAAGCATTGTTGTGTTCACACCATTAGAGTTGCTTTAGTTCAAGTCTTAGAGTAAAGCTCCCCCTAGATGTGATATCCCCCCTAAGAGGGATGAACTAACCTTGGGTTTTGTCGATGATGACTTCATGTAGATGTTGAAGATGTGGATGCTCAATGTTGATGTAGATCTTTTGGAGCTATCCATTGGAGTGAGTTGCACTTTAAATACCTACACGGGTTAGTCCCACAAGGAACAAACAAGGATATCCATAGACATAGAGTGATGGACACACAAGATGATGTCTATGAAGGCTTTTAGGTTACCTTGTCCCTTGTCTTACCAACAAGAGGGTTTGTGACTCCTTGAACTAGTTCAAGATGTGGAAGTTGATTGCCCTTGTTCTTGCCAAGATAATGAGAGTGAAATATGTTGGCGGAGTCACCCTCAAGAACTCACTAGTTCTTATTCTTTTGGATCCACACCATCTTGATGGGAATCCTTGGTGTTGTAGTTGTACTTGATGAATGGAACTTGAAGTACTCTTGGGAATCAACTTGACTAAGGTCTTAGGAGCTTCTTCAAATGCATCAATTTCCTCTTGAAGCTTGTCCTTGCCTTTTTGCTTGTAGTCTTGTGGTGGAAGATCATCTTGAGCTTGTGTCCCTTTGAAAGAAGTGGGATCATACTTCTCTTGTTGAGGAACAAACTTCGTCTTGGGGTATTGATCTTCTTCCCATTCAACTCCATTAGCATTGAACTTTCGTTCAAAACCAACACCTTGATTCTTCCGGTGCCTTCCTTGCTTGCGTACAATTTCCTCGAATTGCTTACTTCCGGCAAGGCTCTTGTAAACTCCTTTGTCTATAATTCCCTTCAATAAGCTATTTTCTTGCTCAAGTGTAACTTGGCTAAGAGAATCATTAGTGTAATCAAGATAACTACTAGAAGCAACAATATTGGATTTAGCATAATCAGTGTTACTACTAGAAGAGGAATCTTTCTTGTTCTTATTACTAGACTTGACTTGAGGCATGTAAGTGGATAAGAGTAAACGCTTGGCAATGTAAGAAGAACTTTTCTTACGAAGATCATCATTGATTGCTTTTAAGAACTCATGCTCTTGCTCAAGGTTGAGCTTTTCAAAGCGTAATTTCTCATGTGTCCTTAAAAGTTCTCGATGATCTCCTAAGATAGTTTCATGAGCTAACTTAAGAGTGTTTAGTTCTTTAGTTAGAGACTCAATTTTCTCCTTATCATTGTCATTCGTTTTATCTTGATTAGCATGATTAATTGACGTTTCATCATAGTATTCATCACTAGAGTTGTCAACAAGTAAATCATCATCACCTAACAAATCATCTTCATCACTATTGAAATCAACATACTCGGGGTGTCATACCTTTGGGCCTTTAGCCATGAAGCATGTTCCAACTCCTTCATTTGGTGAGTCAAATATGTCGTAGGAGTTGGTTGACACAAGTGCTAGACCGGCAATACCTTCATCTTGAGTATATTCGGAATCGGAGTGATAACTTCTCTCGGAGTGGTTGTCGGAGTCGGAGCCGGAGCCGGATACCCATTCACCAATATGAGCTTGATGTCTTCGTTTTGTGTAGCTCCTTGATGACTTGTCCTTTCTTTCCGAATCCTTGCTTCTCCGTGAGTATCTTTGTTCATAACGATCATCTCTACTCCTTCTTTCTCTAGATGGTGATTCTTCTCTTCTACTCCTTCTCTTGGGAGAATCTTCTCTTCTTTTGTAGGGAGCCGTACACTCATTGGAATAGTGTCCGGGCCTTCCACAATTGTAGCAGTTTCTCTCTCGACTAGAAGATCTTTTGTCATTGTAGGACCTTGACTTGGAGACTTCAACCCACGGAGGGTAACAGTTGCGAGAGTCCACGGAGGGCTCCACCCACGAAGGGTCCACGAAGAAGCAACCTTGTCTATTCCATCAGGGCCATCGCCCACGAAGGACTTGCCTCGCTAGCAGTAGATCTTCACGAAGTAGGTGATCTCCTTGCCCTTACAAACTCCTTGGTTCAACTCCACAATCTTGTCGGAGGCTCCCAAGTGACACCTAGCCAATCTAGGAGACACCACTCTCCAAGAAGTAACAAATGGTGTGTTGATGATGAACTCCTTGCTCTTGTGCTTCAAATGATAGTCTCCCCAACACTCAACTCTCTCTCACAGGAATTGGATTTGGTGAAAAGAAGATTTGAGTGGAAAGCAACTTGGGGAAGGCTAGAGATCAAGATTCATATGGTTGGAATGGAATATCTTGAGCTCAACACAAGTGTAGGTGGTTCTCTCTCAGAAAATGTGTATTGGAAGTGTAGGCATGTTCTGATGGCTCTCTCCATGAATGAAGAGTGGGTGGAGGGGTATATATAGCCTCCACACAAAATCTAACCGTTACACACAATCTACCAAACTCGGTGGGACCAAATCGTTAAACTCGGTCGGACCGATTTAGCAAACCTAGTGACCGTTAGGATATTCAGTGGGACTGAGATGCAACTCGGTAGGGCCGATATGATTGGCGTTAGGGCATAACGTAATCTCGGTGTGACCGATTACACAAACTCGGTGGGACCGATTTTGGTAATAAGCTAACCAGAGAGTTGGTCAGGTAAACTCGGTGGGACCGATTCGCTCATTTCGGTGAGACCAAAATGTTACGAAAGGGAAACAGAGAATTTACATTGCAATCTCGGTGGGACCGATCGCTCACTTCGGTTAGACCGAAATGTTACGAAGGGAAACAGAGAAATTGTAATCCCATCTTGGTGAGACCGAGATCCCTACCGGTGAAACCGAATTGCTAGGGTTTGTGGCAGTGGCTATGACATGTGAAACTCGGTGGCGCCGGATAGAAAGAATCGGCAGGGCCGAGTTTGACTTTTGGTTTAGGTCATGTGTGGATGTGGGAAGATAGTTGAGGGTTTTGGAGCATATCACTAAGCACATGAAGCAAGAGGCTCATTAAGCAACACCTCATCCCTCCATGATAGTATTGGCTTTTCCTATAGACTCAATGTGATCTTGGATCACTAAAATATAAAATGTAGAGTCTTGATCTTGAAGCTTGAGCCAATCTTTTGTCCTTATAATTTTGAGGGATCCACTTTCCTCATCCATGCCATGCCATCCATTGAGCTTTTCCTGAAATATTAATCTTGGAATAATGTTAGCTCAATGAGATATATGTTGTTAGGAATTACCAAAACCACCCAGGGATAGTTGCACTTTCATGAGGCCTGCGCGGCAGCACAACCAGACGCGGGGAGGAGGGAGCAGGCAGTTGTCGGTGTACTAGAGTAGGGGTACCCTAGTATCCCGAACTTGTGCACGGGCAGTCGCAGCACCCCGCGGCAAGGCTTGCCGGGTGACTGCCAAGGTCCTCCGTGGTTCCTTTGGAGCCGTTCAAGAACAAAGTATTCAAGCCAAGGAGACAAGGCCCCGGCAAGAGGAGCTTGCCGGGAAGGCCACTCAAGGCACAAGACCCCGGCAAGAGGAGCTTGCCGGGAAGGCCAACCAAGACATCTCAAGGAACTTGCCGCGACGCGCCACGCGTCCCGGCAAGGCCCGGTGAGCGGCGAGCTCCCGGACGCGACAAGACAACGGCCGCGGCAAGCTACCGCGGCGTACCCACGCTCCAGCACATCCACCAATGTGTCGCTCTGGGACCCTTTCAGGCATACGTGGCGGGAGGCTGTGCAGCCAGCGGTATGCGGTGGCAAGCGGCGCTGACAAGATTGCCATCGTGGCGAACGGTGGCGTCCCTGACGGTCCCTTTTTGCACTGTTTGGGCGACGCAGATGGGCATTTAATGCCCTTGTCCCCTGCCGTCAGGGTTAGGTATGATACACTGTACAGGTAGCTGTACCAACCGCAACACCTTTCCATTTTTACCCTTGTCTACGTTGCCACCTGTCGGTGACCCCTTGAGCATATAAAAGGAGGCCCATGCGCAACGTAGAGGTGGGGGGGGGGGACGAACAGAAGAACACTCACGCTCGGTCTCGTTAGCTGCTGGTGTGTACTGTAGCACTCAGCGCTCCCGAGCAAGAACTCAATACAAACCACAAAGCAGGAGTAGGGTTTTATGCATCCGTGCGGCCCGAACCTGGGTAAACTGCTCGTGTGCTTCGCCTCGATCTGCTCTTCGTGCGATCTCCGCCCCCGCCGAACCGAAAGGGGCTCGGTCCGCCGGTCCCCATAGGTGCTCGTGGATCAGTTTCCCCGACATCTTTGGCGCACCAGGTAGGGGCGCGTCGAGGTTGTGTGAACCTGATCCGGCATTCACACGAGCTAGATCTTCATCATCTTCATCGACATGCCGCCGAAGAAGAAGGCTTTGGAGGCGACTGCTCCGTCCGCGACAAACCCACCACCACCGGAGCAAACGGCTGGTGGGGTAGACGCCGGCGGAAGAACGGGCATCGACGAGGGAGCTCACGGTGCCGCCAGGTCCAAGGACAAGGCTGCGCTGCCCATCGGCGGCGTAGCCGGCTCCCACAACAACCGGGCGTACTCCAAGACCTCGGCGTCCGTACATGCACCGCGCCCATCTCAGGAGGCGCGGGACCGGCAGCGTCATGGTACTCATGGTACCATACGCTTGCTGGACCTAGATCGAGCTGGTGGATCTCGGAATGCTCAAGACCAGCATGCGCGCCAACATGCTGGCGCGAGCGAGGCACGGTCGCCTGGACGGGATACTGCTCCTTCTAACATAGTTAGAAGTCCGAGCATATCCCACTCCTCACACCGTTCGCCACTGCTACCCGCCACTCCAGCGGAAGCTTTGGCGCGAGCTCAACTACTCCTAGACTACCCTCCAACGGCGGACAAGATCGACGACTGGAGGGCCACCATTCAAAGTCTCATCGGCTTTGCCAACGGCGACACTCCACGGCAGCCGAGTACATCGCAGCCGCAGCGAGTCAGCCAGGCACGAGCCGATGGCGACAAGACCAGTGGGGGTGCGACCACCGTGCACTCTCCGTCCCGAAGGCCAAGATCGCCGACTCGCCGGATCCACCTCGACAGCGACTCCACCGCGTCATCAGATCCGCGAGCTCGTCGCGATCAGCGCCAAGTTCTTCACGAACGACAGCAAGAAGACGCTCGTACTCGCATCGAGCGCCGAAGAGAAGCGCGGCGTCAATCAGACCAGCGCGCTGGGCCCTCCGTCGACATGCATGCGCCAGGGGAACCAGGCGACCTGCCGTACGTGGTAGGTTGCCCTACGTTTACCCGTGAGCTGCGGCAAGTCCAGTGGCCCAGCACGAAGAATTTCAAGCCAGACGTACCCGAGAAGTACGACGGCAAGTCGCATCCGTCGGAGTTCCTCAGCATCTACACCATCGCGGTGCAAGCTGCCGGGGGGCGGGACGACAAGATCCTTGCCAACTACTTCCCGCTGGTGCTCAAACCCAACGTCAGGTCCTGGCTCATGCACTTGCCGGACAACTCCGTATCTTCTTGGGCAGACCTATGCCATCAGTTTGTCGGCGCCTTTACAGGCGGCCACAAACCTCATGGCCAGGAGAGTGACCTTCATCTGCTCGCCCAGAAGGAAGGAGAGCCCCTGCGCAAGTTCATCCAGAGATTCAGCCATGTACAACACAACATCCCGGATGTCCACCCTGCCGCGGTCATCACCGCGTTCCATCAGAACGTGCATAACCGCAGGATGCGGGAGGAGATGGCGATGTGCAAGATCAGAGACGTCAGTGAGCCGTATGCCCTGGCCGACAAGTGTGCACGTGCTGAGGAAGGGAGGAAACTCCCCGGAGAGAATACAGGAGCAGGAGGATCTGACAGCGAGGATGCTGCCCCGGCAAAGAAAAACCAGCGGCGGAACAACAGGAAGAAGAAAGGCAAAGATGTGCTAGTTGTTGAGCAGTCTGGCAACGAAGGTGGCGCCAAGAAAGCCAAAGCTGGTAGCTCCGGCAAGGAGGTTGCCGCATGCACCAACTGCCAGGCTGTGGCGGTCACCGACAAGCAGGACGACACCAACAAACAGTACTGCAAGATCCACTGCACCAAGGGCCATGACCTCCAGAGCTGCAAGAAGGTCGAGCAGCTTGTCGAGCCGCAAAAGGCCGAATACGAGCGACGCGACAAGGAAAAAGCCCAAGGAGGTGCTGGAGGATCCGGCATGAAGCGCCCCGGCCGAGGAGGACGCCGCGGCAAGGCCAAGCAGCAGCAAGGAGACAGACCTCCCCGCGGCCGCGACAAGGATGAAGATGACGACGACGACGAAGACATGGATGATGTCGAGACCAGTGAGCAGGAGTTCCAAAAAGCCACAGAGGTCTTGTGCGTTGACGGTGGTGCTTCTCTGCATACTTCACACCGCCAACTCAAGCAGTGGGTGCGGGAAGTCAATGCGGCAGAACCACCCGTCGAGTCACGCAAGCTTCTGAAATGGTCCAGCACGCCTATCATCTTTGATATTGAGGACCACCCTGATCGCACAACTGCGGTCGGGTGCTTGCCGATGTTGGTTTCACCAACTATCCGCAACCTCAAGGTCACTAAGATGCTAGTTGACGGCGGGGCCGGCTTGAACCTGATCTCCTCCGCTGTGCTCCAGAAACTCCAGGTCCCTGACAGCGAGCTCGAAGAGACCGGCACATTCCAAGGAATCAACCCGGGAAGGAGCAAGCCGAAGGGGAAGATCACGTTGCCGGTGACATTTGGCAGCGAGTTGAACTTCAGAACTGAGAGGGTCACTTTTGACGTTGCCGATTTTCCATTGCCTTACAATGGGATCCTCGGCCGTCCAGCGCTCGCCAAGTTCATGGCGGCCTCTCACTATGCATATAACATGCTGAAGATGCCAGGCCCGATAAGTGTCATCTCTGTCCCTGGCGACAAGAAGGATGCTCTTATCTGTGCCGACAAGATTTACCGGGAAGCGGCAGCCGCAACGGATCGCAAGTCACTTGCCGTAGAAGCTCCCGGGGGGAAGAAGAAGACCAAGTCCGGCAAGAGTTCTGATGCCCACTCCGGCAAGCGCACCTCTTTGGAGTGCTGCGCTACCGTCGAGGACGCACCATCGAGCTCCACCGGCAAGTGTAAGAAGACAATGGCAGCTCTGCCAGAGACCAAGAAGGTGTCCGCCAAGGAGGACGGCACTGGTGGTACCTTCACCATTAGTGCCACTCTCGACCCTAAAAAGGAAAGCACGCTCATTGCTTTCCTGTGGGCGAACGTCGATGTGTTTGCGTGGCAACCGTCTGACATCCCCGGTGTTCCCAGGAAAGTAATTGAGCACCACCTTGCCGTCTGTCCTCATGCGCGACCCGTCAAGCAGAAAGTCAGGAAGCAAGCAGTGGAGCGCCAAGAATTCATCGCAGAAGAGATCAAGAAGTTGGAAGCGGCAGGCCTTGTCAAAGGAGTGCTCCATCCTACGTGGTTGGCCAATCCTGTAGTCGTGCGCAAGGCAAATAGGAAATGGAGGCTTTGTATCGACTTTACCGATGTTAACAAAGCTTGTCCCAAAGACCCATTTCCCTTGCCGCGCATTGACCAGATTGTTGACTCCACGGCCGGATGTGACTTGCTTTCATTTCTTGACGCATACTCAGGATACCATCAGATCTTCATGGCAGAAGAGGATGAGGAGAAGACCGCATTCATCACTCCATGTGGCACATATTGTTTCATACGGATGCCTTTCGGTTTAAAGAATGCTGGTTCAACATTCGCAAGGGTAGTCCATGCCGCTTTTGAGCCACAAATACACAGAAATGTGGAAGCCTACATGGATGACATAGTGGTCAAGAGCAAGGACAAGGCAACTCTGATTCAAGATTTAGATGAGACTTTTGCAAATCTTCGCAAGATCAGCCTCAAGCTCAACCCCGAGAAGTGTGTGTTTGGAGTCCCTTCCGGCAAGCTTCTCGGGTTCTTCGTGTCTCAGCGGGGAATTGAAGCCAATCCCGACAAGATCAAGGCCATTGAGCAGATTGAAGCACCAAAGCGCGTCAAGGATGTACGAAGACTTGCCGGTTGCGTGGCAGCTCTCAGCAGGTTTATCTCTAAGTCTGCTGAGCGCACCCTGCCGTTTTTCAAAATATTGAAAAAGGCAGATCCAATGAAATGGACTCCGAAAGCGGAGGCTGCGCTACAAGACTTGAAGAGATACCTGTCCTCCACTCCAATACTTGTCACACCTAAGCCACAAGAGAAGTTGCTGCTGTATCTGGCGGCAACGAATCAAGTGGTTAGTGCTGCGTTAGTAGCGGAGAGGGAGGCAGATGATGAGCCAGCAACCACGGCAGGCGCATCCAGCGGCAAGCAGGGGGCTTCCCCGACAAGCTCTGGTCCCGACAAAGATGGATCTGCGCAGGCGCGTGAGGAGATACAGAAGAGAATGGTGCAGCGCCCAATTTACTTTGTCAGTTCCCTTCTGCACGGGGCTAGGTCAAGGTACTCTGGTGTGCAGAAATTGCTTCTCGGCCTTCTCATGGCCTCGAGAAAGCTGCACCATTACTTCCAAGCACATGAGATCACAGTTGTCACTCGTTTTCCGCTGAAGAGGATACTGCAGAATCCAGAAGCAACAGGCAGGATTGTTGAGTGGGCACTGGAACTGTCAAGCTTTGGCCTCAAGTTTGAGAGCACTTCAACTATCCAAAGCAGAGCATTGGCAGAATTCATAGCAGAGTGGACGCCAACACCAGATGAAGAAATTCCAGAAACGAGCATCCCCGTCAAGGAAGCAGGCAAAGAGTGGCTGATGTACTTTGATGGTGCCTTCTCGCTTCAAGGCGCCGGTGCTGGCGTGCTGCTTGTCGCACCCACCGGAGAGCACCTCAAGTACATAGTCCAGATGCACTTTCCCAAGGAGCAAGCAACAAATAATACTGCAGAGTATGAAGGTTTGCTTGCCGGTCTTAGGATCGCGGCAGACCTTGGGATCAAGAAGCTCATTGTCAGGGGTGACTCGCAGCTTGTCGTCCGCCAAGTGAATAAGAGTTATCAGAGTCCGTTGATGGAAGCCTATGTTGATGAAGTGAGAAATCTAGAAGAGCACTTTGACGGCCTACAGATGGAACATGTTCCAAGAGCTCAGAACGACATTGCCGATGGCCTGTCAAAGTGCGGAGCACTTAAGTTACCTGTGGAACCAGGGATCTTTGTGCTCAAGCTGACTCAACCGTCTGTAACGCCATCAACTGGACAGAGCAAGAAGAGGAAGTTGATTTCTAGTGACTATTTTCCGGCAGAGCTTCCCGAAGCCGCCGCCAAGAAGGTCCCTAAGATCAACACCAAGAGTGTTGGGGAGCAGTCTACTCCGGCAAGCCCCAGGGTTTGTTCCGTTGAAGCAGACGCTCCCGACAAGTTTTGCTCCGGCAAGCTTGTCGGGGAACGTCAAGCTCCGGCTGAGCCGCAGGTTCTCGCCGTAGAAGCGGATGTTCCCACAGCAGTAGATGTGCCTTTAGTCCTTGTTGTCGAGCCGCAAGCTCCAGCATGGGCACAACAGATTGTCCATTTCCTTCAGACAGGAGAACTTCCCGAAGAGCAAGAAGAAGCAGAAAGAGTAGCCTGGCAGTCAAGTATGTACCAGTTTGTCGACAACACACTGTACAGAAGAAGACTCAACAGTGTGAAATTGAAGTGTATTCACCGGGAAGACGGACAAAAGCTGTTGGCAGAGATACATGGAGGCATATGTGGTCACCACATTGGCGCAAGAGAACTTGCCGGCAAAGCATTCCGGCAAGGTTTCTTTTGGCCGACAGCCCTCCAGGATGCAACTGCACAAGTAACCAAGTGTGAAGCGTGCCAGTTCCATTCCAAGAGGATACACCAGCCAGCTCAAGCTCTCCAGACGATCCCTTTATCCTGGCCATTTTTGGTCTGGGGGCTCGACATCCTCGGCCCCTTCCCCCGAGCAGTCGGGGGCTTTGAGTACTTGTATGTTGCAATCGACAAGTTCACAAAGTGGCCGGAAGTGGAAGCAGTGAGGAAGGTGACAGCACAGTCAGCAGTCAAGTTCTTCAAGTCGATTGTTTGCCGCTTCGGGATCCCTAACAGGATCATCACCGACAACGGTACGCAATTCACGAGCCGCACCTTCATGCAGTACATCCAAGATCTTGGCGCCAAGGTCTGCTTCGCTTCTGTTGCTCACCCCAGAAGCAACGGTCAAGCGGAGAGGGCAAATGCTGAAGTGCTGCATGGGCTCAAGACCAGGACTTTCGACAGGCTGCACAGGTGTGGAAGAAACTGGATTGAGGAGCTGCCGGTGGTTCTTTGGTCGATCAGGACGACACCAAATCGAGCCACTGGCCAGACACCTTTCGCTCTAGTCTATGGAGCAGAGGCAGTTCTCCCCACGGAACTCATATACGGGTCACCTCGAGTGCTCGCTTATGATGAGCTTGAGCAAGAGCACCTGCGACAAGATGACGCGCTGCTCCTTGAGGAGGACCGTCTTCAGGCTGCTATACGAGCTGCTCGCTACCAGCAAGCTTTGCGCCGCTACCATAGCCGCAAAGTTAACACCAGAAGTCTCGAGGAAGGCGACCTTGTTCTTCGGCGCGTTCAGTCCGCCAAGAATTCCAACAAGTTGACGCCGAAGTGGGAAGGCCCTTTCCGGGTGAAACAAGTCACTAGGCCTGGCGCTGTCCGCCTTGAGACCGAAGATGGCATTCCGGAAGGTTCCCTCGCCCACAAGTTTGCCGGGGGGAAGGAGAAGATAATGGTATGGACCAGGCGTCGTTCAAGAAAGTTTCGCCTTGCCGGAAAGCAAACAACAGAAAAGCTAAGTTGCCAAAGTTTGAGCAATCAGATTTTTAAAAATTTTAAGTTATCTTCCTTGAATGACCATGCTTTGTATGGAAAACCTGTGCGCGGAGGAACCAACTCGTGGCTAGTTGCGCCCTTACTTTGTTTCGAGTCCGCTCAACAACTTAAGTGTGCTGCGACTAGAGTTGCACCCTTACTTTGTTTCGAGTCCGCTCAACAACTTAAGTGAGCTACGACTAGTTGCGACAAGGTTTCTTGTCAGTAACGGCACCGCCAGCAGGCTGCTGACGTCCCGCACTCAGCGCTCGCGGCTAAGGTGCCTGTGCCGGCAAGTTCCCTAAAAGTGTAGGGAAAAAACATACAAAGGAAGGAATCAAGTAAAGGAAATAACATTGCAATCACTACCCAAAATAGAGTTATATTACAAGATAGCTTGTCGCGGCTCTAATAGATTGTTTTCATAGCATGGCCAGCAGCGACAAGAAAAGAAGAAAACGGGCGGCCTAGTCTACACGATCGCCCTCAACCCTCTTGATCCCGCTCACCTTGTCCACAATGGGTGCGACAAGGGCCTTGAGCGCCTCCAGATCAGCATCCGGCGGCAGGGTCTTGAGGACGTTGGTGAGGTTGAGGCCCGGGTTGCGGAAGGCCACCTTCACCAACACCTTTTGAAGAGCTCCCGCGTAGATCTTGCGCGACTCGTCGGCCAGCTGCTTTGGGATCCTCTCCCGGAGTCGCTGGAGGGCTGTCGCCACGCCTTTGAAGAATAAGGTGAGCTTGGCGCTGGATTCGAGGTTCTCATCGGAGGGATACCCGAGATCCTCCATCCCCAGCTGCGCCAGCTCCCTGTCAATGTCTGCGGCAGCATTCACAAGACCCTCCGTCCAGTGCTCCACAGTCTCCCTAAAAGTGTTCTGGGCGGCAGCAGCACTCTCCAGCGGCGCCTTGTCGGCCTTGATCTCCTCCTTCAAGGCCACCTCCTGCTCCCTGGCGCCGTCCAGCCTCTTGGTCAAAGTGGTCAGCTTCAACTCAAGATCTGCGTTGGAGTCCTTGGCAGCGCTGAGCTCCTTGCCCTTCTCGGCGAGACGGGCCTGCGGCTCTGAGTGGCTGTAGGCGTCCTTCTCCCGCTCACGCTTGAGCGCGGCAAGCTCCTCGCCGCTCGCCTTGAGATCGGCCTCCAGCTGCGCCACCTTTGTCTCCAGCTCCTTCTTGGCGGTCTCGGCAGCTGCGGCAGCGTTCTCCGCCGAATGTTCGCTCACGCGCGGCAAGCTCCTCCTCGTGGCTATCGAGATTGATCTTTCGCTGCGCCAACTCGCCCTCCTGCGCAGACAGCTTCTCAGCGGCAAGCCGCTGCTGCTCTTCGACGTCAGCCTTCTCAAGGAGGAAGGCCTTCTGCTCCTCAGCGAGCTGCTCCCGCTCCTCCGCCAGGGACCGGAGAGCTGCCTGGTTGAGACCTCGGAGCTCCTCTGCGCGCTTCTCAATGTCTGCTCCCGCCTTTGCGACAAGCGCCTCGCGGGATTCCAGCTTGGCTTGCCGAGCGCGGTAGAGCGACAACAGCTTCCGCAGCAGCCGCTCCTCCTCGGGCTCGCCGCTGCTGCTGCTTGGCGCGTCAACCAGCGTTAGCCCAGCGGAGGCGAGCACCTCTCCATCCAAGCTTTCTCCTTCGACCGGCGCCCTGGACATTGACACCCAGGGGAGGCTGATGAAGACGCCATCGCCGGCCTTCAAGTAGACGCCTGGCTGGGGCTCTTCGGGGCCTGACGCTGCGGCAGCAGTGGAAGGGTCGGCGGTCGGCGTAGCGCCTGGCGCTTCTGCGGCCTCAGGGCCGTCAGTGCGATCGCCAGACCCCTCACCAGCTGCTACGGCGGCAGCCTTGGCGGCCTCTTCACCGGCGGGATCATCAGTGCCGGCCGCTTCTTTGGTGGCAGCGGCATCGTCGACAGCAACCTCGGTCTCCATCGGCTCCGCAACAGATGGGTCTGACGGCCGGAAAAGGAAGAGAAGTCAAGCAAATATCCAAAAAGAAGATCAAACGAAGAAGAACCCAAGGGAAGTTTCGAAGCAAGAGGTTTACCTGTACCGGGCTCTGCAGTTGTGGTCTCCGCTGCCGGGGGACCGCTGGTGCTGACCCTTATCGGAGACTTCTCCCTTGCCGGAGAACTCCCCCTTACCGGAGACTTCTCCCTTGCCGGAGAACTCCCCCTTGCCTGAGAGCTCTCCCTTGTCGGAGGATTCTCCCTTGCCGGAGAACTCTCCCTTGGCGGTGTAGTCGAAGCAGATGGCATGTCAGGGGCGGTCTCTGGACGCTCCTGGTGGGGCTGCTCTGCTCCTACACAAACCAACAGTCAGATATCAACAAACAAAGAGTATCCATGCGTGCCTAATAGCGGGAAGCAAACCATATACTTACGCTGAGGGCTGCGCTGGGGGCTGCTCTGAAGAACAGTTGCCGGGTCCGGCAAGGTTGTCTCGGACGCACCCCCTGCTGTCGCGGTGGGATCGTCCTCGATGATAATCACCGGGACCTTGGCTCTCTTTGCCGCTCTCTGGGCCAGAGTCCTAAAAAGGAATAAGTTCAGAGTAAAGCAAATGAGTTACAAGACAAAATAGCAAAAATTGAAGAAATACAAGTACAACAAGGATCTTACTCTTCTTCTTCCTCGTCGGAGCTGAGCGCGGAGAAGTCAAAGCCTGGCTCACCTCCGGCGCGAGGAGGCGGGGGAGTAGGTTCCCTTGGCCGCTTGGCGGGAGCAGTGATGGTGGTCTGAGACGACCCCGCTCCAGCTGCCGCCATGGCATGAGAAGCGGCAGGAGCAGAAGCGGCGGTCCGAGAAGACCCCGCTCCAGTTGCCGCAGCAGCGTGAGGTGCTCCCGCAGCAACAGAACTTGCCGCGGTGGAGCGTGTCGCGTGGCGCGGCGGCTTTCGACTCGTCTGCCGCTCCGCTACGTCCCCGGCCTTGCGGAGACGCCTTTTTGGTGGAGCCGGGGGCTCTGCTTGCGGCGAGCTGCCCAAAGATGAGGAGGAAGAGGAGTCGATCTCCAACGAGCCGCTCGTACCCTCGGCGGGCTCGCTCGACTCGACGTCATGCCCGGCAGGCTCTTCCTCGCCGGCAAGCCCCTCTCGCTCGGCAAGGCTTGCCGCCTCTGCTGCCTCTGCCTCCTCCACGGTGAATCCAAACTCGCCCGCGGCTGCGGCTGCCGCTGCCTCTTCCAGCTTAGTGGCGATGCGCTTCATCTCCTCATCGGTGGTGTCCCGGGTGAGGCCTTTCTTTTCGTCAGAGCGGACTGGCTTTTCTACCAAGCCGTCGAAGAACTCCTGCACGACGACGTCTTTAGGCTCTTGCCAAGTTGGAACAATCCCATGCGAGTCGCACAGTGGCATCATTGCACGAATGCGGTCGAGCGCGAAGTTGTTGCACAGCGGAACGACGTCCTTCGGCAACCTGAACACTTCGGGATGCTGAGGGTCGTACTTGAACATCTCCTGGAGCATCGCGTTAAGCTCCAGAACAGTGAAGTTGAAGTTGAGGCCTAGACGCAGCCTCATGATATCCGCCGCATTCTTGAACTCCCAGGCGGGTCTCCTCCTCTCCTGCAGGGGGGCTATGCGGCGGCGTAGGAAATCTGCGCCAACGACGCCTACAGTGAGCCCGGCAAGCCTGAGGCGTTGGATCCGGGCGACGGCAATCTTCAGCCTGTCATCTTCCGGGGCCACGTTGCTCCAATCGCTGCCGCGCACTACTGGAGTTTGGCGTCGGGCGGTAAACGGCTGCGGGTCCTCCTCGGCAATCCAGCACCAGTCTGCTCTCCATTCCTCCCACTTGCTGCGGAGCTCTCCCTCCAGATAAGCTTCCTTCTTGCCGGCTTTTGAGATCCAGGCGATACCGCCGGATAAAGGCTCTCCTCTCTCAACTCGGGGCATAAAGAAGTGGCGAAAAAGGGCTACATTTGGATGGACTTCGACAAATTTTTTGCAGAGATGTGCGAAAACTGCCATGGTCAGGACATCATTGGGGGTGAATTCAAGGAGGCAGAACCCGTAGGTGTTCATAATATCACAGAAGAATTCAGAGAAAGGCGGGCAGAGCCCGCAGTAGAAGAACAAGGCGAAGAAGGGATATCCAGTTGGAGCCATTTTCCAAGCGACGGCTGGAAGTACCTTCGTGCGCGGGTGCGCCCGCGTCTCCGTCGACCAGAAGAGGTAGTAGTACTCCCTCAGCTCCCTCGCGGCAAGCTTGGGGGGAAGATTGCCCGCTCCTTTCGCAGCGCCGCGAGCCGCTGCGCCTCGGCCGACTTCACGACCTTCCCCTTCTCGGCTTTCGGAGCCATGGCAGAAGTGGTGAGGGAGGTCGACGGCGTTGGTGGTGCTGGTGGCGATGGGGGGCGGAGCGCTGCTCTCTTTCGGCTTTGGGAAGAAGGGGATTGGCGGAGATTTTCCAGGTTGGAGTAGCAACTGGCAGATGGGCGAACTGCCCCTGTTTCCCCTGCTTATAAGGAGGGAGGGGGCGGACGTTCCGCCTTTCCGAATAAATAAACCACCCACGATCTCCCCCACGACGCCGCAATCAACGCGTGCCATTCGGGGAGGGCGCGGTGGATACGGAGAAAGATATGGTGTAACCCAGGCCGCGCGTGCCCGTGCCCTGTTTTGGGCCTGGCCCAACAACGCTCGGCACCGTGTATGGCCCAGGCCCGGGGGCTCCTGTCGGTGTACTAGAGTAGGGGTACCCTAGTATCCCGAACTTGTGCACGGGCAGTCGCAGCACCCCGTGGCAAGGCTTGCCGGGTGACCGCCAAGGTCCTCCGTGGTTCCTTTGGAGCCGTTCAAGAACAAAGTATTCAAGCCAAGGAGACAAGGCCCCGGCAAGAGGAGCTTGCCGGGAAGGCCACTCAAGGCACAAGACCACGGCAAGAGGAGCTTGCCGGGAAGGCCAACCAAGACATCTCAAGGAACTTGCCGCGATGCGCCACGCGTCCCGACAAGGCCCGGTGAGCGGCGAGCTCCCGGACGCGACAAGACAACGGCTGTGGCAAGGCGTTTGCCGTGGCAAGCTACCACTCCGTACCCACGCTCCAGCACATCCACCAACGTGTCGCTCTGGGACCCTTCCAGGCATACGTGGCGGGAGGCTGTGCAGCCAGCGGTACGCGGTGGCAAGCGACGCTGACAAGATTGCCATCGTGGCGAACGGTGGCGTCCCTGACGGTCCCTTTTGGCACTGTTTGGGCGACGTAGATGGGCATTTAATGCCCTTGTCCCCTGCCGTCAGGGTTAGGTATGATACACTGTACAGGTAGCTGTACCAACCGCAACACCTTTCCATTTTTACCCTTGTCTACGTTGCCACCTGTCGGTGACCCCTTGAGCATATAAAAGGAGGCCCATGCGCAACGTAGAGGGCGGGGGGGGGGGGGGGGGGCGAACAGAAGAACACTCACGCTCGGTCTCGTTAGCTGTTGGTGTGTACTGTAGCACTCAGCGCTCCCGAGCAAGAACTCAATACAAACCACAAAGCAGGAGTAGGGTTTTACGCATCCGTGCGGCCCGAACCTGGGTAAACTGCTCGTGTGCTTCGCCTCGATCTGCTCTTCGTGCGATCTCCGCCCCCGCTGAACCGAAAGGGGCTCGGTCAGCCGGTCCCCATAGGTGCTCGTGGATCAGTTTCCCCGACAGCAGTCCCGCTGGCGCTTGTTTGAGCGGCTGGAGCAGGAAGAGCAGAGATTGAAGAAGCACGACGGCCGTTGGATGGACATCCAATAGTCAGTGCTTGTGCGTCAACCTTTTTTTAGGAAAGCCTCAAATTTGTGGAAAACAGCATACAGCCCATCTGCCATTATTTCTAATAATTTACAACCAATTTGTTAATTCTTTAGGTTTTTTTGGAGCCCATATTCTTTTTGTTAGCATTACAGCCCATATTGTGGCCACGGTTAAAAGTTTATACGAAATTTTGCATATTTCGGTGCAGTCCGAACTGTTTTAATCCCGAAATTTCGACTCACATTCAAACTGATTTTAAAAATAAATGTATATCAATATAAAATCCAACAAATCCTCCACGCATAAAAATTAATGTAATTTAAAATCTTGAAATAAAAAATATATTTGAAACTAATTGCCGGTTTGATGTGTTTTAAAAATGTACAACCCATTTCTCATTACTGATGGGCCATTTTCTCGGCCAGCCGAATGAAAGCTCTCCTCGTCTTGAAAGATTTGCAGCCCAACAGGCCTGACAAAGCGACTTACTTGGCAAATCACAAAAAAATGGGTTGTGGCCGTGGACCCAGCTGTCAGCCTCTCCACGTACAGTACTCTTCCGATGGAAGTCGTTCCTTGACCATGTTGACCACGCCGCGCGGAGAGCACCACGGCGGTGGACAACGGCGAGGCCTAGGAAGGGGAAGACGCGGTAGTGGAAGCCCGCGCGGAGAGGAGTACGAGGGTTCACTGGTTCGTCTGCGGTGTGAGGCTGTCGTCGCCACAGGGCCTGGCCAGCGGTGGGAATAGTAGGGGGCGGTGAGGCCTCTGCGGCAGCACAGCCAGCCATGGGAGGCAGGAGCATGCGGCACGACCGGCGCTGCTTTGGGCGGCTGGAGCAAGAAGACCAGAGGTTGAAGAAGCACTACGGCCGTTGGATGGACATCGTACGGTCACTGGAGCTAGAATCGTTCATATTGACTAAGTTGACAAAGCCCTTTGTCCCCGTCAACTTAGTAGGCCCACAAGTCAGCCTCCCACCAAGGTGGGTCCCAGCTAGTCGGGGGAGTATTCATTTTTTTGTGCATAATAAGGAGGCACTTCTGGTGGGTCCGAGCTGACAGCGGGGGGAACGTTTTTTTCACGAAATACGGTGTCCCGTCCGGTGGGTCCCAGCAGTGAGGGGGAAATGATTTTTTTCGCAAAATACTGGTGGCCCGTCCGGTGGGTCCCCGTTGTCAGGTGGAGGAATAATTATTTTCTGCGTAATAAGGAGACACTTCCTTGCGTCTGCCGTGGACCCAGCTGTCAGCCTCTCCACGTACAGTACTCTTCCGATGGAAGTCGGTCGTTGACCACATTGACCACGCCGCGCCGAGAGCACCACGGCGGTGGACGACGGCGAGGCCTAGGAATGGGACGACGCGGAGCCGAGCAAGACACGACAGTGGATGCCCACGCTGAGAGGAGTACGAGCGTTCACTGGTTCGGCTGTGGTGTGAGGCTGCCGTCGCCGTAGAATAACAGGGGGTGTGGGTGAGTGGAGGGATGGCCTGGCCAGTGGTGGGAGTAGTATGGGGGCGGTGAGCCCTCCGCGATAGCATAGCCGGCCACGGGAGGCAGGAGCAGGCGGCACGACCGGCGCTGCTTTGGGCAGCTGGAGCAAGAAGACCAGAGGTTGAAGAAGCACTATGGCCATTGGATGGACATCATACGGTCACTGGAGTATTGACTAAGTTGACAAAGCCCTTCGTCCCGGTCAACTTAGTGGGCCCACAAGTCAGCCCAACAATATGGTGGGTCCCAGCTAGCAGGGGGTATTCATTTTTTTGGGCGTAATAAGGAGGCACTTCCTTGCGTGCGAAGATATAGTTGGTGGGTCCGACCTGTCAGCGGGGGAACGTTTTTTTGCGAAATACAGAGGCCCTTCCTGTGGGTCCTAGCTATCAGGTGGAGGAATCATTATTTTGCGCGTAATAAGGAGGCATTTCCTTGCGTGCGGCCGTGGACCCAGCTGTCAGCCTCTCCACGTACAGTCCACTTCCGATGGATGTCGTTCATTGACCACGTTGACCAGGCCGCGCTGAGGGAGTCCTGGATTAGGGGGTGTTCGGCTAGCCGGACTATACCTTCAGCCGGACTCCAGGACTATGAAGATACAAGATGGAAGACTTCGTCCCGTGTCCGGAAGGTTCTTTCCTTGGCGTGGAAGGCAAGCTAGGCATGCGGATATTCAAGATCTCCTACCAATGTAACCGACTCTGTGTAACCCTAACCCTATCCGGTGTCTATATAAACTGGAGGGTTGTAGTCCGTAGGACGAACGATCATTATTCATCATCATAACCATAGGCTAGCTTCTAGGGTTTAGCCTCCTTGATCTCGTGGTAGATCTACTCTTGTACTACCCATATCATCAATATTAATCAAGCAGGAGTAGGGTTTTACCTCCATCGAGAGGGCCCGAACCTGGGTAAAACAAAGTGTCCCTTGTCTCCTCTTACCATCCGACCTTGACGCACAGTTCGGGACCCCCTACCCGAGATCCGCCGGTTTTGACACCGACATTGGTGCTTTCATTGAGAGTTCCTCTATGTCGTCGCTCTTGGGTCCGATGGCTCCTTTGATCATCAGCAACGACGAGGTCCAGGGTGAGACCTTTCTCCCCGGACAGATCTTCGTCTTTGGCGGCTTCGCTCTGCGGGCCAACTCCCTTGGCCATCTGGAGCAGATCGAAAGCTACGCCCCTGGCCATCAAGTCAGGTTTGGAAGCTTAAACTACACGGCAAATATCCGCGGAGACTTGATCTTCGACGGATTCGAGCCACAGCCAGGCGCGCCGCACTATCTCGAGGGGCATTATATAGCTCTGCCCCCGAATAGTGTCCTGGAGGCCGCATACGCTCTGGCCCCGACCCTCGATTCGGAGCCCGTTGCGTTCGTTGAGGATGAACGGTTGGACATCACCTCAGGGGCTGCGATCTCAAAGGCGATCGAGCCGAACGACAGCCCTGCACTCCGCGTGGCCCATGACTCCGAGGAGCCGGACTCTTCTCCGAGCTCCGAAACTCCCTCGCCCCTGCCGATCGAATCAGATTGGGCGCCTATAATGGAGTTCACCGCCGCTGATATTTTTCAGCATTCACCCTTTGGTGATATACTGAACTCTCTTAAGTCTCTCTCTTTGTCAGGGGAGCCCAGGCCGAACTATGGCCTGCGAGGTTGGGATTCGGACGACGAAGAAATTCACAGCCCGCCCACCACCCACTTAATAGCCACTGTCGACGACTTAACCGACATGCTTGACTTCGGCTCCGAAGACTTCGACGGTATGGACGACGAAGGAGGAGAGGAACAAGAACCAGCACCTGTAGGGCGCTGGAATGCCACCCTCGTCATATGACATATACATGGTGGACGCTCCGAAAGACGGAGACGGCGATGGAACAGCGGAGGATGGCACTTCTATAAAGCCTCCCAAACGCCAGCGTTAGCGGCGCTGCTCTAAATCCCGCCAAAGCAAGAATGGTGATTCCGGCACAGGGGATAATACTACCCCGGATAGCGCCGAAGAGCACCAACCCCAGCAAGATTCGGCACAGGAAGATGGAGAAGCCAGCCTTCATGAGAAAGCGGCAGAACAAGAGGTTGAGGATGATAACTATATGCCTCCCTCCAAAGACGAGGCAAGCCTCGGCGACGACGAATTCGTCGTACCATCAGACCCTGCCAAACAAGAGCGTTTTCAACGCAGGCTTATAGCCACGGCAAACAGCCTAAAGAAAAAGCAGCAACAGCTTAGAGCTGATCAAGATTTGCTAGCTGACAGATGGACAGAAGTCCTTGCGGCCGAAGAGTATGAACTCGGACGCCCCTCCAAAAATTATCCTAAGCACAGGCCGCTCCCCCTATCATAGGAGGAAGCACAAGACATGGCAGATCGGCCACCTCATGGCCGCGACAGAGAAACCTGCCGAACAACCAAACAAGCCATGCCCCGCCGCCGCTTTACCAAGGCACGGGAAAACAAGCCAGACCTGCAAGACGTACTGGAGGATAAGGCAAGGCAAACAAGATCGATCTACGGATCGCGCGGATGCCCAAATTTTCAGTCCAGACAAAATAAATCCGGCCGGGCCGAACATCACAAGCACAGCTCTACCGAGCTGCGTCATGACATAGCCCAGTACAGGGGTGCTGCACACCCGCTATGCTTCACAGACGAAGTAATGGATCATAGAATCCCAGAAGGTTTCAAACCCGTCAATATCGAGTCGTATGATGGTACGACAGATCCGGCAGTATGGATTGAGGACTATCTCCTTCACATCCACATGGCACGCGGCGATGATCTGCACGCCATCAAATACCTCCCGCTCAAGCTTAAGGGACCAGCTCGGCATTGGCTTAACAGCTTGCCAGCAAATTCAATTGGTTCTTGGGAGGACCTGGAAGCCGCATTCCTCGACAACTTCCAGGGCACTTATGTGCGACCACCGGACGCCGATGACCTAAGCCACATAATTCAGCAGCCAGACGAATCGGCCAGGCAATTCTGGACACGGTTCCTAACAAAGAAAAATCAGATAGTCGACTGTCCGGATGCAGAGGCCCTAGCGGCCTTCAAGCATAATATCCGCGACGAATGGCTGGCCCGGCACCTAGGACAGGAAAAGCCGAAATCCATGGCCGCCCTCACGACACTCATGACCCGCTTTTGCGTGGGCGAAGATAGCTGGCTAGCTCGTAGCAACAACTTATCGAAGAAGACTGGTAATCCGGATAACAAGGACAAAGGTGGCAGGTCACGTCGAAACAATCAAAAGCACCGCGTTAGCAGCGACATCAATGAGGATACGGCAGTAAATGCCGGATTCAGAGGCTATAAATCCGGTCAGCGGAAAAAGCCATTCAAAAAGAATAATCAGGGCCCGTCCAGTTTGGACCGAATACTCGACCGCTCGTGCCAGATTCATGGCACCCCCGAAAGGCCAGCCAATCACACCAACAGAGATTGTTGGGTGTTCAAGCAGGTAGGCAAGATAAGAGCCGAACATAAAGACAAGGGGCTGGATAGCGACGACGAGCAGGAGCCCAGGCCGCCGAACAACAAAGGACAGAAGGGGTTTCCCCCACAAGTGCGGATGGTGAACATGATTTACGCGACGCATATTCCCAAGCGGGAAAGGAAGCGCGCATTACGGGACGTATACGCGATGGAGCCAGTCGCCCCAAAATTCAACCCATGGTCCTCTTGCCCGATCACTTTTGATCGAAGGGACCACCCCACTAGCATCTGTCACGGCGGTTTCGCCGCATTGGTTCTTGACCCAATAGTCAACGGATTTCACCTTACAAGAGTCCTCATGGACGGCGGCGGCAGCCTGAACCTGCTTTACCAGGATACAGTGCGGAAAATGGGCATAGATCCATCAAGGATCAAGCCCACAAGGACGACCTTCAAAGGCGTCATTCCAGGTGTAGAGGCCAACTGTACAGGCTCTATAACACTTGATGTGGTCTTCGGATCTCCGGATAACTTCCGAAGCGAAGAGTTAATCTTCGACATAGTCCCGTTCCGCAGTGGCTATCACGCCCTGCTCGGACGAACCACGTTTGCCAAATTCAACGCGGTGCCGCACTACGCATATCTCAAGCTCAAGATGCCAGGCCCTCGAGGCGTAATCACGGTCAGCGGAAACACCGAACGCTCCATCCGGACGGAGGAGCACACGGTGGCACTCGCAGCGGAGGTTCAAAGCAGCCTTTTAAGGCAACTCTCTAGTCCGGCCACTAAAAAGCCGGACAATGCAAAGCGCGCTCGGAGCAATCTGCAGCAAGACCAACTGGCGCGTTCGGAGCAAGCAGCAGCGCGGCCCCAACCCTGGCCATCGCTACATAGCGGAGCTAGTACCTAGAGTACACAACCACGCCCTTAAAATTCCATGGGCACAGCGGAAGGGGCACATTAACGGCACACCTACAATACGGTGTCAAACGTACTAGGGGCTGCCGGATTCTTCCTTTTTCTTTCAGGACTCCACATTCTGGACAACCTGTTCGGCGATGATGCCGCACAGACGATACAAGACCCAGGAAAGCAGACAAAGCAACGCCGCACTATGGTACTCTCAGGTGGTCTCTATTTCGAGCAATATATCTGTTTCTAAATTCCGCGGCCTGCGCCTGGTCAGGACATGTCAAATAGTCTAAAACATTTTTCGCTTATTGCACTACTTGTATCGTTCGGCTTGAGTAAACAGCCTTCTTATAAACAATGCATAGCTTTAGTCTATTTTTTGCATTATCATCTTTTTATATATATATGTTTATTTCATAACATGATGGCACCCGTACACCATGGTACGACAAACCACGCCAGGGGCTTCATCACCCTTTTATCTGGTCGTGAGAAGTCCGCACACTTTCCCAAGTGCGGCATCCCGAACTTATAGCACTATATGCATCGGCTCCGAGTCATGATTTTGGTCATATGTTGGGTTTGCCCGGCTCCTATGTTTTGGTACCTTACGTTCCGCTCTATCGGCTAAAGTAGCACTAGGAGAACCGCTGCGATTGCGCCCCAGATCAGGTGGGTGAGCGCCTCAGTGGAGAAAGCTAAAACAGACTGTCATGATAGGGCGTGAGACCGATCGCTGTTCGAGAGGTTTTTCGAGTCCTTAAAGGCTTATGCCGTTTTCTAACGGAGAGCTGGTTAAATCCGGCTAAAAGGCGTGGATAGTGCCCCGAATTCGGCCTTCCGGACTAGGGGCTTCGCCGAAATTTAAAATTATAAAGTTCTATGGCTAAGTGAGAGTGTTCAAGCATTATAGTCCGATTGCCTGGTTCGTTGTGCTGAAGGCCTCCCTCGAAGGACCCAACTATGGGAACAAGAGCCCTCAGGTTTATCCCGAACACCCCAGCACTAGTTGCATGGGGGCAGAAGCCGACGACTCGCCATCTCTCAATTACCGATACGGCCGCACAGAAAACAATATTTTAAATTCAAAGCATTGCTTAAAGCGCATACGAACAAGTTTTCGGCGTACAGGACAGAAACGAACGAGTTCATTGAAAGATTACATCATGGGTACATTCATCCGCGATAAGGCGGGATCCGGCAAGAACTTCCTCATAGTAGTTCTCGGGCTTGCGATGTTCCTTCCCCTGCGGCAGACCGTCCTTCACCAGCTTCTCGCCGTTCAGCTTACCCCAGTGTACCCTTACACGGGCAAGGGCCCTCCGGGCACCTTCGATGCAAGCAGAGCGCTTGATGATCTCAAGTCGTGGACAGGCCTCCACCAGCCGCCGCACTAGCCCGAAGTAGCTCCCTGGCAGGGCCTCTCCAGGCCACAGCCGAACTAGGAAGCCCTTCATGGCCTGTTCGACCGCCTTATGGAGCTCGGCCAGCTGCTTCAGCTGGTCGCTCAAGGGCACAGGGTGTCCGGCCTCAGAATACTGAGACCAGAACACACTCTCCGTCGAGCTGTTCCCTTCGCTCCGGAAGAATGCGGCGGCGGCGGATGCACTGCGGGGTAGATCGAAGAACGCCCCTGGAGAACTCCGGATCCGGGTAAGTAATAGGTATTTTACTTTTATGTTCCTACTTTGCATTGAGAATGTCTTACCCGCTGCTATCTTCCTCATATCCTCCAACTCTTGGTGGGCCCTCTGGGCTTCGGCCTTGGCACTCTTGGTGGCCTCAACGGCAGAGGCGAGTTCGGTGGCTTGCGTTTTCACGTCGAGCTCTAAACCCTCATGTTTCTCCATGAGAGCTTGCAGCTTCTGCTGCACCTCTCCGTATTGGCCCCCAAGCTTTTCTCGTTCAGTGCGCTCTTCGGCCGCCTTCTTCTCGGCCTCGGCAAGCGCCTGCCTTAGGGTTTCCACCTCCGTGGTGACCCCTACAATAGGCAGTTCAATCCTGTTATTTTTTCCAATCAAGCCTCTCTATAGGCATATTTTATTATTGAGGGGGTTATCTTACCTTCCTTCTCCTCGAGCTGCCTCTTGGCAAGGCCAAGCTCTCGCTCGGACCGCTCGAAGTCCTTTTTCAGGACTTCCACCTGCGTAGTTAGTGCGGCGGTGGATAGCAGGGAAGCCTGCATACGCATATTTGACTTTTTATAGTTAGACTCCTGCGAAAATTATTGGATCCTCTATTCGGCTTATCTTTCCGAACACCGAACAGAGCATCAGGGGCTACTGTCTATGCGGTAATTGATTCAGCATATTTTTTGCTTACCTGGAAGCCTGTTAGTAAGCTGGTGCAAGCTTCATTCAGCCCGCTCTTGGCGGACTGAACCTTTTGGACCACCGTACTCATGACAGTACGGTGCTCCTCGTCGATGGTGGCGCCTTCAAGCGCCTCCAGCAGATTGTCCGGCGCCTCTGGTTGGATAGAGGTCGCCGGCTCGAATGGCTTACTCCTTCTGGAAGGAGTTCGCCCACCGTGA
Source organism: Aegilops umbellulata (assembly GCA_032464435.1). Classification (NCBI taxonomy): domain Eukaryota; kingdom Viridiplantae; phylum Streptophyta; class Magnoliopsida; order Poales; family Poaceae; genus Aegilops; species Aegilops umbellulata. The sequence goes on from CP136058.1 coordinate 570,159,662, forward strand.
GCCAGGACGGTCGAGTCCGGTACGGTGTCCGGCGCAAAGCCGGACTGGGAGCCCTGGGGGGTTTTATCCCCTTTACTCCTGGGGTCCTGAGGATTGCCTTGCGGCTCCTCCAGGACCACCTCCTCCTGCCCCATTTGGCGGGACGCCGCTTCAGCATCGTCCGCCTTGCGGGGGGAGACTGCGGGAGGGACGGAGTCCATCTCCGACGAATCCTGGGAGCCGCTCGACGAAATGTCGAGTGCGTCCCGGGGCGGCCTGCACAATTATGTTTAACATAAGGGAAAGATGTGAAAAATATCATGAGTTACTCTGGTATCCGGATACTTACGACTTCGCCGGACGCTTGGTCCTTTCCGGCCACTCCTCCTCGTCCTCATGGGGGGCTGGGGAGTAGTTCGGCGGAGGGGTCTTCCTCTTCTTGGACCCCTTAGCCGCCCCCGCTGGGGCAGCTTTCCTCTTCTTTCCTTCCCCCGTTGGAGAGGGAGGGATTTCTTCTTCCTCCTCCTCGTTTTCACAAGCGGAGGGCGTCGCAGACTCGTCAGAAGACGAGTCCGACATCACCACATTACGGGCACTCTTTCGAGTCCCGATGGTCTTGACCTTCTTGACCTTCTTTTCCGGCACCGCGTAAGGCGCCGGAGCCAACAGCTTCTCTAGAAGAGCTGGGGCTTGGTCTTCGGGCAGAGGAGCCGGATAGTTAATTGGTCCGGCTATCTTCAGCCACTTCTGTTAAAGACAAAAGGGAGTTTTTAGATCCCGCATGGAGTTAATCCATAGAGAGGAGCTTAATGAACCTGTAAAAGGTATGAATAGCTTACCTCCTTAGCATCGCGCTGCGAGCTATATCCGCGATCTTCAGAGGCGGATGTGGGGCAATCGGCGCTTTTGGTCAGCACCTTCCAGACGTCTTCATACGTCGTGTCGAAGAGCCTATTGAGGGTTCGGTGCTGCGCCGGGTCGTATTCCCACAAAGTGAAATCCCGTTGTTGGCACGGGAGGACCAGACGAATGAGCATGACCTGGATTATGTTAACATGCCGGATCGGCTTTTTCACCAGGGACTGGATGCAAGTTTGCAATCCGGTCACTTCGCTCTCGTTGCCCCACGATAAGCCTGTCTCTTGCCATGACTTGAGACGCGTGGGGGGTCCGGATCGAAATTCAGGGGCCGCGACCCATTTCGCGTCGCGTGGCTCGGTGAAGTAAAACCACCCAGCCTGCCACCCCTTCAAGGATTCCACAAAGGAGCCCTCGAACCAGATGGCGTTGGCCATTCGGCCAGCCATAGCACCTCCGCACTCCGCCTGGGTGCCGGACACCACCTTGGGCTTGACGTTGAAAGTCTTGAGCCAAAGGCCGAAGTGGGGGCGGATGCGGAGAAAGGCCTCACACACGACGATAAACGCCGAGATATTGAGGATGAAGTTCGGGGCCAGATCGTGGAAGTCTAGGACGTAGTAGAACATGAGCCCCCGGACAAAAGGATGGAGCGGAAAGCCCAGTCCGCGGAGGAAATGAGGGAGGAAAACCACCCTCTCCTCAGGCCTAGGGGTGGGAAGGAGTTGCCCCGCCTCAGGGAGCCGGTGCGCGATGTCATTGGATAGATATCCGGCCTTCCTAAGCTTTTTGATTTGCCCCTCCGTGACGGAGGAAGCCATCCACTTGCCCCCTGCTCCGGACATCGCTGGAGTAGGTTGAGGACGAAAGGGCGGACTTGGGCGTTGGAGCTCGAGTGCGCGAGAGATGGATAGGCAGAGGAGGAGGCGTAGGTGAGAAAGGAGGATCTTTATCCCCTTATATAGGCTGATGCCGTTATGCGTCCCCACCTGCCTCATAAAACTCGCTTGCCGCTCAAGCGCCGCGGTAAGTGGCGCGGTTGGGTTACCCACGTCCGTATTAATGAGAATCCTGTTAAAGGGGGCACACGATCTCTGCTTCGACAAGACGTGTCAAGGAAACCGCCTCGTTGAACGTGCTGCAGTGGAACAGTAAAAATAATCCATACAGAAGGCTTGGTCGCAGTGTTATGATGCACTGCGGAATACGTCAGCAGATTTGATTTGTGTTTGTATTATTCTCTATATGGCAATACGTGGAAATTTATTTTGCAGAGCCGGACACTATTTTCTGGTGTTCATTATCTTCTTGAAGAACTTGGAGGAGGAACCCGCCTTGCAATGCCGAAGACAATTTGCGCGCCGGACTCGTCGTCATTGAAGCCTGGTTCAGGGGCTACTGAGGGAGTCCTGGATTAGGGGGTGTTCGGCTAGCCGGACTATACCTTCAGCCGGACTCCAGGACTATGAAGATACAAGATGGAAGACTTCGTCCCGTGGCCGGAAGGTTCTTTCCTTGGCGTGGAAGGCAAGCTAGGCGTGCGGATATTCAAGATCTCCTACCAATGTAACCGACTCTGTGTAACCCTAACCCTATCCGGTGTCTATATAAACCGGAGGGTTGTAGTCCGTAGGACGAACGATCATTATTCATCATCATAACCATAGGCTAGCTTCTAGGGTTTAGCCTCCTTGATCTCGTGGTAGATCTACTCTTGTACTACCCATATCATCAATATTAATCAAGCAGGAGTAGGGTTTTACCTCCATCGAGAGGGCCCGAACCTAGGTAAAACAAAGTGTCCCTTGTCTCCTGTTACCATCCGACCTTGACGCACAGTTCGGGACCCCCTACCCGAGATCCGCCGGTTTTGACACCGACACGCGCCGAGAGCACCAAGGCGGTGGACGACGGCGAGGCCTAGGAAGGGAACGACACGGAGCCAGGGAATACTCGGCGGTTGTTTCCCACGCGGAGGAGTACGAGGGTTTACTGGTTCGTCTGCCGTCGCCGGAGAATAACAACATGTGTGGGTGAGTAGAGGGATGGCTAGGCCAGCGATGGGAGTACGGTGGGGCCATGAGGCCTGCGCGGCAGCATAGCCGGCCGCGGGAGGAGGGAGCAGGCAGTCCCGTCGGCGCTTGTTTGAGCGGCTGGAGCATGAAGAGCAGAGATAGAAGCAGCACGACAGCCATTGGATGGACATCCAACAGTCACTGCTCTCGTGTGTTGACTAAGTTGACAGGGCGTTGCGTGTGCGTCAACCTTTTTTTTATGAAAGCATACGCGTCAACCTGTAGTAGGCGCACAAGTCAGCCTCAAATCTGTGGAAAACAGCATACATCCCATCTGCCATTATTTCTAATAATGTACAGCCCATTTGCTAATTCTTAAGAATTTTTTTGGAGCCCATCTTCTTTTTGTTAGCATTACACCCCATATTGTGACCACGTTTAAAAAGTATACGAATTTTTGCATATTTTGGTGCGGTCAACTGTTTTTAATCCAGAAATATCGATTCACATTCAAACTATTTTGAAAAACAATTTATATAAATATAAAATCCAAATAATTGTCCACGCATAAAAATCAATGGAATTTAATATCTTGTAATGAAAAAAAATTGAAACTAATTCCCGGTTTGATGAGTTTTAAAAATGTACAACCCATTTCTGGGTAAACCGAATGGAACTCTCCTCGTCTTGAAAGATTTGCAGCCCAGCAGGGCTGATAAAGCAAGTAGGCCTTGTTTGGGTATTTCTTTAAAAAAAATAGATCTGGGCTAGCCATTTTCAGCAAGAAAAAAACACAACTGGGTTCATGATGTGGTAAACATAAATAAAACCCTGGCTAGACGGGCCACAGCCCCCGCATAGCCCCGTTGCTACCCTGATCCGTTGCTAAAACTAGTATAAATAACAACTGCTTGTTCCTCAAAAAAAATTGCACGACTTGCTGGGTCCCTGGTGTCAGCCGCTCGTAGTGTAATTCTCTCGTTTATTGATTACGTTGACAACGGCGTGAGCCCCAGATGTCCAACCATTAGGAGGAACCATATTTTCGGGCTTGTACTATAGAGGCACTTGCTTGCGTACTGCCATGATGCTGGTGGGTCCCTACTATCATCCTCTCCACGTACAGTCATCTCCTTGTTCCTCTCGGTTGTTGACGACGTTGACAACGCAAGAGGGCGGCGCACCGCGCACAACGAGTGAACCAAGGCCGCAAGACGGAGGACAACGGCGAGGCCTCAGACGGAACGAACATGAGCCGTTGAATATGCGCCGGTCCAGTCGCAGGCGAAGGGGAGTACGAGGGTTGAGTGGTTCGGGCACGGGTGTGTGTTGGGGCTGACGTCGCCGAAGAATAACAGGACGTGTGGGGGAATAGAGGGAGGGACTGGCCAACGTTGGAGGGTACGTACGGTAGGGCGGCGGAGGCGCAACCAGCCATGCGAGGCGGGAGCAGGCGGAGCCGTTGAGGTGGTTTGGTTTGGGCGGCTGGAGGAAGACGAGGACAAGAGATAGAAGATACACGACAGATGTGGGATGTCAATCCAACGGCTGGTAGGCAGAATCGTTTGTTGACTGGCTAGTAAGTCGACACCACCTTGGATAGGCTATTTCCTCGCGGGTCCCAAATGTCAGAATCCAAATCTGTCACGGTCATGCAGCCTTTCCTATGAAAATTTACAGCCCATTTGATGTGCTAGTTCGAAATAAGTTTGTGGGTGCTGGTGGGGGCTAATCACTTGGCTTCTGTAATGCACAGTGAGCTCAAGCAGCCGGCGAGAGTGACATTATTTCCCTTGGTTGGGATTTGTTACAATATTTCACTCTAAATTAAACGAATGGCAAGCCATTTGCCTTGTTTCAAAGAAAATATGACAGTCACAGCTGAGTTGAAAAGGGCAGGAACATCTAACTCCAGCTTACAAACTGTACAAAAGCACGAGGGTTAATTGTTCATCAGGTTTACAAAAAAACCAGATTGAAAAGGGCAACAACATCTAACTCCAGCATTGTTTTCGGCTGTCACAGTCAAATGGATCGGTCAGGTCCATAGAATGAACATCCCGGGTCATAAAATTTACTGGATTATGACCACAATATGTTGTAAATAGAAGCCCGACACGTTCAGAAGCTCTTTTGCCCACCTGAAACTCCTTTTTTTTGCTCTTCGACATACCCATCCGTCAAAACCATGCTGCTAATAAACTTAAGCCTGATGGACAATAGTAACCTCGCATTCAGCAGGAAGAACTTGACAAATCTTGTGATTGCACGGTTGGCTACATATCGTTCTAGCGTTATTGTCTTCAATTGAATCTCATGAGAAGTGAGAAAATCCCGATGCTTACGAATCCACCGATTGGTTATAACTTTCTTACCCCGTCCTGTTGCCTAAATAGACATGAAGATTGAAAACAGTTAAGGTCTAAAAGAAGAGTGTCGAAAGAGCAACAGCTGAATGGTTAATTCTAGTACACTATATGCGGGCTTCCAATGTGCGTGAAATTATCAGCTTTATATACAACTTCTCCAGACATGGAAAGCATTGCAGCAAGCCAATAATCTTGTTCAGATCAAAACTATTCATTTGGATATATAAGATCTTGACATAATCCAGCACCATTGATAGGCCATCCATGGAGAAACTCTTCATTGAGCATATAACATAATATTAGTACAAAATGTGTACTCCAAGATGATATATAAATTATGCGCAGAAATTTAAAATGCAGCTTATGGTTACAAGTGTAGATGATAATATAAAGTACCCGAAGAACTATGGAGCCAAACACCATATTGAAATGAGCACAGAGATCATGTATTACACCCAAGGTCTCCAGTTTAGGCGCAGAGAGGACGGTTATTTGCAATGGTGAATAACTAGAATCAAGGATCAACCTTTGAAGTGAAGGGGCATCTTGGATGATGAGCTGCCTTCCGTCAAAAGAAATTCCAATTCTTACAAGGTTAGGCGACTTTATTTGGAGACAACCGATCCTAACTATGAAAACAAGCACCAAGCACTCCAGCGCAGGGCAACTGGAGTGGATGATGCTGTGCAATGAGGCCTCCGATATATGAACCCGCACAAGTGAAAGTTTCTTGAGAAATGGGAGTCGAAGGTTTAGTACCAGATTGTCTGGTAGGTGGCGGTGTGGAGAGAGGACGAAAACCACGAGATGGACATCGGTGCTGAGGGCACAAGTTCATGGCGTTCGGTATGTGGTATGTGATTTCCAGGGGAATAGTAGAACTCAAGCAGCTGTAGTTCTGTGAATTCAGGGGATTTCAGCCAGGCGTCCACTGTGCAGGGCATGGTATGCTTGCTCAGGTAGCATGACGGGATGCAGAGGCTTTGAACGGAGCCCTGGTGGGAGGAGATGATGGCTCTGGGGATTTCAAAATCATTGAAGAGAGATAGCTGACGACAGTCGAGATTAAGGGGCACGGCGCGCCATAGAGGGCGCCATCGAATTGAGAGGACTTGGGTGGGGCAGCAATCCTTGGTGGGGAGAAGCGAGATGATCTCCCCAAGGACGGCGTCCGGGAGATCGCTGATGCGGTCCACCCGAGATTCTACGGGTTCCTGGGATCCGGTGGGGGTGGGGTCGCCGCTTCTCCCTGCGATGCCGGGTGCAGGATCTACAACAGGCGTCGCCGCTGGCGGGAGCCTCATCTTCTTGGCGCTGGTGTCAGCCGACTCCATTTTCCTCGAGGGCGTCACGTCGCGCTCACGGATTTGAGCAGAGTAACGAATGACGAGCCTAGTTGTAGTGCGAGCGAAGAAGAAGGGGAGTTGGGGGTTTTCTGTAGGAGTGAGGAAGAAGGGGAGCTGGGGTTTTCTGTAGGAGTGAGGTGAGGAATTTGGGGGTACGAGTGGAGCGAGCTGACGTGAGGTGGGTGGGAGCGCGGAGGAAGAAGAGCACCCAGTTTTTTTGGGGGGGGAGCAGTGTGTTGGGTGTGGGTAGCGCCTCTCATTCAGTAAATATATGGTCTTTTGAATTGATTTTACTATTTACTAGTGTGGATGGGCTGTTTTGTCTTGGGCCCAGAGAAACAATTACTACTAGTACAGTGGAGACACTCTACAGCTACCCAGAAAAATAATTACTACTAGTACAGTGGAGACACTCTACTGCTTCTGGCTCCTCCTAGGTCATTGAAATGTCTCCCTCTACTGAATGTCGTTATACTTTTGTTCACCGACATGCGGGCCATGCAGCGCGCGGGCCCAAATGCCATCCACCAAATTAGAAGGCAGTATGCAGGCGGAGAGTCACCCCGGTCGTAGCGCGGCAGTAACGAGCCGTCGTATCACAAAACCCCACCTCCCCGCAATCTAAGTTTGACGGACGAAGCAACCATCATTTCACTCTTCGCTGAATCCCCTTCTCCCTCACCGTCTTCAAGAAAGGCAACACTCGCATCTGCCACTGTTCTTCTCTCCGAACGAAGGGAAGGTAAGCGGATCCGTGATGTTGGTATATTTTCGTTCAGAGAAAAAAAGGAACTTTTGCAAAGCAGTAACCGATCCTCACTCTCTTTTTTGTTTCATTGTCATTGCAATTGTGTTTTCCTTTCAACGGTCTCCTAGTATTCGTCAGTTTCATGATGGACCAAGGAGAACCAGGCAAAGATCTGCCGATATTGGAGCAGACGCGGGAGGCTGATCCCCACGAGACAGAGAGCTCCAAGAAGATGGAGGCAACCACCGAGCCGACCCCAGATACGCTCACGGCCACTACTGAGATGGTCAACGCCCCGTTTGAGGTTACAACCCTCGTGGCACTGCAGGAGCAGTTTTCCCCCTTCGAGGATGTGTCCCCCCCCCCCCCCCCGTCTGAGCTGCCCAAGGTGATTTCCTTCTTTGTCGATCTCGATTGTGGTTTTTCAACTAAGTATGTGGTGATTTTTTTAGAAAAGGAAGTATGTGGTGATTAATAATGCAAAATTTTATTAGCTTCGATGCCATGCTATACATAGTGGTTTAAATAACTTGTGTTTCTTATACTGAAAAGTAATTGAGAATTTGTTTCTGTTTCAATTAGAGCCCTGATGTAGACAAAGATTGTGTGGTTGTACATGTCACTCGCTATGAGGCGGACGACCTGAATATACGCACTGGGAAAACAAAGTTCTTAGGCTGTTGGATCCTGGAAGCCATTTGTGGTTATACCAATGAAGAGTTGTATTCCAGCCTCACTGTTGTCAGGCGTGTTGTCCAGGGTGTACTGAAGCACAAGAAGTTCAAAGCTACTCCTTCGTTTGTGAGGCATACTGTTCTTGTCAAGCTTACACAGGAAGATGACGTGGCATGCCTCCACAAACAAGTTTATCAGTGGCAAGGCCACAAGGTTGTCTTCATGAAGGTTCACAGGATTGAGCTACTGCGGGACGTCCTCGATGATGTTCATGGCAAGGTCCGTCTTGTGTCCAACCCAAATTAGATCGAGGCATGAAATAGTTGCCCCAGCTAGTGTTTAATAGTAGTTTGGATTGTGTCTAATTATCCGAACCTTGCCTGTTATCGACCCCTCTGGGGCTAGTACTCTGTTTGAATCCGTCTATGGGAACTGCTGCTACTTTTGTGTTCCCGTGAATCATGTGAGAACCATCGTAATTGTTGCCGAAACAGATGCGTCCTCACTGGTTTTTTCATGAATATGGCATGGTAAGACATAAGTTGTCACAATTTATCATACGAGCAGTGTTTTTTTTGATGAAATAGAGCACTCGTTCGAGAACCGTGCGCTGACGTATACATAAGTACTTGTAAACACTGTTGGTGCTACCACACTTGTAAGCAGTTGTGAAAAACACGACACATTGGCTCAGCTCGCTTCAACACTAGGCTATCGACCAGCTAGCAATCAACAATCTGCTGTCTGACATATAAGCAACTATGTATCTTGTTACAGTTGTTCATGCAGTTAATTGGGGCCACAATGTAATAAATTCCAAACGTTCACACGCTAGTCCAGCGCTCATGTGGAACACTCACATTAAACTCGTCTTCATAAAAAACTTGAAAAGCATAAGTTAAGCAATTTTATACATCTCAATGATTCATAGAACATAACAAACATATACTAGTTCACAGCAAAAGACAAAGTTGTGAGAAGGTTTACAAATCAGGAAAAAACAAGCAAGGCTTCTCTGAGCAAAGGGCCTCCCGGCAGGCTTAAATTTCCTGGAGTTCACTCTGGTTTTTTCTTGTTGCCACCATCCAGGGTTAGGTTCTCTCATTCTAGAATAACCAATTATATTTGTGGTCTCAGCTGGAATGCTGAACTGAACCATGCAGTGTACTAACCAGCTGAAATGCTTGTGCATTCCACTAAATTTAAGCACTGCTATTTGCAGAAATAAGCAGACCACAATGCCTCTTGTCCGCAAACCTGTCCAAAAAACTGCCGTGCAGCCGTGCCAGCTAATCCTTGGTCCATGGATGAACTGGTAGAAAGTGCATTCCGGACTAGGATGCAGTTGTTTTCGCTCGTCCCTGCACTGCAATCAGGAAGTAAAACGTACGAATCAGCTTCTTTTAGATTGTGTTGGTCATTCTACCTTAGTTACTACCAATGTAGGGACACCTTGAAGACGGGAGGTTAGACGACGGCAACGAGGGATAGCCATCTCATTTTGCGCAGTTGTACTAAAACTAAGGTGTGTGCTTTTGATTGCGCGGTTAGAAACGATACGGAGACAGACATCCCGAAATGATATGGAGACAAACATCCCTGTTTGTGCAAATACGAAATACGGTTATTTAAACAATGACAGATATTACTACTTTCCCCCGTTTCCTCTTAGAACTAAGTCCTAGATTCATGCTACAGCTTTCCCACTTTCTTCCCTGTTTGAACTAACGCTTTGAGTCGACTGTATGAACTAGCTTTAGTTCTAATAATAGTAGAAGTCTAGGTGGCTTTGGAACAGCGGATGGAAGTAGAAAAGGATCCACACGAAGGGAGCTGGGGTAGTAGAGCAAGGCAGGTTTCGAAGGAATATATACCTGAGGGTCATCGGCATGTGGCAAAGACGGCGTCGGGAGGCCACATCTTGGCCACAATACCGCAGGGAGGAAGAAGGGGTCGGAGGCCCTCCCGAGCCGGCGCTCTCTCGGAGAGAACGGCACGGCCGCCGATCGGGACGCGCGGGTAGCCGTTGGTCTCCTCCCTCGCCGCTGACGATAGCTTGAACGATGCACCTACACCCTTGCCCCGGTCGAGGTTGTCCGGCCGGATTTGTGACCAGCCGTGAGCTGAGAGAGAGTGTGTCCACCTATGTGTTGCTTAGATCTGGAGAGCATGAGAGAGTGAACGAGTGGAACCCTAGTAAAGCAAGCGCTAAGGCTCCTGCTTTTATATATAGTGGAGTGATTTTGTTGTACGAGCTTCAAAAAAATGCGCTCCTACGTGTACCCGCGAGTGGGTGTGAGAGAACTAGTGCGTGCATGCACCGCTTCTCTTCGTGAGAGTACAATATACTATGCCCAAAGAATGTTCGCCGCAAGAGTAATAGTATAAGTGTGTGACATGTGAGCTAAAATAAAATGTGCGCGCCGTATTTTGTTTTTTAGAAGTTCTGAGGGTAGGGTGTGCAGAGCACATATGTGTGTGACGTCTACCTACAGATAGACGGTGGGTGCGATGTGTGAGTCTGCGAGAGGACTCAGGAGAGTCATGACTCGTGAGGGTGCGTGTGCGTGAGAGAGAGGGGGGCACGTATCAATGCAATGCATGTGTCCGTAAATCATTATCCGACAAACGTTCGCCACAAGCCTTTTCCTGACGAACGCCGTAAGAACCGTTAGATTGGCATCCGACAGTGTCAGTTTTGCCATGTCATTTAACAGAACAGCCACTCCTCCTACACACAAATCTTCCACATGAGTGTTAGCAACTGCCGTATGCTCCCTCCTTTCCAAAATGCAGTGCATATAGCTTTATTGAAAATTCGAACCTCGCAAACTTTTACCGAGTTCTCGTGTACCAAATTGCACATGTAGAATACCATGTATATATATCATTTCATTCATCTTCGAGAGGTAACTATAAAGATGGGTGAGGAGTCTACAAAGAAAGACCATCGCATAACCCGCAGCAATTTCAAGCATCCTTTAGTGTCGAGGAATATCATAGGAACTCTATATGATATGATTTTTATAGGATTTTTTCCTTTAGAGCCAATTGGTTCATAGGAATAGATTCATATACTCCACATTTCAAAGGAAATAAACATGATATCATTTGTATAGCTTTAGAGCCACTTGGTTCATATGAATGGATTCCTATACTCCCTTAATTTCAAAGGAAAATAAACATTAGCGTATATTCAATAGAAAAGTTCCTATGATATGAACAAAATTACATCTCTTTTCTAATCCCTCCTCATAGGAATTGAGATACATGTCATCTCTAGATTCAATAGAAAAGTTCCTATGATGTGACCCAAATGACATCTCTTTTCCAATCCCTACTCATAGGAATTGAGATGCTCCATGTCATCTCTTTCCCTACAATATCCACGTATACATCTTCTATTCCTAAATAGATAGTACAACCCACTAGTAGCTTTTTTCCAAAACATGCAACTATGGCACAAGAACTATATAGTGTGCCAATAACTTTGAAAGATGGTCGCTGGATGAAGCTAACCCGACAGTGCAGAGATAGGCAAATCCGAGCACTACTGGCCATTGGATATCATCAACATTCCACCAGATCTGCCACATGTACAATTTAGAAGACTCCATGGTTGAACTTAAGCATAATGCATGCTACCTCTTGAGCACTGCGTTGGATTTCCCCGAAGAGGAGAGGATGATGCAGCAAAGTAGCGTAAGTATTTCCCTCAGTTTTTGAGAATCAAGGTATCAATCCAGTAGGAGGCTAGCGCGAGTCCCTCGTACCTACACAAAACAATAGCTCAACGCAACCAACGCGATTAGGGGTTGTCAATCCCTTCACGGTCACTTACGAGAGTGAGATCTGATAGAGATGATAGATAATATTTTTGGTATTTTTGGTATAGAGATGCAAAGTGAAAAGTAAAAGGCAAAGTAAAAAAGAAAAGCAATAATAAAGTGATGGAGATTGATATGATGAGAATAGACCCGGGGGCCATAGGTTTCACTAGTGGCTTCTCTCAAGAGCATAAGTATTCTACGGTGGGTGAACAAATTATTGTTGAGCAATTGACAGAATTGAGCATAGATATGAGAATATCTAGGTATGATCATGTATATAGGCATCACGTCCAAGACAAGTAGACCGACTCCTGCCAGCATCTACTACTATTACTCCACTCATTGACCGCTATCCAGCATGCATCTAGAGTATTAAGTTAAAAATAGAGTAACACCTTAAGCAAGATGACATGATGTAGAGGGATAATTTCATGCAATATGATAAAAAACCCATCTTGTTATCCTCGATGGCAATAATACAATACGTGCCTTGCTGCCCCTTCTGTCACTGGGAAAGGACACCGCAAGATTGAACCCAAAGCTAAACACTTCTCCCATTGCAAGAAAAACCAATCTAGTAGGCCAAACCAAACTGATAATTCGAAGAGACATGCAAAGATAACCATCATACATAAAAGAATTCAGAGAAGATTCAAATATTATTCATAGATAGACTTGATCATAAACCAACAATTCATCGGTCTCAACAAACACACCGCAAAAAGAAGCTTACATCGAATAGATCTCCACGAGAGAGGAGGAGAACATTGTATTGAGATCCAAAAAGGGAGAAGAAGCCATCTAGCTACTAACTATGGACCGGAAGGTCTGAGGTAAAATACTCACACTTCATCGGAGGGGCTATGGTGATGATGTAGAAGCCCTCCGCGGTGGATTCCCCTTCCGGCGAAGCTCCGGATAAGGCCCCAAGATGGGATCTCATGGGTACAGAAGGTTGCGGCAGTGGAATTAGGTTTTTGGCTCCGTATCTGATCGTTTGGGGGTACGTAGGTATATATAGGAGGAAGGAGTACGTCGGTGGAGCTTCGAGGGGCCCACGAGGCAGGGAGGCGCGCCCTCCACCCTCGTGACCGCCTCGTGGCTTTCTTGACGGAGGGTCCAAGTCTCCTGTGTCTTATCCGATGAGAAAATCACGTTCCCGAAGGTTTCATTCCGTTTGGACTCCGTTTGATATTCTGTTTCTCCGAAACACTGAAATAGGCAAAAAAACAGCAATTCTGGGCTGGGCCTCCGGTTAATAGGTTAGTCCCAATAATATAAAAGTGGAAAATAAAGCGCAATATAGTCCAAAACAGTAGATAATATAGCATGGAGCAATCAAAAATTATAGATACGTTGGAGACGTATCAGGCATCCCCAAGCTTAATTCCAGCTCGTCCTCGAGTAGGTAAATGATAAAAAGAGAATTTTTGATGCGGAGTGCTACTTGGCATAATTTCAATGTAAATTTTCTTAATTGTGGTATGAATATTCAGATCCAAAAGATTCAAGACAAAAGTTCATATTGAAATAAAAATAATAATTCAAGCATACTAACAAAGCAATTATGTCTTCTCAAAATAACATGGCCAAAGAAAGTTATCCCTACAAAATCATATAGTCTGTCTATGTTCTATCTTCACCACATAAAGTATTTAAATCATGCACAAGCCCGATGACAAGCCAAGCAATTGTTTCATACTTTTGACATTTTCAAAACTTTTTCGATCTTCACGCAATACATGAGCATGAGCCATGGATATAGCACTATATGTGGAATAGAATGGTGGTTGTGGAGAAGACAAAAAGAGGGGACGATAGTCTCACATCAACTAGGCGTATCAACGGGCTATGGAGATGCCCATCAATAGATATCAATGTGAGTGAGTAGGGATTGCCATGCAACGGATGCACTAGAGCTATAAGTATATGAAAGCTCAACAAAAGAAACTAAGTGGGTGTGCATCCAAATCGCTTGCTCACGAAGACCTAGGGCATTTTGAGGAAGCCCATCATTGGAATATACAAGCCAAGTTCTGTAATGAAAAATTCCCACTAGTATATGAAAGTGACAAAATGAGAGACTCTCTATCATGAAGATCATGGTGCTACTTTGAAGCACAAGTGTGGTAAAAGGATAGTAACATTGTCCCTTCTCTCTTTTTCTCTCATTTTTTTGGGCCTTTTCTTTTTTTTATGGCCTCTTTTTTCTTTTTTTTTCTTTTTCGTCCGGAGTCTCATCCCGACTTGTGGGGGAGTCATAGTCTCCATCATCCTTTCCTCACTTGGGACAATGCTCTAAAAATGATGATCATCACACTTTTTATTTTTCTTACAACTCAAAAATTACAACTCAATACTTAGAACAAAATATGACTCTATGTGAATGCCTCCAGCGATGTACCGGGATATGCAATGAATCAAGAGTGATATGTATGAAAGAATTATGAACGGTGGCTTTGCCACAAATACGATGTCCACTACATGATCATGCAAGCAATATGACAATGATGGAGCGTGTCATAATAAACGGAACGGTGGAAAGTTGCATGGCAATATATCTCGGAATGGCTATGGAAATGCCATGATAGGTAGGTATGGTGGCTGTTTTGAGGAAGGTATATGGTGGGTGTATAATACCGGCGAAAGGTGTGCGGTATTAGAGAGGCTAGCAATGGTGGAAGGAAGGAAAGTGCGTATAATCCATGGACTCAACATTAGTCATAAAGAACTCATATACTTATTGCAAAAATCTAGAAGTTATCAAAGCAAAGTATTACGCGCATGCTCCTAGGGGGATAGTTTGGTAGGAAAAGACCATCGCTCGTCCCCGACCGCCACTCGTAAGGAAGACAGTCAATAAATAAATCATGCTCCGACTTCATCACATAACGGTTCACCATACGTGCATGTTATGGGAATCACAAACTTTAACACAAGTATTTCTCAAATTCACAACTACTCAACTAGCATGACTCTAATATCACCATCTTCATATCTCAAAACAATTATCAAGCATCAATCTTTTCTTAGTATTCAACACACTCAAAAGAAAGTTTTACAAATCTTGAATACCAAGCATATTATTATTAAGCAAATTACCATGCTATTAAAGACTCTCAAAATAATATAAGTGAAGCATGAGAGATCAATAGTTTCTATAAAACAAATCCACCACCGTTCTCTAAAAGATATAAGTGAAGCACTAGAGCAAAACTATAAAGCTCAAAAGATATAAGTGAAGCACATAGAGCAAAACTATAAAGCTCAAAAGATATAAGTGAAGCACATAGAGTATTCTATCACATTCCAATTCATGTATGGATCTCTCAAAAGGTGTGTACAGCAAGTACGATTGTGGCACACTAACAAACAAAGACACAAATAACACAAGACGCTCCAAGAAAAACACATATCATGTGGTGAATAAAAATATAGCTCCAAGTAAAATTACCGATGGAAGTAGACGAAAGAGGGGATGCCTTCCGGGGCATCCCCAAGCTTTAACTTTTTGGTGTCCTTGGATTATCTTGGGGGTGCCATGGGCATCCCCAAGCTTAGGCTCTTTCCACTCCTTGTTCCATAATCCATCAAAAGATTTCACCCAAAACTTGAAAACTTCACAACACAAAACTCAATAGAAATCTCGTGAGCTCCGTTAGCGAAAGAAAGCAAAAGACCACTTCAAGGTACTGTAATGAACTCATTATTTATTTATATTGGCGTTAAACCTACTGTATTCCAACTTCTCTATGTATTATAAACTATTTTACTAACCATAGATTCATCAAAATAAGCAAACAACACACGAAAAACAGAATCTGTCAAAAACAGAACAGTCTGTAGTAATCTGTAACTAGCGCAAACTTCTGGAACTCCAAAAAACTACCAAAACAGGAAGGCCTAGAAAATTTGTTTATTGATAAGAAGCAATTGGAATCAGTATTTTATCTCGTTCTGGTGATTTCTAACACTTGTTTTCGTGAACAGAAAGTTTCTAGAAATTACAGCAAGATCAAAGAACTATCATCCAAGAAGATCCTATAGGTCTAACTTGGCACAAACACTAATTAAAACATAATACCACATCTAAACAGAAGGTAGATGGATTATTTATTCCTAAACAAAATAAAAAACAAAAAAACGAAAAATGAAATTGGGTTGCCTCCCAACAAGCGCTATCGTTTAACGCCCCTAGCTAGGCATAAAAGCAAGGATAGATCTAGGTTTTGCCATCTTTGGTAGGCAATCCATAAGTAGCTCTCATGATAGATTCATATGGTAATTTTATTTTCTTTCTAGGGAAGTGTTCCATGCCCTTTTTTAATGGAAATTGAAATATAATATTCCCTTCCTTCATATCAATAATCGCACCAATCATTCTAAGGAAAGGTCTACCAAGAATAATAGGACAAGAAGGATTGCAATCTACATCAAGAACGATAAAATCTACGGGCACATAATTCCTATTTGCAAAAATAAGAACATCATTAATTCTTCCCATAGGTTTCTTAATAGTGGAATCCGCAAGATGCAAGTTTAGAGAGCAATCATCAAAATCATGGAATTCTAGCAAATCACACAAAGTTTTGGGAATAGTGGAGACACTAGCACCCAAATCACATAAAGCATAAAACTCATGATCCTTGATCTTAATTTTAATAGTTGGTTCCCACTCATCATAAAGTTTTCTAGGGATAGAAACTTCCAACTCAAGTTTTTCTTCATAAGATTGCATCACGGCATCAACGATATGTTCGGTAAATGCTTTATTTTGACTATAAGCATGAGGAGAATTTAGCACGGATTGCAACAAGGAAATACAATCAATTAAAGAGCAACTTTCATAATTGAATTCCTTGAAATCCAATATAGTGGGTTTAGCAACATCTAGGGTTTTGTTTCTTTCAATCCCACTTTTATCAATTTCATCATCAAGATCTAAATACTCTGAATTTTTGGAACGCCTTCTAGGAAAAGGAAGATCGTATTCAGTTTCATCAAGATTCATATTGCAAAACAAAGATTTGATAGGGGACACATCAATAACTTTTAGATCTTCATCTTGATTTTCATAGGAATTGGAGGAACACGCTTTAATAAAGGCATCTTTCGTAGCACGCATCCTAGCGGTTCTTTCCTTGCACTCATCAATGGAAATTCTCATGGCTTTGAGAGACTCATTGATATCATGCTTAGGAGGAATATATCTAAGCTTTAAAGAATCAACATCAAGAGAAATTCTATCAACGTCCCTAGCCAAATCATCAACTTTAAGTAATTTCTCTTCAAGCAAAGCATTAAAATTCTTTTGAGAATTCATAAACTCTTTAACACTAGTCTCAAATTCAGAGGGCATCTTATTAAAATTTCCATAAGAGTTGTTGTAGGAATTTCCATAGTTATTAGAAGGATTACTAGGATAAGGCCTAGGATTAAAATTCCCTCTATACGCGTTGTTGCCAAAATTATTCCTACCAACAAAATTCACATACATAGATTCATTATTATTCTAAATCAAAGTAGACAAAGGCATATCATTAGGATCAGAAGAAACACACTTAGTAGCAAATAATTTCATAAGTTCATCCATCTTTCCACTCAAAACATTGATTTCTTCTATCGCATGCACTTTTTTATTAGTGGATCTTTCAGTCTGCCATTCGAAATAATTAACCATAATATTATCTAGGAGTTTAGTAGCATCTCCTAAAGTGATTTCCATAAAAGTGCCTCTCGCGGCCGAATCTAAAAGATTTCTAGAAGCAAAATCCAATCCGGCATAAAATTTTTGTATAATCATCCACAAATTCAAACCATGAGTAGGGAAATTACGTATCATTAATTTCATCCTCTCCCAAGCTTGTGCAACATGTTCATGATCAAGTTGCTTAAAATTCATAATGTCATTTCTAAGAGAGATGATCTTAGCGGGAGGAAAATACTTAGAGATAAAAGCATCTTTGCACTTGTTCCAAGAATCAATACTATTTTTAGGCAAAGACGAAAACCAAGCTTTAGCACGATCTCTAAGCGAAAAAGGAAATAGCTTCAATTTAATAATATCATTATCGACATCTTTATTCTTTTGCATATCACATAAATCAACGAAGCTATTTAGATGAGTAGCGGCATCTTCACTAGGAAGGCCGGCAAATTGTTCTTTCATAACAAGAGTCAACAAAGCAGTATTGATTTCACAAGATTCAGTATCGGCAAGAGGAGCAATCGGAGTGCTAAGGAAATTATTGTTGTTGGTATTGGTATAGTCACACAATTTGGTATTATCTTGAGCCATCGCGACAAGCAAGCAATCCAACACACGAGCAAACAAAAAGGGCAAGCGAAAAAAGGCAAACGGAAAAGAGAGAGCCAATAAAACGGCAAGGGTGAAGTGGGGGAGGGGAAAACGAGAGGCAAATGGCAACTAATGTAATGCGACAGATAGGGATTGTGATGGGTACTTGGTATGTTGACTTTTGCGCAGACTCCCCGGCAACGACGCCAGAAATTCTTCTGGATACCTCTTGAGCACTGCGTTGGATTTCCCCGAAGAGGAGAGGATGATGCAGCAAAGTAGCGTAAGTATTTCCCTCAGTTTTTGAGAACCAAGGCATCAATCCAGTAGGAGGCTATGCGCGAGTCCCTCGTACCTACACAAAACAATAGCTCAACGCAACCAACGCGATTAGGGGTTGTCAATCCCTTCATGGTCACTTACGAGAGTGAGATCTGATAGAGATGATAGATGATATTTTTGGTATTTTTGGTATAGAGATGCAAAGTGAAAAGTAGAAGGCAAAGTTAAAAGCAAAGCAATAATAAAGTGATGGAGATTGATATGATGAGAATAGACCCGGGGGCCATAGGTTTCACTAGTGGCTTCTCTCAAGAGCATAAGTATTCTACGGTGGGTGAACAAATTACTGTTGAGCAATTGACAGAATTGAGCATAGTTATGAGAATATCTAGGTATGATCATGTATATAGGCATCACATCCGAGACAAGTAGACCGACTCCTGCCTGCATCTACTACTATTACTCCACTCATCGACCGCTATCCAGCATGCATCTAGAGTATTAAGTTAAAAACAGAGTAACGCCTTAAGCAAGATGACATGATGTAGAGGGATAATTTCATGCAATATGATAAAAACCCCATCTTGTTATCCTCGATGGCAACAATACAATACGTGCCTTGCTACCCCTTCTGTCACTGGGAAAGGACACCGCAAGATTGAACCCAAAGCTAAACACTTCTCCCATTGCAAGAAAAACCAATCTAGTAGGCCAAACCAAACTGATAATTCGAAGAGACTTGCAAAGATAACCAACCATACATAAAAGAATTCAGAGAAGATTCAAATATTATTCATAGATAGACTTGATTATAAACCCACAATTCATCGGTCTCAACAAACACACCGCAAAAAGAAGATTACATCGAATAGATCTCCACGAGAGAGGGGGAGAACATTGTATTGAGATCCAAAAACAGAGAAGAAGCCATCTAGCTACTAACTATGGACCCGAATGTCTGAGGTAAACTACTTCATCGGAGGGGCTATGGTGATGATGTAGAAGCCCTCCGTGGTGGATTCCCCTTCCGGCGGAGCTCCGGAACAGGCCCCAAGATGGGATCTCGTGGGTACAGAAGGTTGCGGCGGTGGAAATAGGTTTTGGCTCCGTATCTGATCGTTTGGGGGTACGTAGGTATATATAGGAGGAAGGAGTACGTCGGTGGAGCTTCGAGGGGCCCATGAGGCAGGGAGGCGCGCCCTCCACCCTCGTGACCGCCTCGTGGCTTTCTTGACGGAGGGTCCAAGTATCCTGGGTCTTATCTGATGAGAAAATCATGTTCCTGAAGGTTTCATTCCGTTTGGACTCCGTTTGATATTCCGTTTCTCCGAAACACTGAAATAGGCAAAAAAATAGCAACTCTGGGCTGGGCCTCCATTTAATAGGTTAGTCCCAATAATATAAAAGTGGAAAATAAAGCCCAATATAGTCCAAAACAGTAGATAATATAGCATGGAGCAATCAAAAATTATAGATACGTTGGAGACGTATCAATGCACAAACCTCGAAACACAAGCACTTCTTCTTTGTTCTAGAATCTTCTGTATCATAATTGATTATTTTTTTCTAAATGAATTGCCATTATTTGTTTTTTACTTTATGATTTACAATGCACAACCCCATGAATCTTAACATTTTTATAAAACTAACTAATTTTGAATGAGATGAACTATAAGAACTAAACGAACATCTACATCATGCATATATGACTCAAAGCTTTACATGCTATAGTGTGTATTTATTCATAATTTGGTTTTGAAATCTCATGCGTTCAATACATGTGTACCTTACTAGTTTTGAGTAGAGTAGCAAATTTCACGCGGCCCCGGGTATATCAAAATGCAGGGCCCATGCATCATTGCCTTTCGATCAAACCTACGTCCACAATTTTTTGTACGTACTATATCTCCACTGGTCCCCGAACCCAAAATGCTGCCTCGTTCCCGTAAAAGCAAGCGGCCCACACATATTTAAGGCGTCGACTCGAACCCGTTTACTACGACGTGGCCCGGCACGCTGTATTACTCCTAGAAACCCTACCACCGCACTCATCATCAGTTTTCTTCAAGAGGACGAGGGAGAAGCCGATTTGTAGTGGAGGCGCTTTCAAAAAAAAGGATCTGTAGTGGAGACCCCTACCCTAGGGTGCCCTAGGTAGCTGCCGCACGCATCATTGTTTTCTCTTTTCTTTATGCTCTTGCGCCCTAGAGTGAAATGATGGTTGCTTCGTTCGTCCAGCTTAATGCGGGAAAGGTGGGGCTTTGTGATTTGACCCCTCATCGCTCATTTTCTACTACTGCGGTGCTATGACCAGGGTGCCTCCAATTCCAACCGCTGCTCCGAACTGTAATTTGGTGCATCGCACGTGGAACAAGACGGTGGATGAGCCACATGTCGGCCAAAGGGGTCCTGTTAAGTGTGTCGCCATTTCGTGTGCGGACTGACCCTGCTTGAGTTTCTACGCCAACATGACAGGAGCAGCCTACCACTTGGTTTTTCTCCTTGGTGAATCCCGACTATATTGATCTAAAAAGATATGTGCTGAACTACCCTCTTCGTCTCGGTTTTTTTATTTTTATGCGTCTCGGTTTATAGGGCCTGCACGTAGTTCTAGGTCATCCATTTGACTAACTAAATATGGGTTACTATGTCACAAAAAGTATATCATTGGATTCTTAAGCGGATGTAGTTGTATTTAAAAGTCGAGGGCGGGGCTTTTCCTGCGTAGTAGGCGGGGCAGTTCCGCCTAGTCGGTTCGACAGAGACGCGAGAAGACGAGGGAGTAGGTTGCTGCAAATGTAGGGTCGTGTGATTTGACAGCGAGTTACTGCTGGACAAGTGGGGCCCCGTGATTTGACTTGCCATCATCATTTTAACTGCGGCGCTACGACCGGCGTGAGTCTCCTGATTCCTGACCACCTCCATACAGGTGCCTCTCCCAATGCTCCACCTTGTAGTAGAGGCTGGCTCTTGCATGAGAGCCCACTTCTCCACTTTTTCCTTGCCTCTCTTTCCTCCACATATGCAAAAATGCCATGTAAAGCGCACTATTGTACTTACTTTTACTTGCTCCTACAGGTGCTTAAGCTTGCCACATAGGCATAAAGTCTGATGTGGCAAGTTAATCAAGAAGAGAGAGACTAGTTTGGTGACCCAAGGAAGAAACGGTGCTAAGCGCGTGTACCTAGGTGAAAAGACAATTTTGAGTCTATAGCTAATTAAATGAAGCAAACCTAGCAACACCATTTCATCAGAAGAGGTCACTCCTTGGCAAATGCAATAAATACTAGTACTCCATGTGTCCCATAATATAAGAACGTTTTTGGCACTACACTAGTACTATATGCATAATTTGGCGACAAGCGCTCTCTATATGTACCACCTTTTTTTTAATTTCAATTTTTGCTCCATGGAGCAATCCATCGATAGTACTACTATACAAAAGTATAAATTTTTTAAAAGGCTAGAGTACTGTTCATCACATATATAGCCAGGTAAATTCTCAACCTAGAACAACGTGCATGCCATGTAGTAAACCGATACGGAGGAAGTATAGTAAAAATGAGGTGATTTTACCGAGCGATCGGCGGGGGAGCATGGCATGTCATGCGGTCCCACGTGTCATGATGTACCAAGGCGATGCGCATGTCCCTCTTGAGGTAGAAGCAATACTACGTGGTTTGAGATGATGGTGAACCGAAGTGTGAAATAATGGTTGCTTCGTCCGTCTGGGAAGGTGCGACATTGTGATTTGACGTCTCATTGCTCATTACTACTACTGGGCCAGTATGAGTGGGGTGCGTCCCCCCTGCTGTTCTGCACTATTATTTGGTGCTTGACACGTCGACCCGGTTGCTATATGTCCCACATGTCGGTGACAGGAAGTACAGAATTCATGAAAGGGAGCGTTGACGGAGGAGTATACTATAGAATTCATGAAAGGGAGCGACTTAGTTTTGGAAAAATCTGTTTTTACGGAGTACGTACCCACTAGGGTTTATAGGGATCATCTAAAAAATATTCGTTTTTCCGTTTGATAAGTCTCAATTCTACTATACTAGTAGTAGTACCATTACATGTTGGATTTTGAGGTGCGTTAGATAACCCGACGCAAGCAGTGTCAAGAGGAAACTAACCAATGCATGTACAAGTTCATGGAAATTTAGTGGTCATTCATGCATTCGTTCTAATTAATGCCTCGGTAAACATAACTTCTTGAGAAAGACGAGCGTACTAATTACTTGTGCAAACTACGAAAAATTCGACCACTCACCGTCTACCTTGGTTGGAGAGATTTTGAAATTGAGCCATAAACAGGAAAGGAGGGAGTAGTAACTTTTGTCTCGATTACTATTTGTGGCCTTGTATAGATGCAAAATGTATTTTTTATAGTGGCCTTGTATAAGTAAATGGAGGGAGTACTAACCAAAGTACGTAGTAGGGACGAGGAGTAAACGGAGGGAGTAGTAAAATTTTCTCCTCGTGCTGCGAGCCACCGCGCGCGTGGGCGAGGGAGCGGGCGTAAAGGCATACAGTAGTAGTAGTAGTAGTAGTAGTAGTAGTAGTAGTAGTAGTAGTAGTAGTAGTAGTAGTAGTAGTAGTAGTAGTAGTAGTAGTAGTAGTAGTAGTAGTAGTAGTAGTAGTAGTAGTAGTAGTAGTAGTAGTAGTAGTAGTAGTAGTAGTAGTAGTAGTAGTAGTAGTAGTAGTAGTACTCGTAAGCAAGCATCACCTCATCCTGCGAGCCAGCGCGCCCGTGGGCGGGGGAGACGGCGTACTAAGCAAGCTTCTCCTTGTTCTGCGAGTTGACGGGACACATCAAAAGTACTCCAGTGTATAGAGCCTTGCCTCTAAGGTAGGCCCCACATGGTTTGCCTCTTTTTTTAATTTAACATAACGCATCAAGTCACAATTTGTTTGTTCACCCGTGGTAGACGATCCTCCCTCCACCAAGTGGACAACCAGTACACGTGCCAAATTACCACGTGGGCTGCCTTTTTCGTACGGAAATGAGCTCCACCGTGTACCCGCGCGGGTGTGGTTGGGAAAGAGACGGGAGTACATGTGCCGTGCGTGCACCTCTTCTCTTCGTGCACGTCCCTCACCTACGTGGGTGTGTGTGAGAGAGATACAAACCTAGACATAATGCGCCGTCCATCCCCATGCCTCCGCCCAGTCCAACCACCAGTCACCACCACCAGTCACCACCACGCCCCACTCCTCCTCACCTTATCTCTCATCTTTCTCCCTCCATTTTTATATACAAGGGGCCACTATCAAAATTACAATTTGCAGATATACAAGGCCACTAACACTAATCGATGCAATATTAATGGTGTTTGCCTCGTGGTACTAGCAAAGGAGGACATTAATTATCCCTTGCATGCATGCGGGAGTTTGTAAAAAAATGCATCTTCATGTTCTGTGCAATGCACGGGCATCTTGCTAGTCCATGAAAACAACACATGGCAAAATTCCACGGCGAACGAGGGATTTGAATCTGTTGGGAGGGGCTGTTTGGATCTTGCCCGGGGTAGCCAAAATATTGGCGACCCTTTTCTCCAGCGGTGCCCTTGCCACCGATGAACGAGGAATGGCTTGGGTTCTCATGCTGTCATGCATCCTCCAGCGCGCACGTTGGAGACGAGCTCACACGAGCTGTGTTTTTTGTCCCACAACGCAGCCCGAGACGCCCGCAGATCGACCGGCGACCCGCAAATTACTCCATCCAACCGTAGCCGCACACATTATGACAGCAACTCAACAAACTGGACGAAATTCATGCAAACACGTAGACAAACTGATATTTCATATAAACAACGATGGAAATCATATAAAATACCAGATTTTCATACAAACATGACAG
This sequence comes from Aegilops umbellulata, assembly GCA_032464435.1. NCBI lineage: Eukaryota > Viridiplantae > Streptophyta > Magnoliopsida > Poales > Poaceae > Aegilops > Aegilops umbellulata. Next base: position 570,183,925 of record CP136058.1, read on the forward strand.
ATTTCATTACATTCAAATGAACTACGTGGTGCTAGTTGATGTCTACTACGCAACCTTCTTCTTGTAGACGTTGTTGGGCCTCCATGTGTAGAGGTTTGTAGGACAGTAGCAAGTTTCCCTCAAGTGGATGACCTAAGGTTTATCAATCCGTAGGAGGCGTAGGTTGAAGATGGTCTCTCTCAAACAACCCTGCAACCAAATAACAAAGAGTCTCTTGTGTCCCCAACACACCCAATACAATGATAAATTGTATAGGTGCACTAGTTCGGCGAAGAGATGGTGATACAAGTGCAATATGGATGGTAGATATAGGTTTTTGTAAACTGAAAATATAAAAACAGCAAGGTAACAAGCGGTAAAAGTGAGCGTAAACGGTATTGCAATGATAGGAAACAAGGCCTAGGGTTCATACTTTCACTAGTGCAAGTTCTCTCAACAATAATAACACAATTGGATCATATAACTATCCCTCAACATGCAACAAAGAGTCACTCCAAAGTCACTAATAGCGGAGAACAAACGAAGAGATTATGGTAGGGTACGAAACCACCTCAAAGTTATTCTTTCCAATCAATCCGTTGGGCTATTCCTATAAGTGTCACAAACAGCCCTAGAGTTCGTACTAGAATAACACCTTAAGACACAAATCAACCAAAACCCTAATGTCACCTAGATACTCTAATGTCACCTCAAGTATCCCTGTGTATGATTATACGATATGCATCACACAATCTCAGATTCATCTATTCAACCAACACATAGAACCTCAAAGAGTGCCCCAAAGTTTCTACCGGAGAATCACGACGAAAACGTGTGTCAACCCCTATGCATAGGTTCATGGGCGGAATCCGCAAGTTGATCACCAAAACATACATCAAGTGGATCAATAGAATACCCCATTGTCACCACGGGTATCCCAAGCAAGACATACATCAAGTGTTATCAAATCTTTAAAGACTCAATCCGATAAAATAACTTCAAAGGGGAAACTCAATCCATTACAAGAGAGTAGAGGGGGAGAAGAAACATAAGATCCAACTATAATAGCAAAGCTCGTGATACATCAAGATCGTGCCAAATCAAGAACACGAGAGAGAGAGAGTGTCACATCCTAGTTAAGCCAAGCATTAGAGTGTTGCATCATGTTTACTCATCATCAGAAAATTGAAATGGGGATAACAGAAACCCCAGCACCCCATTAATCCAACTAGGGTTTACTAAAATCTTTTTCAATGAACCTGAAATGCCCTTCTAAAATGTTCATCATCTTTGCTTTGGAATTAAACCTCTGGCAAAAATGGTGCACATATTTTTAGGTCAACAGAAGGTCATTGATTTAAATCATAAGTATTTGAATTTGGGCATTTAAATGCTATTAAATAATTTAAATGCTCAAGTAATTCTGGAAATAAATGTTTGCTGTTGGAAATAATCTTAACAGTGCCCACATTTATTTCCAGGATTTTTGGAAGAGTTTTAGTATTTTTAATAAGTCCACAAAGTTGCAGAAAAATAGAAAAAGGAAAAGCAGAGAAAAACCTTACCTGACGCCGTCCAGCCCAGCCACCTGCCGGCCCAGCCCAGCCACCGCGCCAGCGAGCTGCTTGGCTTGGCCAGGCAGGCACGCAGGTGCTCGACGGCAAGCTCAGCGCGCGCCACGCAGCTGGCCGCCGCCCTGCTTCCTCCCCTCGCCGCTTCGCTGGCCTGGACGTGTTCCACGTCGCCGCCCCGAGCCCCTGGACACCTCCATTCGCCCCTGCCTCTCTCCCTCGCACTCCCTCGCCATGGCCGACGCAACCGTCGCCGCTCCGCCACCGTAGTCGTGTCCAACGCCGTCCCCGTGCTGCACCACCGTGTCCACTCGCTTCGCCGTCGTCGATTTCGTCGAACAGCCCGAGCCCCGAGCGCTCACACGCTCTGCAACGACTTCTTCGACCTCGTCTTCACCGAGCACCGCCGGAGATCCCCTTCGCTGTCGCCGCCGCACCAGCTCGTCCCCGACCGCGCCGTCTGGCTCTGCGTGACCACCGTGAGCATAGCCACCTCCCCATCCTCTCCGTTCTTCTTCCCGTGCATCACAACGAGCACACGAAGCTCACTCGCACGCACCGCCGCGGAGCTCGTCGCCGACGTGTCTCCGGCCAACCACGGGCCACGCCACCTTGTCCACTAACTTCACCGCGTCCCCAGGAGCTCAACGCCTCACTCCACGCACCTCGCCGTGCCCCGTAGCCTCGGGCTCACTTTCACCCGACTCCGGCGACCGCCAAAGTCGTCGCCGGCGCCGTTTCCGGCCATCCCGAGGCCAACCACCGCCACCAAACGCCGCGGCTTGCTTCCAGCTACGCGTAGATGCTCTCCGCCGCTCGTTTAGTCGCCGGAACGTGCTAATGCACTTTCCTCCGCCATGTCTGGCCTCGCCGGCGGCTAGACGCCGGCGAGTTTGACCGCTGACCATTGACTGGGTGGGCCCAGTTGACTCCTCTGAGTCAATGACAGGTGGGCCCTCCCTGTTAACTAACTAGATTAGTTTTAATCCAAATTAATTAGTTAAACTAACTACTGACATGCGGGTCCCACTGGTCAGTTTGACCTGGACGACCCCGTTGACCCCTGACGTCACACTGACGTAATGCTGACGCAGTAAATTAATTACTGGATTTATTTCTGTACAGGAAATTCCAGAAGTCAGTCCAAACTTCAAAAATTCATAGAAATTAATCTGTAACTCCAAATGCAAAGTTCTATACATGAAAATTGATCAGAAAAATCCAACCTATCCATTGGTACTGGTTTCATGCATGTCAGAACAAGTTAAACCCTCTGTTTATGCATTATAAGGTGATGCACTAATATGATCATTTCAAATGAGCAAACACTTGAACCTTTGGTTCAAATAAGCACTTTCCATTCTGTTCTAGCTTGCATTAGCCAAGACACATCCATAATGCCATGTCATAGCATGCATCATATTGTTGCATATCGTCATGTGTTGATTGTGTTCCGACGTGTTCTTCGTGGTAGGTTCTGCCTCCGAGGATATCTCCGAGTATCCAACTAAAGGGCAGTATCCTGCTACTACTCCATCAGGCAAGCAACCCATTGATCATTCTGATACAAACCCATGTTCTCGCTTCTACTCTTGTTTACTGCATTAAGACAACGCGATTCAAACTGCTGTGTGTTGCGGTAGTTGAACCCACTTCCTTTGCATGACCTGTCATTGCCACGGTAACTAGATGAAACCCACTAGCATGTGTAGGAGTTTATTGAGCCATATGTGTGTGTGTTCCTACCTTGTTATGCTTGCTATGCTTAGAGTTGCGTCAGGTCTGGCTCATCGGGATGATGAACTGCAGTGAAAGGTTGTGTCGGTGACAAGAGTGAAGTGTTGAATACGATTTGGTAAAGGAATCGATGAGAGGCCATGTAGGAGTACATGGTGGGTTGTTTCATTGAGGCCGTCCTTAAGAACTGAGATCTGTGTGTGTGATTTAAGATTCAGCTACTACCACACATTGGGATCCTTAATTGACTCTCTCGGCTTCTTGATCACGCTTGTTCTCTGTCCAGGAGTTGCAAAGTAGTTTCTGGTGTTTGTAGTATGTTGGGGGCCGCACGCAGCGCTGACCATAGGGGTGGGTTGTGTTGCGGTAGGCACGTGGCCGGGCCAGCCGGGCGCCCGTTTGGTGTCTCGGAACCCTGTTCACATCGTTCGGGGCCGTTAGTGGAAACCTCGGTCGGACTCCCTGCGGATGGAACCCGAATAGGCGATAAACCTGGACTAGAGACTTGAGTGTTTAGGTAGGCCGTGGCCGACACCCTCGCTGGGCTTCCGCTTGAAGGTTGCCGAGTACATGTCGTGTAAACGGCGGTAAGTGGTGAGAGCGTGTGTGAAGAAGTACACCCCTGCAGGGTATAAATCTATTCGAATAGCCGCGTCCGCGGTAAAGGACTACTTGGTCACCTATACAGTTCATAGACAATTAAATGGATACTTCTAAAAATCTCAAGATAAGTGTGAGTACCGCGGATGGCCCTCTCGTTGGATGGCGAGAGAGGATCCACGGTGGAGTATTGTGATGGTGATAGTGGACTCGTGTGCGACAAATGATTTACAAGTGGTGTCTATCGTAGGATAGCTTAGCCAAGAGTCAAAGCTGGCTTGCTGCAATAACCCCACTACCTTCTTGAGAATGTGCATGTATAGTAGGTTCCTGTTGTAAGACTTGCTGAGTACCTCCGTACTCATGTTGCTTTAATCATGTTTTTCAGACGACTGCACCAACCCCTCTGATGGGTTCTATGTAGACCTCGACGTTGACGAGTGACTTATCACCCAGGTGGTGATCCAAGACTTGTGAAGGGTCGATGTAGATAGACAAGCTTCGTCAAGCCTTCTTTCTTTCTAGTGTCTGTACTCAGACTACTTTGCTTCCGCATGTGCTTGTATGCTTGTATGACTTGAGTGTCGGGTCATGTGACCCCTACCTGTATGAATGATATGTATGGCTCCTCGGAGCCTTTTAAATAAAGTACTTGAGTTGTAGAGTTTTGTTGTGATGCCATGTTGTATTTACTCATATCGGGCATATTGTGTGTATGATTGAAATGCTTGGTATGAGTGGGATCCGACTATCTAGTTGTTTATCCTTGGCAGCCTTTCATATGGGGAAATGTAAGTCTAGTGCTTCTGAGCGATAGTAGTCCGCTACAGCCCGGATCACCGGAGTCCTGCTAGCCCAGCACTACTGCTTGGAACACTTGACTGGCCGGCATGTGTTTCACGTCGTTCCTATGTCTGTCCCTTCGGGGAAATGTCACGCAGTGTTATTCGGAGTCCTGCCTAGCCTGCTACAGCCCGGGTTACCGGAGTCCTGTTAGCCCAGTGCTACAGCCCGAATAAATACGTTGATGACCGACATGCTCGATGTGATTCATGTATGCCTGTCCTCATAGGCTAGCGCCGCTTTGGGTTCACAACTAGCCATGTCGGCCTAGGTTCTCTGTCATATGGATGCTAGCGACACTATCATATACGTGAGCCAAAAGGCGCAAACGGTCCCGGGCCAGGCAAGGTGGCACCCGTGGGAGTACCGTGCGTGAGGCCGCAAAGTGATATGAGGTGTTACATGCTGGATCGATGTGGCTTAGGATCGGGGTCCTGACAGCGTTGGCATCAGAGCCGGACTGCCTGTAGGTTCGCTAAGCCAAACTGGTCGATGTCGAGTCTAGAAATGCTTTAGTTATATGTAGGGGAATTGATTGTGGTAGGGAACGTAAGGCTCTTTTACTCCTTTACCTTATGCCCTCTATTCTGAGTCATTCTCTTCTCATTCTACGTGGGTTAAGGACTAGGCTCTCTTCTCTCTATCAGGTTCACATGTTACTAAATCCGTAGTAACTTATAGGATTGTTGGATACAACCCAGTTCAGTTCTACTAAAGTTTAGTATGTTGCCAATTGAACCAGAACCTTGATATGATGATGTTGAGTGGTTTTGCAAACTGTTGTGGATGTCTCAAGTCTTTTTCTGAGCATTTACAGCCGTTATGCTGTCCAATTTCTTCCAAGAAGTTCTAATGCCTTTGCACTATTTTGTGCTTTCAGATGGCTACCCGTCCCCAGAACCAAGTGGTTCGTCTGACCCGTTGTATTGGTATATGTGGTCATACAGCCATCTTGGTTCGAGTGATGGTTGAGGCAGGTTACCGATGGTACCCTGAATACACCATCGAAGAGCAGTTTAGAGATTTTAACCAAAGCCAATATCTGTGCACGGTCAGGATATATCCATCTTATCCCGGAGCCACGGAACCACTCCACTATTCTTATGGACTTGGGATCACTATTGGGATGTCCGTGCAAGATGCAGCCTACTCGATGATGACCATTATTCGAGCCAGAACTGCCTTGTTGAGCAACACTGATTTTTTCTACATGCCAGCATCCTTTCCTGGGGCGCATGGTTACCTCCAGGCCATGTACAGTGATGCATCCCATGAGAACTATTTCCTTTGCACCACTACTGAGATGTTGGAAGATAAGGACCGTGAAAACCGGGCCTTGCGTATGGAGCTCTTTAATGCTCGTGCTGATCATTGGGCCACTTTGACGAGGTTTGCACCTGCTGTGCAAGCCGGATACATGGACATGAGAGACTTGTACCCTGTGCGGGCTAGTCTGCCGGACTTCATGGAATGGCGTGAGGTGGGAGGCATCACCCCTCCTCGTGGACCTCGTCTGCCACCGTCTGTTGGACCAAGGCCGCACCCAAGCCCCTTTGGTCCACAAGCTCCACAGGACCGTCTGTTCCCAGATGATCATGTTCCGCTTCCAGGTCTGGGTGGTGACTTCTATGAGGACTTCTACGGAGCCGTCTGAGCTAGTAGTAGTCTTGCTAGTATTGTATCAGTTGTATGTCCACCGTCCTACGTGACCCGTGGAATATGACTTAGTGTCTATCGATGCCGGAGGTGTAGATAAATAATGTATAGGAGCTTGGAATGCCTCCGATGAGATGTAACGTCTTTTCATCATAGTGGTACTTCAGCCGGGTTTGTACTAAACTATGTATGGTGTGTATGACCGTTGGTTAATATATGACAGATTATATTACCATGTCATACGGATGAACATCTCTGCATTCCATGTTGTCCATTACATTCCTCACTTCCTTGGCCAGATTCTGCCATCCTTGTCTAAATCGTTGTTTTGTTTTCCTAGGATGGTCAACACCCGCAGCAACCCAGCTGCCCCGGAGCAGGGTGAAGCTAGTGCACCTAGAGAGGAAAGTCTGCCTCAACCACCTTCTCTGGCCGAAGTGGTGCTGGAGGCAGAGCGCAACAGGCGCGACACCAACGGCTTGCTAGAGCGGATTGAGCAGAACACTGCACGCCAGCAGAGGATCAATCCAGTGTCCATCAATGACTTTGTCAAGCTGTACCCGCCAAAGTTCAACCATTCCATCGAACCTCTCGATGCGGATGACTGGCTCCGCAGCATCGCCCACAAGCTACGTTCTGCCAACGTGGCCGAAGATGATAAAGTCACCTTTGCTGCTTATCACCTCGAAGGCCCTGCCAGCCTTTGGTGGGAGAACTATGAAGCTATGCGTCCGGTCGGCCAACTCACTAGTTGGGCTGATTTCAGTGCCGCTTTCCGTGAGCATCACATCCCGGAAGGCCTCATGGATCGCAAGAGGGAGGAGTTCTGTAACTTCACCTAGGGTAGGCTGACTATGGATGCATACAGTCGCGAGTTTGGAAAGCTTGCACGCTATGCTCCCGAAGAGGTATCCACCGACGCCAAGAAGCAGGCAAGGTTCCGCAAGTGACTTAGCCCTGAGCTCCGCCGTGACCTTCGTCTGCATGATTGCACTTCCTTTCCGAAGCTAGTCAACAAGGCCATCAGTGCCGAGACAGGGCAGAATGATTTCGAAGCTTCACGCAAGCACTCCCGTGACTATGGGTCTTCATCCGGCTCTGGATCTTAGAAGCGCCGGGTCTGGATCCCAAACACTGCTATACCACCTAGGTATACTCCAAGGCCATCCTTTGAGGCGCCTCTCCCCAACCAGCAGTATGTGCCTCCCAAGACTTTTGGTGGCCCCACTGCCAATGCTGCTCCACGCCCCAACATGATAACTTGCTTCAAGTGTGGTGAGCCGGGTCACTACATCCGTGAGTGTCCCCAAAACAACCCCAACCAGTTCGGAAAGTCTGTTGGCCGTGGTAAGCCAACAGCAAAGGTGCTCGTTGCCAAGCCAGCCACCACTGCTCGTGGCCATGTCAACTACGTCTCAGCTGAAGAGACTCAAGAGGACCCCAACGTCGTTCTCGGTACGCTCCTTGTTAATTGCCATCCAGCAACTGTTCTCTTTGATACTGGAGCATCTCATTCATTTATTTCTGAGAGCTATGCTCGATTGCACAACACCACCTTTAGTGACATGCCCACCTCCATGGAAATTCAAACTCCCGGTTCTAGATGGCAAACCTCTAGGATCAGCCATGGAAATGAAATTCTTGTCGACAGATTGGTCTTTCTCGCGTCACTAATAGCTCTCAAGTCTTCGGACATAAACATCATCTTGGGTATGGACTGGATGTTAGCTCATTACGCCAAGATTGATTGCTCAACTAGAACTGTTCAACTTACCCATCCATCGGGCAAGACAGTCAATGTTTTGACCCGAGAGTCCGAGCGTCAGCTCTATTCACTAAATGCCAACCCCTACCAGACCTCGAAGATATTCCGGTAGTCCGTGACTTCCCGGATGTCTTTCCAGAGGAACTGTCAGGTGTTCCACCTGACAGGGATGTCGAGTTCGTGATAGACCTTGTTCCAGGAACCGTCCCAATCTCTAGAAGACCTTATAAGATGGCACCCCTAGAGCTAGCTGAGCTCAAGAAACAACTCGATGAGTCCTTGCAGAAGGGTTTCATCCGTCCTAGTTCATCTCCATGGGCTTGCCCCGTCCTCTTCGTCAAGAAGAAGGATGGAACAGATCGGATGGTTGTAGATTACCGACCCGTCAATTTGGTCACTATCAAGAACAAGTATCCGCTCCCCAGGATCAACGACCTGTATCACCAGCTCGCTGGATCCTCAGTCTTTTCCAAGATGGATTTGAGGTTGGGCTACCATCAAATCAAAATCAAGAACGGGGACATTCCCAAAACGGCCTTCGTTACTCGTTACGGCCAATACGAGTACACTGTCATGTCCTTCGGTTTAACCAATGCTCCAGCCACTTTCTCTTGGTTAATGAACTCGATCTTCATGGAGTATTTGGATAAATTCGTCGTGGTATACCTCGATGATATACTCATCTACTCCAAGAATGAGGAAGAACATGCCGAACATCTAAGGCTAGTATTGATGAAACTTCGAGAGCATCGCCTTTATGCCAAATTCTCCAAGTGCGAATTCTGGTTGCCAGAAGTGACCTATCTGGGCCATGTAATCTCTGGCAAGGGCATTGCTGTCAATCCCAAGCGAGTTCAAGCCGTCCCTGACTGGACTCCACCTGAAACGGTCAAGCAAGTTCGGAGTTTTCTTGGTTTAGCGAGCTATTGCCGCCGCTTTGTCGAGAATTTCTCCAAGGTTGCTAAGCCTCTAACTGAACTCCTCAAGAAAGATAAAAAGTTCGAGTGGACCCCACAGTGCGAGTTCAGCTTTCAGGAACTGAAAAGACGCCTGACATCTGCTCCCGTACTGGTACCACCAGATTTCTCTAAGGACTTTGTTATCTATTGCGACGCCTCGCGACAAGGACTAGGTTGCATACTCATGCAAGATCGTCATGTGATTGCCTACGCATCTCGACAGTTGTGTCCACATGAGGATAATTATCCCACACATGATCTAGAGCTTGCAGCAGTAGTCCATGCACTCAAAACCTGGCGACATTACCTTCTGGGTAATCGTTGCGAAATCTACACTGATCACCAAAGTTTGAAATACATCTTCACCCAACCGGATTTGAATCTCAGGCAAAGACGTTGGGTAGAGTTGATCACGGATTACGACTTAGGAATAACTTACACCCCAGGCAAAGCCAATGTTATGGCTGATGCACTAAGTCGTAAATCTTATTGTAACAACCTGATGTTACAACAAAGTCAACCACTTCTCCACAAGGAATTTCGTAAGCTTAACCTTCACATTGTTCCTCAAGGATTCCTTTACACCCTGGTGGCGAAACCTAACCTTACGGATCAAATCATAACCGCTCAGCAGTATGATAAAGGTATATCTCAGATTAAGGAGAACATCGCTAGCGGAGTTGCTAAGTGTTTCTCCATGGATGAGCGAGGTGTTGTCTTCTTTGAGAACTGCTTGGTGGTTCCCAAGAAACAACATTTACGACAATTGATCCTTAAGGAAGCTCATGAATCCCCTCTCACCATTCATCCCGGTAGTACTAAAATGTATCAAGACCTACGCCAGAGGTTTTGGTGGACTAGGATGAAGAGAGAAATCGCTCAATACATTGCTAATTGTGACGTCTGTCGTCGTGTTAAAGCAGAGCATCAACGGCCTGCTGGCACCCTTCAACCATTGGAGATTCCTGAATGGAAATGGGATAGAATCGGTATGGATTGCATTACCGGGTTTCCCAGAACCAAAAGAGGGAATAATGCTATCTTCGTTGTTGTCGATCGTCTCTCCAAAGTAGCCCACTTCTTACCTGTTCGCGAGAGTATAACCGCTAGCCAGCTAGCTGATTTGTACATCTCTCGAATAGTGTCTCTCCATGGTGTTCCATTGGAAATTAATTCAGACCGTGGAAGTCTTTTCACCTCTCGATTTTGGGAAAGTTTCCAAAATGCTATGGGAACTCGTCTTTCCTTTAGCACCGCCTTCCATCCTCAGTCAAGTGGTCAAGTAGAACGGGTCAATCAAATTCTGGAGGATATGCTCCGAGCTTCTGTCATCTCTTTGGGTATGAATTGGGAGAAGTGTCTTCCATTCGCCGAGTTCGCTTATAACAACAGTTATCAAGCTAGCTTGGGCAAAGCTCCTTTCGAAGTTCTTTATGGACGAAAATGTCGAACGCCTCTTAACTAGTCAGAAACCGGCGAGAGACAACTCTTTGGCCTGGACATGATTCAGGATGCAGAAGAGCAGGTTCGCATTATTCGTGAGAAGTTGAAAACAGCCCAATCTCGACAAAAGAGTCAGTATGACCGCAAGCATAAGCCCATGGCTTATGAAGTCGGTGAGATGGCTTACCTTCGGGTTACACCTTTAAAAGGAACCCATCGATTCGGTATCAAAGGCAAATTGGCTCCTCGCTACATTGGACCCTTTCGCATTCTTGCCAAACGAGGGGAAGTTGCCTACCAACTGGAACTACCTCCGCATCTCTCCAGAGTTCATGATGTCTTCCACGTTTCTCAACTCAGGCGTTGCTTCTCGGATCCTATCCGTGGAGTGGACCACGAAACACTTGATCTCCAAGATAACCTCACCTATCGAGAATACCCCGTTCGTATCCTTGATCAAGCCGAGCGTACCACTCGACGCCATAATATCAAGTTTCTCAAAGTTCAATGGTCACACCATTCCGAGCAAGAAGCTACATGGGAAAGGGAGGATCGTCTTCGACTCGAGTACCCCACCTTCTTTCCGACGGATCCTAAATCTCGGGACGAGATTCTTTCGAGTGGGGGTGAGTTGTCACATCCTAGTTAAGCCATGCATTAGAGTGTTGCATCATGTTTACTTATCATCAGAAAGTTGAAATGGGGATGACAGAAACCCCAGCACCCCATTAATCCAACTAGGGTTTACTAAAATCTTTTTCAATGAACCTGAAATGCCCTTCTAAAATGTTCATCATCTTTGCTTTGGACTTAAACCTCTGGCAAAAATGGTGCACATATTTCTAGGTCAACAGAAGGTCATTGATTTAAATCATAAGTATTTGAATTTGGGCATTTAAATGCTATTAAATAATTTAAATGCTCAAGTAATTCTGGAAATAAATGTTTGCTGTTGGAAATAATCTTAACAGTGCCCACATTTATTTTCAGGATTTTTGGAAGAGTTTTAGTATTTTTAATAAGTGCACAAAGTTGCAGAAAAATAGAAAAAGGAAAAGCAGAGAAAAACCTTACCTGACGCCGTCCACCAGGCCCACCTGCCGGCCCAGCCCAGCCACCGCGCCAGCGAGCTGCTTGGCTTGGCCAGGCAGGCACGCAGGTGCTCGACGGCGAGCTCAGCGCGCGCCACGCAGCTGGCCGCCGCCCTGCTTCCTCCCCTCGCCGCTTCGCTGGCCTGGACGTGTTCCACGTCGCCGCCCCGAGCCCCTGGACACCTCCATTCGCCCCTGCCTCTCTCCCTCGCACTCCCTCGCCATGGCCGACGCAACCGTCGCCGCTCCGCCACCGTAGTCGTGTCCAACGCCGTCCCCGTGCTGCACCACCGTGTCCACTCGCTTCGCCGTCGTCGACTTCGTCGAACAGCCCGAGCCCCGAGCGCTCACACGCTCTGCAACGACTTCTTCGACCTCGTCTTCACCGAGCACCGCCGGAGATCCCCTTCGTCGTCGCCGCCGCACCAGCTCGTCCCCGACCGCGCCGTCTGGCTCTGCGTGACCACCGTGAGCATAGCCACCTCCCCATCCTCTCCGTTCTTCTTCCCGTGCATCACAACGAGCACACGAAGCTCACTCGCACGCACCACCGTGAGCATATCCACTCGCACGCAGCGCTGACCATAGGGGTGGGTTGTGTTGCGGTAGGCATGTGGCCGGGCCAGCCGGGCGCCCATTTGGTGTCTCGGAACCCTGTTCACATCGTTCGGGGCCGTTAGTGGAAACGTCGGCCGGACTCCCTGCGGATGGAACCCGAATAGGCGATAAACCTGGACTAGAGACTTGAGTGTTTAGGTAGGCCGTGGCCGACAACCTCGCTGGGCTTCCGCTTGAAGGTTGGCGAGTACATGTCGTGTAAACGGCGGTAAGTGGTGAGAGCGTGTGTGAAGAAGTACACCCCTGCAGGGTATAAATCTATTCAAATAGCCGCATCCGCGGTAAAGGACTACTTGGTCACCTATACAGTTCATAGACAATTAAATGGATACTTCTAAAAATCTCAAGATAAGTGTGAGTACCGCGGATGGCCCTCTCGTAGGATGGCGAGAGAGGATCCACGATGGAGTATTTTTTTTTTGACTATTTACTGTGGGGTAAGACCCCACAGCCCATTTATTATAAAAGCAAAAAGTCCAGCAAATTACAAAGCACTTGGAAAGTGCCGAAGCAGAAATGAGTCATATATACAACTTACCTATAGTTAGAAGATATAAGTTAAGAAGAAGCTATCCTAGAAGATTTACAGAAGAGCATTAACCCAGGCTAACAATTGCGCTCGAAGAGAACTGTTAAGTCTGTGGGATAGGAGGAGGATATCATGTACAAAATTGCATCGCCAGGTAGCAAAACGAGCCTGCTCTCCCCTGAAGATCCTCCCATTCCTGAGAATCCAAATATTCCATGCTGCAGTCAGCATGACCTCGAAAAAGAAGGGTTGGTGAAAATTTGATCTGGCACTGGCAACACACTCCTGGACATTAGCACCCTGAGACCAGTCAATCTGAAGGTAGTGCCACACTCTTGAGCTGAAATTGCACTGAAAGAACAAATGGGTTCTGTCCTCATGTACATAAGCATTACATATTACACAAAGATTATCCTCAGCTTGAGACCTCCAATGTCTTCTTACCAGCATGTCTTTGGTGTTGAGCCTATCAAAGAATAATAACCAACCAAATACTTTAATCTTCATAGTGCATCTGCTCTTCCATAACCATTTGCATGGCATAATAGTGGGCATATGGGAATGCATAATGGTATAGAACCCTTTGGCCGAAAAGGACCCATCTTTGGAAGGCCAGACCCACTGGTCAGGAAGCAGCGGATCTCTTTGTAAATTTAGCAGCCAACCTTCTAGAATTGTTAGCTCAGTAGCAGCCTCTTGTGAAATGGGCAGGTAGAACATGGAAAAGAGGTCATGGGTCTGAAGCACATCCCTGACTGAGACCTTGTCATCGATCACAAAAGAGAACAATCTAGGTAATCTCCTTACTAAGGGCAAGGATGAACCAGCGACATGCCATGCATCATGCCAGAATAATGCAGTGTCTCCCATGTTAATGTGGACCGAAGCAATGGCCCTGTAAGAATCATTTAGTTTGAATACATCCTTCCACCAGAAAGAACCAGTCAAAACAGTTGCCTGAGGGACAATGTTATCATAATAGGAGTCCCATATTAAAGAGACCCAAGGAACATCATGTTTATTGAAGAATTTATGTAGATGTTTCATAAGCAGTCCCTGGTTCTGAATATTGAGATTGAGAATACCCAGACCACCCTTTTCTTTGGGCCTGCAAACAAGATCCCAAGCTGCCAGAGATTGTTTAGGTGTATCGGTATTTCCTCTCCAAAGACATTGCCTGAAGATCCTATCCAGCTGTTTAATTATAGCAAGAGGTATATGTAAGGTGCAGAGGAAATAGATTGGCATGGAGGTTAAGACTGAAGTCAATAGCTGCAACCTAGAACCCTGATTAAGCATGGCAGAGCTAGCAGATAGCCTTCTTTCAATATTATCCACAAGGGGGAGGACATCCACAATTCTGGGCCTGGTTGTGCCAAGAGGTAAACCAAGATAAGTTAGGGGGAGTTCACCTAACTTACAACCCAGGAGGGTAGCCAACCTGAGAGCTTCCTCATTAGATATGTTTAAAGGTATCATGGAGGACTTGGCAAAATTCACCTTCAGACCAGTCGACTGTTGGAAAACAGCCAACATATTCTTAAGGGCCAGCAGTTGCTCATCCACAGCCGGCAAAATGATGATGGTGTCATCAGCATACTGGATAATTGGGTAGTTGGGATCATGTGATGGGATTGGGAGTGACAGGGTACCTTGAGCCCTCATTTGGTTTACCACCGATTGCAACAGATCAGCAGCAATAACAAAGAGAAGGGGTGACAAAGGATCACCCTGTCTGACCCCACACTTACATTTGAATTGCTTTCCTGGGATGCCATTAAGCATAATAGAAGATGTCCCAGATGACAATATCTCTCTAATCCAAGCAATCCACTTACTATCAAAACCTTTATGATGGAGGATTTGCAAGATTACCTCATGCTCCACTGTGTCAAAAGCCTTGGCAAAATCCAGCTTCAGAATTATGATTGGTCGCTTTGACTGCTTGCATTGATGAATATACTCAAATGCCCATGCCAGGCAATCCTGAATGGACCTGCTCTTCAAAAAACCATACTGATTCTTATGAATACATTGCAAAATTACTTTCTGTAATCTGTTTGCCAACAGCTTGGTTAGAAACTTCAGACAGCTGTTTGTAAGGGAAATGGGTCTGAAATCCTCCGGCCCTTGAGGAGAAATCATCTTAGGGATTAGGGTGATAAGAGAACCATTGATGTTCTCCAAAGATATCTGTCCATCATAAAAAGCCTGCACTAAGTGCAAAAAATCCTGTTCAATGATAGGCCAGCATTTCTTGATAAACATGCCGTTAAAGCCATCCGGTCCAGGTGCTCTGTCAGTGGGTAGCTCCGCTAGAACCTTGTTTATTTCCTCGTGTGTGAATGGGGCAGAGAGTACTTCAAGCCCCTCCACTGGTTGTATCAACTGTGGGAGGTCAAATCCCATGTTAATACCCTGAGCCTGGCCCATCCTGTTCTTAAAGGAGGACCACAAAATTCCAGCCATTTGTGCATGATCAGAGACCGGATCATTCCCATCCACTCTAAGACTAGCAATAGTATTTTTCCTAAATCTTTCTGAAGCCATTGCATGAAAGAATTTAGAGTTCTCCTCCCCCACCTTGATATATCTAATTGTACACCTCTGCTTCCAATAAATGTAATGGATATGCAGCAAGTTCTCATGGTGTAACTTGACTATCTTCCTGAAGTTAAACTCCGGATTTGTGAGTGGCCTCCATTCCTCTAGCCCATCAAAATGTAGAATTACTTTGGCACAGTTTAAGATCAACATTTTAATGTGGGATATGTTTTTGCTCCACATTTTGAGATCCCTTCGCAGGCGTTTGAACTTTCGAGAGATGATTGCAGCCGCAGACAGATCACTAAAAACCGGCACCTCCCAAGACTTCTGAACGCAATCCATAAAACCTGGCATGTCAACCCAATAATTCTCAAAACGAAAAACCCTTGCTTT
Organism: Aegilops umbellulata; assembly: GCA_032464435.1. NCBI lineage: Eukaryota > Viridiplantae > Streptophyta > Magnoliopsida > Poales > Poaceae > Aegilops > Aegilops umbellulata. The sequence goes on from CP136058.1 coordinate 570,199,656, forward strand.
AGGAATATTGGTGTCAATTGAAACCACGCATGGCACATGATCAGACGAAGTTTTCGCTAAAGGAAGGACAACAGTATTTGGATAAATTGAAATCCAATCTGGGGTTGTGAAGAACCAATCCAGTTGCTCGAGCAGTGGGTTTTCCTGCATATTTGACCACGTGTAACTTCTCCCTTTCAAGGGCAACTCCAAGAGGCCCAAATGGCCAATTATCTCATTAAAAAGGAAGATGTCATTAACATTTCCCCCCGGTAGGTTCCTGTTATCCATAGATCTTATAAAATTGAAGTCCCCTAATAGAAGCCAATGTTCATTGGGAGGGATTGTCAGATGGTATAACCAATGCACAAAATCATCGCGAAGAGGCCCATCACAAGGACCATAAACAGACACTAGTGTCCAGGTCTCAGCATTGTGCACCGATGTAAATGAGACCACAACCCCAAATCTCTGAATCTCAATTAGTGTGCCAGTGAAAACCCCAGAATTCCAGATGACAAGAATACCACCGGATGCACCAAGTGAGGGAGCAAACGCAAAACGATCAAACCGCCGCGGGCAGAAAGCTCTAATCGTCCTAATGTCAAACTCCTCACATTTGGTTTCCTGAAGGCACACAATTGAGCACTTACTCTCTTCGATTTTCGATCGAACATCTCTCTGTCTATCCGCAGAATTAAGTCCACGTACATTCCAGCACAAAACACGCCAGTTACGAAAAGATGTACTAGCCATTAAGTACTATATAGCGGGGATAATCCAGCCCACTGCTTAACAGTGCGACTCCAGTAACCACAAGGTTCAAATCATGCATACACGATAAACCCAAAAACTGCCAGCAGTACTTAGATATAAGAAAACCTAAAAGAGTTAACTGTGGGCCGCAAAATGAATGTTCAAATAAACCCACGAAACATCCCCACCACATCGTCGGGAAGTGCTGACGATCATTCATCATTGGAAACTGTATCTTCATCAGGCTTCTTGGAGGTAGCCATAAGCTTCTCCTCTGTCAGATCTTCAGCTGGGATGCCCAAAGCCTTGCCAACCGCCTGCATAACCGGAATTGGGGTTTCCGGTGGCATCTGAGCCTGCTCCGTGGGCTCCTCTTCAGACATCTTCAGCTTCTTTCCTCGTGGCCTCCTCTTGGGTGATGGTTTGACCAGGATTGCGGAGGTAGGTTTGTACCCTGAAGATTTAGCATAGCTCCTCGTCATTCTCCTCGTGGAGAAGTCTGGAGTAGCAGCAATTTGTGCGACTCCACGGTGGAGTATTGTGATGGTGATAGTGGACTCGTGTGCGACAAATGATTTACAAGTGGTGTCTATCGTAGGATAGCTTAGCCAAGAGTCAAAGCTGGCTTGCTGCAATAACCCCACTACCTTCTTGAGAATGTGCATGTATAGTAGGTTCCTGTTGTAAGACTTGCTGAGTACCTCCGTACTCATGTTGCTTTAATCATGTTTTTCAGACGACTGCACCAACCCCTCTGATGGGTTCTATGTAGACCTCGACGTTGACGAGTGACTTATCACCCAGGTGGTGATCCAAGACTTGTGAAGGGTCGATGTAGATAGACAGGCTTCGTCAAGCCTTCTTTCTTTCTAGTGTCTGTACTCAGACTACTTTGCTTCCGCATGTGCTTGTATGCTTGTATGACTTGAGTGTCGGGTCATGTGACCCCTACCTGTATGAATGATATGTATGGCTCCTCGGAGCCTTTTAAATAAAGTACTTGAGTTGTAGAGTTTTGTTGTGATGCCATGTTGTATTTACTCATATCGGGCATATTGTGTGTATGATTGAAATGCTTGGTATGAGTGGGATCCGACTATCTAGTTGTTTATCCTTGGCAGCCTTTCATATGGGGAAATGTAAGTCTAGTGCTTCTGAGCGATAGTAGTCCGCTACAGCCCGGATCACCGGAGTCCTACTAGCCCAGCACTACTTCTTGGAACACTTGACTGGCCGGCATGTGTTTCACGTCGTTCCTATGTCTGTCCCTTCGGGGAAATGTCACACGGTGTTATTCGGAGTCCTGCCTAGCCTGCTACAGCCCGGGTTACCGGAGTCCTGTTAGCCCAGTGCTATAGCCCGAATAAATACGTTGATGACCGACATGCTCTATGTGATTCATGTATACCTGTCCTCATAGGCTAGCGCCGCTTTGGGTTCACGACTAGCCATGTCGGCCCGGGCTCTCTGTCATATGGATGCTAGCGACACTATCATATACGTGAGCCAAAAGGCGCAAACGGTCCCGGGCCAGGTAAGGTCGCACCCATGGGAATACCGTGCGTGAGGCCGCAAAGTGATATGAGGTGTTACATGCTAGATCGATGTGGCTTAGGGTCGGGGTCCTGACAGAGAGAGAGAGAGAGAGAGAGAGAGAGAGAGAGAGAGAGAGAGAGAGAGAGATCAAACACATAGCTACTGGTACATACCCTCAGCCCCAAGCGTGAACTACTCCCTCCTCGTCATGGAGAGCGTCGGGATGATGAAGATGGCCACCGGTGAGGGTTCCCCCCTCCGGTAGGGTGCCAGAACAGGGTCCCGATTGGTTTTTGGTGGCTACAGAGGCTTGCGGCGGCGGTACTCTCGATCTAATCTCCGTTCTGGAAGTTTTAGGGTACGTAGGTATATATGGGTGCAGGAAGTACATTGGTGGAGCTTCGGGGGCCCCACGAGCCAGGGGTGCGGCCTAGGGGGGTGGGCACGCCCCCACCCTCGTGAGCACCTCCCTTAGCTCCTGACGTGGGGTCCAAGTCCATCCGGTAGCTTTCCTTCCAAAAATAACTTCTCCAGTTGATTTCATTCCGTTTCGACTCCGTTTGATATTCCTTTTGTTTGAAACACTGAAATAGGAAAAAAAAACCAGCAATTCTAGGTTGGGCCTCCGGTTAATAGGTTAGTCCCAAAAATAATATAAAAGTGGAGAATAAAGCCCAATATTGCCCAAAACAGTAGATAATATAGCTTGGAGCAATAAAAAATTATAGATACGTTGGAGACGTATCACTAGTTCTGGACAGCAGAGGTATATAATACCTGGCCTAAATGGTCGCCCACCGATCAATTTGTGTTCCTCATGTCCGGCAGCACGATCACCGGCCTGCCGGGAGCCCCGGAGGTATATGCTTCAGTGCAAAGGACGGCTCGCTTCCCCACTGCCCAACTGATATCATTGGCTGGTGCCGAAGATGATGGTGGCCGGCACCGGTTCGAGTTCATCACCGGCCACTATTTCGCCATGGTCGGCACCGGCTCGAGTTCATCCTAACATTCCCCTCTTCCATGGTGCCGATGCGGGGTCGACGAAGGTCCTCGCAACAAAAGGATCCGGCAAGACACCTGCTGTGTACGCCGGCGTCGCCTCCGCGGTGGCCTTCATGGGACCCAAGCGACGGCGCCTCTCGTGTTCTACTTCTCCTCGATGATGGCGGTGGACGCGGAGGCGCTGGCCACCGACTCGTCGCTCTCCGCGCACCCGGCTTATGTCGCTGCTTGCATGGGCGCGGCCGCCGGGATGGGAGTCTCGGCCACAGAAACGAGAGACGCGGTACGAGGCGGCGGCGTGGACGGCAGCAACGACGCCCGTGCACTGCTCCTCGTCGAGCTGGCCTGGAGCGGCGAGTTGCTGAACCGCGTGCCGACTTGGGGCGGCAACTGGATCCGTCGGGCGAGGGGAGGGAGGTGGATCAGCGAGCTGCATAGCTCATATCCGGCGGGCTATCCAGCCGGCTTGGATGCGGAATTACTACTGTTCGTAAGCCATTGTAAGAGTGGACAAAATGCTGGAGGAGATAGGGGAGCGGCGGAGGTGTGCGATTCTTGGCCGGCGTTTGGCCTTGTTTAAATAGGAGATTAAATAGACGGCGGACGGGTGGAGCTCGGCCGGCGTTGCGTTTAACGCCGGCCTGGTCATGAACAGACGTGTGTCCAGAGTGGGTTTCTCGGCTTCCACACGGGCGGGTTTCATGGAGGCGTTTGAATGCGGCACAGAGGTGTGTTCAGCCAGGTGTGCCGCGAGTGGCGCCCTCGACTCTGACCTAGGACACCATGCCGTTCTTCTAGTGACGTGTGGGCTCTTTGGGTGCATGGCCTGCATGTCAGTGACCCAACGCAGGCAGCGCACAGCAGAGGAACGTTTGATGGGGCAGGGCGGTCAAAAGCGGGCATTTCATAAACCGATGATTTTTCATTGAGTGTGATGTCATGTTTTTCATGTAGATAAGCCTACTATGTTGATAGCCCGTTCGATACGCTGTGATTCATAAAGACCGCTGCAAAAATCAATGTTCTGCTTATCACAGATAAGATTGATTAATACCCGTAACAATCCATGTCCTTAACAAAGGGTGCATGCACGTATAGGTTGAGCGTGTGTCTTGCGTCGTGTGATGTGTGCATGCAGGCGTGCGAGTGTTGCGTGCGTGCAAGGGTACGTTTCAGTGTTGCATGCATGGGTGTGTACGTGCGTGTATTCGTGAGTGCGTGTGTACGTGTCAGTGTTGCACGCCAGCATGTGTGTGTGTGTGTGTACGTGTCAGTGTTGCACGCCTACATGCGTGCGTGTCTTGCGTGCGTGCACGTGTATGTGCGGGGTGAGGCTACATGTCAGTCGACTGACTTTTTCATCTCTGGTCATTAGATTTTCCAGCCGTTGGATACGAAATCAAGGGCCTCCAGTTTATCATCAAACTCCACCCCCCTGAGCCGCCAGCCACCACCGGCCGAACCGCCAGCCCCCGCCGCCCGCGGCCGGCCCGCCCTCCCCGAAACCACTCCCCACCGCCGGTCTTCCGCCGCACCGGCCATCCCTCTAGCCCCCCCCCCCCCCCGCCGAGCTTTTTCTTCGGGGATCCCCACCCCACCGCCCAATGAACGCCCCCCAACCGCCGACTGCCAACCAGAGGTCTCACGACTTCGAATACCCACCGACCACTAATTTATTACCATTTCTGTCCTTCATATATGCGCTGACGGGTGGGCCCTATGGTAATGTGCGCTGCTGAATGTGGACCGTTTGACTGGTCAATTGATCGTGTTATCAACAAATTACAGAGTTGTATGGTGAGCCAGTGAGTGTATGATCACCCTAAAATGTACTCCTATTTTATTAACACAGTACAGACTCAAACTACCATTTCTTTCTTTCATATACGGGCTGACAGGTGGGCCCCACGGTTACGTGCCCCGATGGTGCAACACTAGTTGCGCCGCGTGGAACGTTTGACTCGTCAATTGATTGTGTCATCAACAAAATACGGAGTTGTACGGGTGAGCCAGTGACCGTATAATCATGATATGTATTTGTTTAACACGGTACAGACGCAAGGGCTCAATATACGCGCAAGCACTCACCGCTATAAGCGCACACACGCGAACCCTACCCCTATGAGCACCTTCGAGAGAGTGGGCCAGCATATATGATCTTGAGATTTTATGAAGTCACCATAGGTGCCTTGTAGTCGAGTGGAACGTCTCCTCCCACTGAACGTACATCGCCGGAAAATACTGAAATTAACACAAGATAAATGCGAGCACCGGGACTTTAACCTTGGTGGGCTCGAGAAACCACTGTCCTCTAACCATCCAATCACATGTTGGTTAGCACGACAAAATGTATGTGGTGACCGTGATGAGCTTATTCTAAAGTCCAGTGACCATATTGTGCTTTTGCTTCAAATACAATGACCGTAAGTGTCGTCAACAAAATACGGAGCACGCAACAAATGCAAAGTCCGTCAGTGTCATCAACAAAATATGGAGACGTATGTGAGCTAGATACCGTTGTACTACTGTATATGCTTATTTTCTTAGTGGCCGATTGCGTGTGTGGTGTGGTGGGCACATCATTTCTAGTTGTGGTAGGTCAACATGAAGACTCATGGGTCGGTTCCATCCTGCGCCACATATAGGTTGGACCAAGACGTGTTATACGAAGACCCATGTGGAGGACTCGGCGTACAACACGAAGCTACCAGAGTCGCGCAGGACTCTATCCCCACTGGTGAAAGCCAACTATATATGATTTGTAACCCTAGGCCCTTAGTATATTATACAAGCTTGGGGGCTAGTTTGTCGATAGTATACACACACGCACAATGCCTGGTATTCACGTGTACTTTGTACACACCCCTATCACTAATATACAGTACCAGGAGTAGGCTCTTTCTTCAACTGCAAGGGTCCGATCCGAACTAGGGTAAAACTTTGCCTCGTATTACCATCCAGCCTAACAGCCAGGGATATCCTACCGAATGATATGATGAAATCATATCTGCCAACTACTAAGAGAGAGGTGTGTCGGGGGGCAATGTGTGAGAGAGAGGCCTAAATATAATGTGCGTGCGGGAGACACGTAGGCACATATATGTGCGTATAGAGGGCTAGTAGAGACCGTGCATGTGTATATATGCATGTGAGAGAAATAGTGTTTTCCAACTGAGATTAGTGAAAAGAGTGGCACATAGTAGTCAGAAAGAGAGAGAGAGAGAAACAGAGAGAGCATGTGCGTGAGACACCCCGACACCCTGAGAGAGATTGTGAGCATGTGTGAAAGAGAAATGCCGATGCATATAAAGTGTGTGCACTTATGCGTTAGATAGAGAGATATATAACGCGTTTGTGGGGGCGAGGCATAGTGCATCTACGTGTAAAAGGCGGTTCTATGCATTAAATTAAAATATAAATGGCATTATTATTTTTGGATGAGATCATGAATTTTGCAAATTGCGTATGGACAAAAATCGGTCTATCAGACACCCGTACTCTATTGAATTCTAGCATGTGCATGTGTTTATTTCATATTATCGATACATAGAGTGAGAGCGGTTTGAAATACAGGCAATGGATGCTTTTGCAATTCATATATAAACATTAATTAGTGCACTCCATGTTGTTAGTGTGAAGCACTTTATACATTTGTCACTTGCATGGATATATTCCAAATTGCTAGCTATGAAATAGAATACATGTCGAATTCAACATAAAGGGGGTTTCGAAGATTCAAATTCATAGGAAGTGCATTCATCTATTTGAACCCGAGATAATGGCATTTGTAAATCAGATGTAAAAGGGGGCATCAATCTTTGTTGTGAGTTTGAACATGCTATATATATATATATATATATATATATTCATACGCATATCTAACTTTTTTTTGCAACCAAGGAGATTATATCTGGAACCATGCATGAACTGAGGTAAGTTGCATATTTTTTAATATATACTCGTGTACAATGTATATTCAAATCTACCACCTCCATTCCAAAATAATCGTAGCTTTAGGATTTTCAAGAGTAAAGATTTGTGAAGTTTGACAAATCCTGAAAGTTCAATTCAAGAGAACCAAAAACGTTAATGCTTCTGCTCGCAAATATTGAACGAAGCGCCAAATAGGCCTCTGGTCACCCGAAACCGCGCGAGACTAATGTTTTGGTGGTAGGAAATTACTGTCCTGACTCTGGCCCGTGTGGCCTATCGGCCCGATGTCCAAAGGTCTAAACCGGGGTAGGTTTGTAACTTCACCAAGACGCCAGTCTCAACCGCCTCCGAGAAGCATTCATACGCCGTGGGCGCCTACCCATGCGCTTGGCCGAAATCTATCCCACCCACATTTGGGACACCTGACATGACTTTCCTACCCCCAACCCGCAATATGTCCGAAATTTTAGATGGGGCCAAAGTTTGTAACTTTCCCCAAATTTCAAACAAGCGCGTCTCAAACCGAAACATTGTTCCCCCTTAGTTCCCCGCCTCCCTCCGTTTCCCCATGCATACTCCATGGGCGCGAAAACGCCCTCTCCACCAGCCACGAAACCCCAGCCTCCTCCGTCCTCCACCCCATAGCTGCCAATCCACCGCCGCCCTCCTCCATCACGCCGGAGCCGGTACCCCGATGTCGTCGTCCAACGCAACCGCAACCGCAACGTCCTCAAGGACTTAGCAGTTGAAGCCGAGGCAGAGCTGCCTCCACGACGCCGACGCCGACGTGCGCCGTACCAGAACCACTCCGACCACACTGTCCTGCGCCTCACTGCTGCGGCTCCACTGTCGCAACCGTCCACCGCACCGGAGCTGTTCCCGCTACGCCATCGTTCGCCGCCTCGGATCTGCCTCCCCGCCGCCGACAGACGGCCACCGCACCACACTCAACAACTTGGCCATGGGTTCGTCCAAGGCCGCACCATCCTCCACAACTTCTGGTTTCCGGCGAACAACAAGAAGATCGTCGGAAAAACAGAAGGAGGACACAACACTGCCAGCAGAAAGAGGTACTCCTCTTCCCTTATTCATGCAAATCTTACGTCTCCGCTCACACCGTATTCATCCCATGAAAGAAACTAGTTGAGCACTTCTTACTGCATCTTCTTCGTGATACTAAATTGTGGGCGTCGATATTGTCAATTATCTTGCCGTTACTAGTCTTATCTTGATTCGGCGGTATTGTGGGATGAAGCGGCCCGGACCAACCTTACACGTACGCTTACGTGAGACCGGTTCCACCGACTGACATGCACTAGTTGCATAAGGTGGCTGGCGGGTGTCTGTCTCTCCCACTTTAGTCGGATCGGATTCGATGAACAGGGTCCTTATGAAGGGTAAATAGAAATTGGCAATTCACGTTGTGGTTTTGGCATAGGTAAGAAACGTTCTTGCTAGCAACCTATAGCAGCCACGTAAAAAACTTGCAACAACAATTAGAGGACGTCTAACTTGTTTTTGCAGCATATGTCGTGTGATGTGATATGGCCAAAGGATGTGATGAATGATATATGTGATGTATGAGATGATCATGTTCTTGTAATAGGAATCATGACTTGCATGTCGATGAGTATGACAACCGACAGGAGCCATAGGAGTTGTCTTAATTTATTTATGACCTGTGTGTCAACATAAACGTCATGTAATTACTTTACTTTATTGCTAACCGTTAGTTGTAGTAGTAGAAGTAATAGTTGGCGAGACAACTTCATGAAGACACAATGATGGAGATCATGATGATGGAGATCATGGTGTCATGCCGGTGACGATGATGATCATGGAGCCCCGAAGATGGAGATCAAAAGGAGCAAAGTGATGATGGCCATATCATGTCAGTATTTGATTGCATGTGATGTTTATCATGTTATTACATCTTATTTGCTTAGAACGACGGTAGCTTAAATAAGATGATCCCTCATTAAAATTTCAAGAAAGTGTTTCCCCTAACTGTGCACCATTGCGAAAGATCGTCGTTTCGAAGCACCACGTGATGATCGGGTGTGATAGATTCTTACGTTCACATACAACGGGTATAAGCCAGATTTACACACGCGAAACACTTAGGTTGACTTGACGAGCCTAGCATGTACAGACACGGCCTCGGAACACAAGAGACCGAAAGGTCGAGCATGAGTCGTATGGTAGATACGATCAACATGAAGATTTTCACCGATGATGACTAGTCCGTCTCACGTGATGATCGGACACGGCCTAGTTGACTCGGATCATGTAATAACTTAGATGACTAGAGGGATGTCTATCTGAGTGGGAGTTCATAAGATGAACTTAATTATCCTGAACATAGTCAAAAGATCTTCGCAAATTATGTCATAGCTCGCGCTTTGGTTCTACTATTTAGATACGATCCTAGAGAAAATTTAGTTGAAAGTTGATAGTAGCAATTATGCGGACTAGGTCCGTAAACTGAGGATTGTCCTCGTTGCTTCGTAGAAGGCTTATGTCCTTAATGCACCGCTCAGTGTGCTGAACCTCGAACGTCGTCTGTGGGTGTTGCGAACATCTAACATACACGTTTTGATAACTACGTGATAGTTCAGTTAAACGGTTTAGAGTTGAGGCACCATAGACGATTTCGAAACGTCGCGGAACATATGAGATGTTTCGAGGGCTGAAATTGGGATTTCAGGCTCGTGCCCACGTCAAGAGGTATAAGACCTCCGACGATTATCTTAGCCTGCAAACTGAGGGAGAAAAGCTCAATTGTTGAGCTTGTGCTCAGATTGTCTGAGTACAAAATCATTTGAACCGAGTGGGAGTTGAACTTCCATATGAGATAGTGATGTTTCTCCAAAGTCATTGCCACCAAGCTGCTAGAGCTTCGTGATGAACTATAACATATCAGGGATAGATATGATGATCCTTGATATATTCGCGATGTTCGACACCGCGAAAGTAGAAATCAAGAAGGAACATCAATTGTTGATGGTTATTGAAACCACTAGTTTCAAGAAGGGCAAGGGCAAGAAGGGATACTTCATGAGACAGCAAATCAGCTGCTGCTCTAGTGGAGAAACCCAAGGTTTTACCCAAACCCGAGACTAAGTGCTTCCGTAATAAGAGGAACAGCCACTTGAGCACAATTACCCTAGATACTTGGTAGATGAGAAGGTTGTCGATAGAAGTATATTGGATATACATTATGTTAATGTGTACTTTACTAGTACTCCTAGTAGCACCAGGGTATTAGATACCGGTTTGGTTGCTAAGTATTAGTAACTCGAAATAAAAGCTACGGAATAAACGGAGACTAGCTAAAGGTGAGCTGACGATATGTGTTGGAAGTGTTTCCAAGGTTGATATGATCAAGCATCGCACGCTCCCTCTACCATCGAGATTGGTGTTAAACCTAAATAATTGTTATTTGGTGTTTGCGCTGAGCACATACATGATTGGATTATGTCTATCGCAATACAATTATTCATTTAAAGAGAATAATGGTTACTCTGTTTATTTGAATAATACCTTCAATGGTCTTGCACCTGAAATAAATGGTTTATTGAATCCCGAGCGTAGTGATACACATGTTCATGCCAAAAGATAGTAATGATATTACCACATACTTGTGGCACTGCAATTTTAGTCACAATGGTATAAAACGCATGAAGAAGCTCCATGTTGATGGGTCTTTGGACTCGCTTGATTTTGAATCACTTGAGACATGCAAATCATACCACATGGGCAAGATGACTGAAAGCCTCGTTTTAAGTAAAATGGAACTAGAAAGCAACTTGTTGGAAGTAATACATTATGATGTGTGCAGTCCAATGAGTGTTGAGGCACGCAGTGGATATCATTATATTCTTGCTTCACAGATGATTTAAGTAGATACTGAGTATATTTACTTGATGAAACACAAGTCTGAATTATTGAATGGTTCAAGTAATTTCAGAGTGAAGTTGAAGATCTTCGTGACAAGAGGATAAAATGTCTATGATATGATCATAGAAATGAATATCTGAGTTACGAGTTTGGCACACAATTAAGACATTGTGGAAATTGTTTCACAACTAATACCGCTTGGAACACCATAGTGTGATGGTGTGTCCGAACATCATAGTTGCACCCTATTGGATATGGTGCGTATCATGATGTCTCTTATCGAATTACCACTATCGTTCATGGGTTAGGCATTAGAGACTAAGGATGGCAATTTTATCCATGGACATGGATATCCATGGATATCCGACCCGAATGGATAGGGTTTGGATATGCTTTTGTGTCCATGGGCAGCGCCCAAACCCGACCCGATTGTTCGTGGATAGGGCATGGATATAATCTTGTACCCATGGATATACCCAAACCCGACCCGATAGTATGACTTAATGGAGGAAAATCTGCTATCCCTGCCCCACGGTCTTATGTCCCACAACAATTTTACACTTTTTTTTATCTAAAACATGCATAAGAAATTACACAATCCCCACTGTAACTTTTATTAGTTGACATTCAATCCCCTCCTTAACATACTCCAACACCCCTTCCCTTATTTTTACCTCCTTAAATGACTCGTCATTCTCATCTGTTCGAAAAATACTAAATGATCTTAGGTTGTTAGTGGATGTTGATTTACTATAAGTGAAGCCTAGCCTGCCACGACGTGAAGAATGGAAGAGTTTATGTTAATATTGTGTTATGTCATATTTATATGTCTCGAGAGGACCCAATGGATATCCAGTGGATATGGATATCCATCGGATTTGGACATGGACACAATTTTTCACCCATGGATTTTTTCATGGGCGGGCAAAGACTGTCTTCATGGATATGGATATGGATTTGATATTGTTCAACCCGATCCAAACCCGACCCATTGCCATCCTTATTAGAGACAACCGCACTCACTTTAATAGGGAACCACGTAATTCCGCTGAGACGAAACCGTTTGAACTATGGTTTGAAGAAACCTGAGTTGTCGTTTATTAAAAGTTTGGGGCTGCGACGCTTATGTGAAAAAAAAGGTTTCAGGTTGATAAGCTCGAACCCAAAGCGGATAAAATGCATCTTCATAGGACACCCAAAACAATTGGTATACCTCCTAATTCAGATCCGAAAGCAATAGGGATTGTTTCTATAATCGGATCCTTTCTCGAGGAAAAGTTTCTCTCGAAAGAATTGGGTGGGAGGATGGTGGAGACTTGATGAGGTTATTGAACCGTCACTTCAACTAGTGTATAGCAGGGCACAAAGAGTTGTTCCTGTGGCACCTACACCAATTGAAGTAGAAGCTTATGATATTGATCATGAGACTTCGGATCAAGTCACCCCCAAACCTCATAGGACGACAAGGATGTGTACTACTTCAGAGTGGTACGTAATCCTGTCATGGAAGTCATGTTGCTAGACAACGATGAACCTACGAGCTATGGAGAAGCGATGGTGGGCCCGGATTCCGATAAATGGCTCGAGGCCATAAAATCCGAGAGAGGATCCATGTATGAAAAACAAAGTGTAGACTTTGGCAGAACGACTCGATGGTCGTAAGGTTGTTGAGTACAGATGGATTTTAAAAGGAAGACAGACAATGATGGTAAGTGTTACCATTGAGAAAGCTCGACTTGTCGTTAAGATGTTTCCCGACAAGTTCAAGGAGTTGACTACGATGAGAATTTCTCACACGTAGCGATGCTAAAAGTCTGTTGAAATTATGTTAGCAGTTACTGCATTGTTTATGAAATCTTGCAGATAGGATGTCAAAACATTCTTTCCTCGACGATTTTCTTGAGGAAAGGTTGTATGAGATACAACCAGAAGTTTTGTCAATTGCTAACAAGTATGCAAAGCTCCAGCAATCCTTCTAAGGACTGGAGTAAGCATCTCGGAGTTGGAATGTACGCATTCATGAGATGATCAAAGATTATGGGTTTATACAAAGTCTGTTAGAGACTTGTATTTACAATAAAGTGAGTGGGAGCACTACAACATTTCTGATAAGTATATGTGGATGACATATTGTTGATCAGAAATGATGTAGAATTTCTGGAAAGCATATAGGGTTATTTGAAAGGTGTTTTTCAATGGAAAACCTTGATTAAGCTACTTGAACATTGAGCATCAAGATCTATAAGGATAGATCAAAAATGCTTAATGGTACTTTCAAATGAGCACATACCTTGACATGATCTTGAAGGTGTTCAAGATGGATCAGCCAAAGAAGGAGTTCTTGCCTGAGTTGTAAGGTATGAAGTTAAGACTTAAAGCTCGACCATGGCAGAAGAAAGAGGAAGGACGAAGGTCGTCATGGGATCTGTACGATATGCCATGCTGAGTACCGCACCTGATGTGTGCCTTGCCACATGTCTGGTGAGAGGGTACAAAGGTGATCTAGGAGTAGATCACCAGATAGCGGTCAAAATTATCCTTAGAGGAATAAGGATATGTTTCTCGGTTATGGAGGTGATAAAGAGTTCGACGTAAAGAGTTACGTCGATGCAAGCTTAAAACCTATCCGGATAGCTCTGAGTAGAGATACCGGATACGTATAATGGAGCAACAATTTGGAATAGCTCCAAGTAGAACAGTTATTTGAAATGGCTCCAAATATAGCGTAGATATTTGCGAAGTACATACGGATCTGAATGTTGCAGACCCGTTGACTAAAACCTCTCTCACAAGCAACAAGATCAAACCCAGAACTCATTGAGTGTTAATCACATAGTGATGTGAACTAGATCATGAACTCTAGTAAACTCTTTGGATGTTGGTCACATGGCGATGTGACCTGTGAATGTTAATCACATGGCAATGTGAACTGGATTATTGACTCTAGTGCAAGTGGGAGACTGTTGGAAATATGCCCTAGAGGCAATAATAAATTGATTATTATTATATTTCCTCATTCATGATAATCGTTTATTATCCATGCTATAATTGTATTGATTGGAAACTCAGATACATGTGTGGATACATAGACAACACCATGTCCCTAGTAAGCCTCTAGTTGACTAGCTCGTTGATCAATAGATGGTTACGGTTTCCTGACCATGGACATTGGATGTCGTTGATAACGGGATCACATCATTAGGAGAATCATGTGATGGACAAGACCCAATCATAAGTCTAGCACAAAGATCATGTAGTTCGTATGCTAAAGCTTTTCTAATGTCAAGTATCATTTCCTTAGACCATGAGATTGTGCAACTCCCGGATACCGTAGGAATGTGCTTTGGGTGTGCCAAACGTCACAACGTAACTGGGTGGCTATAAAGGTACACTACGGGTATCTCCGAAAGTGTCTGTTGGGTTGGCACGAATCAAGACTGGGATTTGTCACTCCGTGTGACGGAGAGGTATCTCTGGGCCCACTCGATAGGACATCATCATATGCGCAATGTGACCAAGGAGTTGATCACGGGATGATGTGTTACGGAACGAGTAAAGAGACTTGCCGGTAACGAGATTGAACAAGGTATCGGATAACGACTATCGAATCTCGGGCAAGTACAATACCGCTGGACAAAGGGAATTGAATACGGGATTGATTAAATCCTCGACATCGTGGTTCATCCGATGAGATCATCGTGGAACATGTGGGAGCCAACATGGGTATCCAGATCCCGCTGTTGGTTATTGACCGGAGAACGTCTCGGCCATGTCTGCATGGTTCCCGAACCCGTAGGGTCTACACACTTAAGGTTCGATGGCGCTAGGGTTATAAAGGAAGTTTGTATGTGGTTACCGAATGTTGTTCGGAGTCCCGGATGAGATCCCGGACATCACGAGGAGTTCCGGAATGGTCCAGAGGTAAAGATTTATATATGGGAAGTCCTGTTTTGGTCACCAGAAAAGTTTCGGGTTTTATCGGTAACGTACCGGGACCACCGGGAGGGTCCCGGGGGTCCACCAAGTGGGGCCACAAGCCCCGGAGGGCTGCATGGGCCAAGTGTGGGAGGGGACCAGCCCCAGGTGGGCTGGTGCGCCCCCCCCCCCCCCACACACACACAAGGGCCCAAGGCGCCTAAGGAGAGGAGAGGGGGCAAACCCTAAGGGCAGATGGGCCTTAGGGCCCATACCTGGTGCGCATCCCTCTCCCCCTCCACCTGGCCGACACCCAGATGGGTTTTGGGGCTGGCCGCTGCCCCTAGGGTGGAACCCTAGAGGGGGCGCAGCCCCCTCCCTCTCCCCTATATATAGTTGAGGTCTTTGGGGCTGCCCACACATGAGTTTGGACCTCTCCTTGGCGCAGCCCTGCCTCTCTCCTTCCTCCTCTCCCGCGGTGCTTGGCGAAGCCCTGCAGGATTTCCACGCTCCTCCACCACCACCACGCCATCGTGCTGCTGCTGGATGGAGTCTTCCTCAACCTCTCCCTCTCTCCTTGTTGGATCAAGGCATGGGAGACGTCATCGGGCTGTACGTGTGTTGAACGCGGAGGTGCCGTCCGTTCGGCACTTGGTCATCGGTGATTTGGATCACGGCGAGTACGACACCATCAACCCCGTTCACTTTAACGCTTCCGCTTAGCGATCTACAAGGGTATGTAGATGCACTCTCCTTCCCCTCGTTGCTGGTTTCTCCATAGATAGATCTTGGTGACATGTAGGAAAATTTTGAATTTTTGCTACGTTCCCCAACACAACCATCCCAGGTGCTTGCTTTAACTTCGCGCTGTCAAATGTGGTTGCATGTTGCATATGGTGTCTACCTTGTATTACTTCCAATTTGGTTAAATTGCATCTGCTTACTTTACACATTATACCTTTGATAATGACATGCCTTCCTGTTTTGGTACATACTACATATGTCTATTAACCATGTTCGTACATCAAACTAATGCTCTTTTGTATCCCTCGGCAATCACTTATGATGAGACAGTCACCCGAGTGGGTTATTGTGAGATGCCCTACTCGTTTAAAGAGTGCAGTGTCATCCTCCCCACATGATTCTCAAGAAACAGCATGGCTAAATGAAGATAGTCAACGTAGCTCTCTAGTTGATCACCGCAATTCCCCCACACCACCATCGTAGGTGCTTGCTATTACTTGGCAGTGTGATATGTGGTTGCATGTTGCATATGGTGTCTACCTTGTAATGCTTCTAATTAGGGTAAATTGCATCTTCTTAGTTAACACATTATACCTGTGAATATGACATGCCTTCCTGCTTTTGGTACATACTACGTCTTTCTATTAACCATGTTCTTACATCAAACTACTTTTCTTGTGTATCCCTCATCAATGCTCCTAATTTGTTAAATTGCATCTCCTTAGCTTACACATTATACATGTTAATATGACACGCCTTCCTGTTTTTGGTACATACTACATCTGCCTATCACACCATGTTCTTACATCAAACTACTGTTCTTGTGTATCCTGCGTCTATCGCTTATGATGAGACAGTCACGCGCGTGGGTTAATATGAGACGCAATACTCTTATAAAGAATGCAATTCCATCCTCTCCACATGATTCTCAAGAAACAGCAAGCCTAAATGAAGATATTGAACGTAGCTCTATACCTGAAGACCGCACTTCCCCTACACCACCATCACAGGTGCTTGCTCTAACTTCGTAGTGTGATATGTGGTTGCATGCTGCATACGGTGTCTAGCTTGTAATGCTTCTAATTAGGGTAAATTGCTTCTACTTATTTTACACACTATACCTGTGAATATGACATGCCTTCCTATTTTTGGTACACACTACATCTATGTGTTAACCTTGTTCTTACATGAAACTACCTCTCTTTTGTATCCTGCATCAATCACTTACGATGAGTCACCTTTATACGTTGCATATTGCATATTATTTCTAGCCTGTTGCCATGTATTGCTTCTAATTTGGTCAAATACATTTGTTAGGGCACTCTTTTAATTTGGCAGAGTGATATTCGTTTCATCTTTCATATGGTTTCTAGCTTGCATCGATTCTAACAAGTTCAAGCACCTTGTGCTTAGTTTACACTTTATACATCATACATGTCAATATGTCACGCCGTCCTGTTTTTCATACATATTCCATCCTCCTATCATGTGGCTGCCTTACATGAAAGTAGTGTTCGTCAGTATCATGCATCAATGAGTTCTAAAGAGCAAAATTTATTCCTTTTTCTTCTTGGTTTGACTTGACAAGGCAAAATCAAGAAAGAGGAAGGAAAAGAGTAAGGAAGGCGATGATGGTGGTCCTCTGCAGCAACGTAAATGGAGCATCTGTATCGATTCTCCTTGTACTGATAGTGCATTACAAGGTCCAAGTCTCCGCTCCCCTACTCCACCATCCAAGGTGCTTGCTCTAACTTGGCAGTGTGATATCTGGTTGCATGTTGCATATGGTGTCTAGCTCGTATTGCTCCTAATTAGTGTAAACTGCATCTGCTTAGCTTACACATGATACATGTGAATATGGCACGCTTTCCTGTTTTTGGTACATACTATATCTGTCTATCACACCATGTTCTTACATGAAAATACTCTTCTTGTGTATCCTGCATCAGTCACTTATGATGGGACACCTTTAAGTTGGCAGTGTGATATTGGTTTGCGTCTTGAATATGATTTCTAGCATGTATTGCTTCTAGTTTGATGAATGCCACCTATGATGAGACAGTTTTAACTTGGCAGAGTGATATTGATTGCACCTTCCATATGGTGTCTTGCAGTGTTTCTAATTTGTTGAAGTGCCTTCTGCTTAGTTACCACATCATAGGTGTGAATATGTCAAGCCGTCCATTTTTTTGTACATATTCCATCCTCGTATCATGACTTTGCCTTTCATCAGAGTAGTGTTCGTCAGTATCATGCATGAATGAGTTCTGAAGAGCGAGTGATATTCCTTTTTCTAGTCGGTATGACCTCACAATGCAAAATCAATAAAGCTGAAGGAAATTGGCAAGGCATTGGATGATGGTGGTCCTTCCGAGCAACTGAAACGGAGGTTCTCTACAGATTCTACTCCGCCATCCTCCCAACAAGATTCGCAAGACAACGCAAGGCTAGACAGTCAACGTAGCTGTGTAGAGATGAGCACATCTCCCCTACTCCACCATCACAGGTGCTTGCTCTAACTTGGCACTATTATATGTGGTTGCATGTTGCGTATGATGTCTAGCTTGTATTGCTTCTAACTTTGTTGAATTGCATCTACTTACTTTACACATAATGCCTGTGAATATGACATGTGTTCCTGTTTTTACATCAGACTACTATTCTTGCATATCCCGCATCAGTTACTTATGATAAGGCACCTTTAAGTCGCCACTGTGATATTGGTTGTGTCTTGCATATGATTTCTAGCATGTACTCCTTTTAATTTGTTGAAACGCCATACAGTTTGAACTTGGTAGAGTGATATTGGTTGCATCTTTCATATGGTGTCTAGCTTGCAGTGCTTCTAATTTGTTGAAATGCCTTCTGCTTAGTTACCACATCATAGGTGTGAATATGTCACATGATCCGGTTTTTCATACATATTCCATCCTCGCATCATGTGTTTGCCTTTAATCCGAGTAGTGTTCGTCAGTATCATGCATGAATGAGTTCTGAAGAGCGAATTTTATTCCTTTTTCTTATCGGTTTGACTTCACAATGCAAAATCATTACAGCTGAAGGAAATTAGTCCGGCAGTGGATGATGGTGGTCCTTCGGAGCAACTCAAACATGGGGTCTCTATAGATTCTACTCCGCCATCCTCCCAACAAGATTCGCAAGACAACACAAGGCTGGACAGTCAACGTAGTTGTGTAGATGATGAGCACATCCCCCCTACTCCACCATCACAGGTGCTTGCTCTAACTTGACACTATTATATGTGGTTGCATGTTGCGTATGATGTCTTGCTTGTATTGCTTCTAACTTGAATTGCATCTGCTTACTTTACACATAATGCATGTGAATATGACACGTGTTCCTGTTTCTAGAACATACGTGTACATGATGAGCACATCTCCCCTACTCCACCATCACAGGTGCTTGCTCTTACTTGGAACTGTTATACGTGGTTGCGTTTTCCGTATGATGTCTAGTTTGTATTGCTTCTAATTATGTTGAATTGCATCTGCGTAGCTTACAACTTATACCTGCAACGATCACTTACCCATAAGACACATTTAACTTGGGACTGTGATGTAGGTTGCATCTTGCATTGTCTTCTAGCTTGTACTGCTTCTAATTTCTTGAAATGCCACTTACGACGAGACACTTTTTACCTGATAGAGTGATATTGGTTGCATGTTCATATGGTGCCTAGATTTCATTTCTTCTAATTTTGTTGAAATGCCCTCCGTTTACTATTTTTTTCATACATATTCCATCCTCCTATCGTACGTGTGAATATGAAACGTTGTCTTTTTTGTATATATTCCATCCTCCTATCCTGCGCTTGCCTTACATCAAAGTAGTGTTCGTCTGTATCATGCATTAACCAGTTATGCAGAGCTAATTTTATTCATCTTCTTGTGGTTTTGACTTCATAAGGCAATATCAGAAAATAGGAAGGAAAAGAGTAAGTTAGGGATGTTGGTGGTCCTCCGCACCGACGAAAATAGAGACTCTCTAGATTTGCCACTGCTACTACTAATGAAGTTGAAGTCCCAAGTCTACATGATGAGTTCATCTCCCGTACTCCACCATCGCAGGTGCTTGCTCTAAGTTGACAGTGTGATAATTGGTTTCATGTTGCACATGTTGTCTAGCCTATATTTCTTATATTTTGATTAAATTGCACCTGCTGAGTTTATACGTTATACATGTGCATATGACATGGCTTTCTGTGTCTAGAATACACTACATCTATCTATCATACCATGTTCTTACATCAAAGAACTGTTGTTGTGTATCCCGCATCAGTCACTCATGATTGGATGCTTTTAACATGGCAGTTTGATAGTGGTTGCATCTTGCATTGATTTCTACGTTGTACTGCTTCTAATTTTTTGAATTGCCACTTATGACAAGACACTTTTAACTTGGCAGAGTAATATTGGTTGCATCTTTCATATGGTGTCTAGCTTGCATTACTTCTATTTTCTTGAAAATCCTTCTGCTTAGTTTGCACATCGTAGCTGTGAATATGTCATGCCGTCCTATTTTTCTTACATATTCCATCCTCATATGGTTGTCTTACATCAAAGTATTGCTTGTCTGTATCATGCATCAATGAGTTCTGAAGAGTGATTTTATTCTTTTGTGTTGTGGGTACAGCTTGACATGGCAAAGTCAAAAAAGAGCAAAGAAAATAATATAGTAGGGAGTGTTGTTACTCGTCGGGTGAAACGGAAAAGGTTCTGCCGTCGAGATTCTGCTGGTACTTATAGTGCAGTAGAAGGTCCAAGTCCACCGGCTAAATCTACAAACACAGTATCACCTGCTCCACCAGCTGCAGCATCCGCTTCAACTGTATCAACATCTCAACCAGTTACTCGTTCGTTTGCTCCGGAACTGGCCAGTTCCCAAGCTGCCTTCACACCTAACACTACTTCCGAAGCACTGGTGACACAACAGGACTTGGCAAGATCAGATGAACCTCATGAGCATCAACACCAAGACGGCACCTGACCGAGTCAAGTTGCAGTTGCATGCTCCTTTATATGTACTCTCACAGTTTGATGTACACTAACACTTTCCATATTCGTTGTTGAACTAGCACCACGGCGCAAGCGGAAACAGACATCAGGGATAATGCTTCACAGATTAACAAAATCTAAAGGAGGAAGAATGGAGATCCATTTCGAGGTAGGTTTAAAAAGGCCACGTGATGCTACAGAGTCAGCCAAGTTAGTATCAGAGGCAGTCGTTGTCGTTAGGTGTCATGCACGTATCCTCCCAATGTGGATGCAGTACAGGAATGAGAAAGACAATACCCAGCTTAACACCTTCCTTAACCATTTATCCGTAAGTAATGTTATTCATCGCAATTATTAATATTGTCTTGCTCTGTCCCATACTTTCTAGCTTCCTCCTAATAAGACTCACATTCTTTTTTCAACAGATGAGGTTCAAGTTGGATCCGAAAGATGATGCAACTAAACAAGCATGCACTCATGTTTTTCAGTCTGCTCTGCGGCAGTATCGGTACCACCTTAGAAAATCTCACTTTGAAGGCAAGGCTAACAATGAAATCGCCCAAACATCTCCAGTGGAATATATTACAGATGAAGACTGGACAGCCCTCGTTAAACACTGGTCTGATCCAAAGTATCAGGTAGGCTATATGTATTTGATCAGACCACATATTGAACTTGTATTTATGTATGTGCCTTACAAGTGTATCTTCTTCTAGGCTAACTATTTCAAGAACAAAACCAACCATTCTAAAGTGAAATTCCAACAGACAACAGGATCTCGTAGCTATATTGCACACTACGAGGCTCTTGTAATAGCTGCTACTTCCTTCTTTTTTTGTGCCATATTATCGTATCTATATTGACTTGTTCCAAATACAGAGGAAAGCCCGTGCGGACCAAAAAGAACCTGAACCGAATGCAGTGCAAATCTTCAAGGATTGCCACACCAGCAAGATGAAGGGCATGAGCACACCAGTTCAAGCCGTTGTTGTAAGTCCTTACTCCTCCTGCCTTGAACTGATTGGTATTATGATGCGTTCATATAACTACTTGGTTTGCAGCCAATGTCAGTTACTCTGTTCACTTTTATTCACAGTTGTCTTAACGTATCATTTCACCTTCCATGGTTTAAAAGAGATGAAGGATATTCTTTTGGTCTTGATCTGTAATCTAGTTGTTATGTTCACGTGCGCACACAATGATAAAATAGCCTGTTTGTTTTATATCTGTTTGCCCATGATATGAATGATGTCATACTATGTTCATCCTACTTTAAACCATGTCTCTTTATCCTTAGATGTCAACGAATGTGAGGAAATAGACAATACAGTAGGCATGCTACATGGACATATGTTCCGAAAGTGATTTTATTATGTAGTTGGCACTACAATACATGCTAATGTATTATAGTAGTTCACCAAAATAAGTTATGTATAAACGTTTAACCTACTTTGTTTGTTTTTGTCTCATTAGTAACTTATCTGGTACACTAATCTACAAGTTCAAACTTTCAGGAAGCTATGGAACAAATGATTGAACAGCCACAACCACCTGAAGGTGACGAGGCTACTACAGGCACAATGTCACCTCTTGCTGCAGTGCGTCAGTATCTCTCCACTAACAGTGCAAAAAGCACCTTCCTGCGTAATTCTGGGTTGGTTGTCAAGGTAACCTCGTCCAAATCGCCTACTGAACAAAATCTTCCTGCTAGACAGAGTGATATATCTGTGCTCCAGACAAAAGTCCAATCCCTAATGGACGTTGTTTCGGAAACAAGAATAGTGGTTGAGAAATGTCGTCAAGATATGAATGGTTTTGAAACCATACTATCAGACATTTGCTTCGTTGTTCAAGAGCAATGGCGGGAAAAAGGTGGAGATCGTGCTGCTCCATCAGATTCTACAGCCTGAAACATTAGCACTCAGGTCAAATGATATGTGCTTCTATACATCTGATGGTGCTTTTATCTGGAAGGACTGTAAACTTTATGCCAACAGGCCTTTTGTTGTATGGTTGGAATTTATTTTGTTGTGATACAACATTTATGATGCTGCCTCAGGCTACAGTAATTACGACACTATTTTTGTATAGTGTAGGTTTATCTTAGTAATGTATTCAGCCGAAAGCTTCGTAGGAGCCCAACATGCCAACATTCGTCGGGCCCATTCCAATTGGGCTAAAAACGATTACGGGCCGAAATTGGCATGTAGCCCACTAAAAATATCTGGGCCTAAATCAGCATAAGCTTTCATATTTTTCTAGTAGGCCTGTACCCATAGTGGGCCTTTAACAGGCCTAAACATAATTTGGGCCCTCAGTAAAAATAGGCCGTTTACAGGTGTAAATATCTCGAGCCCATAAAAAAAATGGGCCTTTAATAGACCGAAAGTGAGATTGGGCCCTGATTGTGCCAAATAACCCACTGGACTTAGCAGGCTGAAATGGTGGCCCATTTACGATGCGGATCTTTGACAGGCCGAAATTCGGACGGGCCGTAAATGCGCCGACCTAATACACGGGCCTTTAACAGGCCGGAACTTCGGTCGGGCTAGATTATCGTCATTTTTATATGGGCCGTTAATGGGCCCGATGTGACGTTGGGCCACATATGGCCCATGGTTTACGTCTGGCGTTAACAGGCCGAAAATGACAACAGGCCGAAAGTGGCCCAAAGCTATAGTGGGCCTCTAACAGGCCGAATGTCAGACATGGCCGAATATGACCCAAATCCTTCACGGTCGTTTATGGGCCAAAAGTTTTGATGGCCTGTAAATGGGCCCAAATGAAGCCGGACCTTTAACAGGCCGGAAATACACCAGGCCGTAATTCGGCCCAATTACTTAGTGGACTGTTAACGGGCTAGAAGTGACCATGGGCCGCGTTGATGACAAGTTTAGGATAGGCCGTTGACGGGCTGATTTGACAGAGAATGTTGGGCTTTTAGCTGGGCCGGCCCATTATGGTCTGCAGAATCTTGTGGGCCTTTAGCTGGGCCGGCCCATTGTGGTCCACAAAATCTTGTGGGCCTTTAGCTGGGCCGGCCCATTATGGTCTGCAAAATTGTGTCGGCCTTTAGCTGGGCCGACCCATTATGGTCCGCTAAATTTTGTGGGCCTTTAGCTGGGCCGGCCCATTATGGTCCGCTAAATCTTATGGGCCTTCGGTTGGGCCGGCCCATTTAAACTTTGTGGGCCACTTTTGGGCCGGTCCACGTGTCAACATATAATAGGCCCATCTCGACCGTTGGATGAGTGACACCTATGCCAACGCGGAGCTGACGCATGGATCCGTCAGCCAATGAGAATTTTACACGTGGAAAATCGGCATTGGTCGTGGCTATTAACGGGTTAACGGATCCAAAATCCGACCCGATAGCTTGACGGCGTTCCGTTACGGTGGATGCCACGTGTCGGTCACCCTTGACGAAAGCACTTCTGTGACGCACGATTTATCGTCATGGAAGTGGACACTTCCGTGATGATAATTTTGGCAATGTCATGGAACACTTCTACGACAGCACAGGTATGACTATCTTGATTCTGTCATAAATTTGTCATGGATGTACATGCATGACAGAAATCGCGACCTACTATGACAAACACGTATCATCACGGAAGTGTATTTATTTTGTAGTGCATGAGACCGGTTCCATTGACAGGCATGCAACTTGTTTTGCATAAAGGTGACTGGCGGGTGTCTGTTTCTCCAACTTTAGTTGAATCGAATTTGACTATGGCCGGTCCCTGTTGAAGGTTAAAACAGCAAAATTGACGAAACATCGTTGTGGTTTTGATGCGTAGGTAAGAACGTTTCTTACTAGAAGCCCATAGCAGCCACGTAAAACTTGCAACAACAAAGTATAGGACATCTAACTTGTTTTTGCAGGGAATGTTGTGATGTGATATGGTCAAGACATGATGTGATATACGTTGTTGTATGAGATGATCATGTTTTGTAAAAGTTTTTTTTGAAATAGAGAGTTGTATTAATTAAGTAGAGAAAACATAGTTCGTACAATCGTGCAAGGCCTCGCTCAACACGCAGGTTGGCACTGTACCTTGCATAACCCCACCACGCAACTCTCTACGCCCCAACTGGGCAAGACTATGAGCTAACCTATTGTCCCTTCTATCTACTTTGCAAACTCTAACTTCTCTGTTCCCTTTCATGGCTTGAAACTCCTTTGCAATTGTTCCAACCTCCGATCTATCAATAGATGAGAGGATGAGCGCCTTTGTCACCGAGCTGCAATCCGTCTCGATGATTAAGGGTAGATCCGTCCCCGACATTGCCTTCCGTAGTCCTTCTAGGCAAGCCATGGCTTTCGCGCAGTCTGCTCCATTGCACCGCAGTATATAATCCCAAGCTGATAAGATAATTCTTCCATCATGGTCTCGAATCACAGCTCGCCAGGCTCCACTCCTACTTTCCTCCAAAAAACTTCCATCAACATTGACCTTAGCCCATCCGAGCTCTAGCTTGTTCCATCCTTTTTCCTTTGTATTATCATGTTGTTGCACAGATGGCAATTTAACCATCAGACTTTTCCCTTTTCGATCTATCTCAGAAGTTCCGTCCGCAATCAAGCGGAGGTTTACAAGGTAGTTTTGCAGAAAATGAGCAGAGAGGGAAATTTTCGCTTTACCTTTTGCGAAGATCGCGTCATTTCTATGGTGCCAAACACGCCACCAAAATAGCATACATTTTTGTTTGATATCTTCACTCACCTTATCTAGCAGGATTAGGACCCAATCCCTTCCAGTATATTCTATTTCATGCTCAGGGGGCAGGTTCCATACCTCCTTGAGTTCGTGCCACAGGGCCCTTGCAAATGTGCATCGATGTGCCATATGGAAGCCTATTCCATCATCAGCCCCACATACATTACAAATTGGGGTGAGGCCTGGGATGCGATGAAATCTATTAGTTTGAACCGCCAGTGACTCCATTGCTAGTCTCCATGTAAAAATATGTACTTTTTGGGGTACGTTTGTCTTCCAGATATTATTCCAAATACTGCGATCCCCTTGGGCATTGTGGCTGGACCCAATCACCTCAGAATCCTTTTCGTCCATGGCTAACCGGTATGCGCTACAAACACTGAAAATTCCATTTTTTTGGGCTGCCAAGCAATATAATCCTCTTCATCATAATTTGGTAGTCGGATACTTAAATTATCATTTGCGTCTTCGTGTGTAAATATACGCATGATGTAATCTTCCTTCCAAGCGTGTCTCTCCTGGTCGATGAGGTCTGTTACCCACCGAGTTCGGGAGCTTGTTGGGTTTATGTTTATTTTCATGTTTCCTCTTGGGATCCAATTGTCTCTCCAAATGTGGACACTATTTCTGTTGCAAATGCGCCAAATACATCCTTTTTTAAGGAGTTCCAAACCATGCAAGATGCCCTGCCAACCCGGCAACTGGCAGGAGCCTTATGGTTGTCGCTTATTGTATGAGATGCACACGCCATGTAATTGCTTTACTTTATCACTATGCGTTAGCGATAGTTGTAGGAGCAATAGTTGGTGAAACGACCACGACGCTACGATGGAGATCAAGGTGTCAAGCCGGTGACGGTGGAGATCATGACGGTGCTTTGGAGATGGAGATCGAAAGCACAAGATGATGATGGCCATATCATGTCACATATTTTAATTGCATGTGATGTTTATCTTTTATGCATCTTATTTTTCTAAGTACGGCGGTAGCATTATAAGATGATCCCTTACTAAAATTTCAAGGTATAATTGTTCTCCCTAAGTATGCACCGTTGCGACAATTCGTCATGCCGAGACACCACGTGATGATCGGGTGTGATAAGCTCTACGTTCATATACAATGGGTGCAAGACGGTTTTGCACGTGCGGAATACTCAGGTTAAACTTGACGAGCCAAGCATGTACAGACATGGCCTCGGAACACTGGAGACCGAAAGGTCGAACGTGAATCATATAGTAGATATGATCAACATAGAGATGTTCACCATTGAAAACTACTCCATCTCACGTGATGATCGAACATGGTTTAGTTGATTTGGATCACGTGATCATTTAGATGACTCGAGGGATGTCTATCTAAGTGAGAATTCTTAAGTAATATGATTAACTGAACTTAATTTATCATGAACTTAGTCCTGACAGTTTTTGCATATCTATGTTGTAGATCAATGGCCCGTGCTACCGTTCCCTTGAATTTTAATGCGTTCATAGAGAAAGCTAAGTTGAAAGATGATGGCAGCAACTACACAGACTGGGTCCGTAACTTGAGGATTATCCTCATTGCTGCACAGAAGAATTATGTCCTTGATGCACCGCTAGGTGTGCCACCCCCTCCAGCAATTGCGGATATTGTGAATGCCTGGCAATCGCGTGTTGATGACTACTCGATAGTTCAGTGTGCCATGCTTTACGGCTTAGAATTGGGACTTCAAAGACGTTCTGAACGTCATGGAGCATACGAGATGTTTCAGGAGTTGAAGTTAATATTTCAAGAAAATGCCCGGGTTGAGAGATATGAAGTCTCCAACAAGTTCTATAGCTGCAAGATGGAGGAGAACAGTTCTGTCAGTGAACACATACTCAGAATGTCTGGGTACCATAACCACTTGACTCAGCTGGGAGTTAATCTTTCTGATGATAGTGTTATTAGAGAGTTCTTCAATCACTGCCACCAAGCTATAAAGGCTTTGTGATGATATAATATGCAAGGGATGGAGAAGACTATTCCCGAGCTCTTCGCAATGCTCAAAGCTGCAGAGCTAGAAATCAAGAAGGTGCATCAAGTGTTGATGGTTAGCAAGACCGTTAGTTTCAAGAAAAAGGGCAAAGGAAAGAAGGGGAACTTCAAGAAGAATGGCAAGCAAGTTGCCTCTCCCGGGAAGAAGCCCAAGTCTGGACCTAAGCCTGAAACTGAGTGCTTCTAGTGCAAAGGGATTGGTCACTGGAAGCGGAACTGCCCCAAGTATTTGGCGGATAAGAAGGATGACAAAGTGAACAAAGGTATATTTGATATACATGTTATTGATGTGTACCTTACTAATGCTCGTAGTAGTGCCTGGGTATTTGATACCGGTTTGGTTGCTCATATTTGTAACTCAAAACAGGGGCTACAGATTAAACAAAGATTGGCTAAGGACGAGGTGATGATGCGCGTCGGGAATGGTTCCAAGGTCGATGTGATCACCGTCGGCACGCTACCTCTACATCTACCTTCAGGATTAGTTTTAGACCTGAATAATTGTTATTTGGTGCCAGCGTTGAGCATTAACATTATATATGGATCTTGTTTAATGCGAGACGGTTATTCATTTAAATCAGAGAATAATGGTTGTTCTATTTATATGAGTAATATCTTTTATGGTCATGCACCCTTGAATAATGGCCTATTTTTGTTGAATCTCGATCGTGGTGATACACATATTCATAATATTGATGCCAAAAGATGCAAAGTTGATAATGATAGTGCAACATATTTGTGGCACTACCATTTAGGTCATATTGGTGTAAAGCGCATGAACAAACTTCATGCAGATGGACTTTTGGAATCACTTGATTATGAATCATTTGATGCTTGCAAACCATGCCTCATGGGCAAGATGACTAAGACTCCGTTCTCCGGAACAATGGAGCGAGCTAATGACTTATTGGAAATACTACATACCGATGTATGCGGTTCGATGAGTACTGAGGCTCGCGGTAGGTATCGTTATTTTCTGACCTTCACAGATGATTTGAGTAGATATGGGTATATCTAATTAATGAAGCACAAGTCTAAAACATTTGAAAAAGTTCAAAGAATTTCAGAGTGAAGTGGAGAATCATCGTAACAACAAAATAAAGTTTCTACGATCTGATCGCGGAGGCGAATATTTGAGTTACGAGTTTGGCCTTCATTTAAAACAATGTGGAATAGTTTCACAACTCACGCCACCTGGAACACCACAGCGTAATGGTGTGTCTGAATGTCGTAATCGTACTTTATTAGATATGGTGCGATCTATGATGTCTCTTATCGATTTACCACTATCGTTTTGGGGTTATGCATTAGAGACAGCTGCATTCACTTTAAATAGGGCACCCTCTAAATCCATTGAGACGACACTGTATGAATTTTGGTTTGGCAAGAAACATAAGCTGGCGTTTCTTAAAATTTGGGGTTGCGATGCTTATGTGAAAAAGCTTCGGCCTGATAAGCTCGAACCCAAATCGGAGAAGTGCGTCTTCATAGGATACCCAAAAGAGACTATTGGGTACACCTTCTATCACAGATCCAAAGGCAACATCTTTGTTGCTAAGAATAGATCCTTTCTAGAGAAGGAGTTTCTCTCAAAAGAAGTGAGTGGGAGGAAAGTAGAACTTGATGAGGTAATTGTACCTTCTCTTGAATTGGAAAGTAGTTCACCACAGAAATCAGTTCCAGTGATGTCTACACCAATTACTAAGGAAGCTAATGATGATGATCATGAAACTTCAGATCAAGTTACTACCAAACTTCATAGGTCAACTAGAGCACGTTCCGCACAAGAGTGGTATGGTAATCCTGTTCTGGAAGTCATGTTACTAGACCATGACGAACCTATGAACTATGAGGAAGCGATGATGAGCCCAGATTCCGCAAAATGGTTGAGGCCATGAAATCTGAGATGTGATCCATGTATGAGAACAAAGTATGGACTTTGGTGGACTTGCCCGATGATCAGCAAGCCATAGAGAATAAATGGCTCTTTAATAAGAAGACTGACACTGATGGTAATGTTACTCTCTACAAAGCTTGACTTGTCGCGAAAGGTTTTTGACAAGTTCAAGGAGTTGACTACGATGAGACCTTCTCACCCGTAGCGATGCTTAAGTCTGTCCAAATCATGTTAGCAATTGCTGCATTGTATGATTATGAAATCTGGCAAATGGATGTCAAAACTGCATTCCTTAATGGATTTCTTAAATAAGAGTTGTATATGATGCAACCAAAAGGTTTTGTCGATCCTAAAGGTGCTGACAAAGTGTGCAAGCTCCAGCGATCCATTTATGGACTAGTGCAAGCCTCTCGGAGTTGGAATATACGCTTTGATGAGGTGAACAAAGCATAAGGTTTTATACAGACTTTCGGAGAAACTTGTATTTACAAGAAAGTGAGTGGGAGCTCTGTAGCATTTCTAATATTATATGTGGATGACACATTGTTGATTGGAAATAATATAGAATTTCTGGATAGCATAAAAGGATACTTGAATAAGAGTTTTTCAATGAAAGGCCACGATGAAGCTGCTTATATATTGGGCATCAAGATCTATAGAGATAGATCAAGACGCTTAATTGGACTTTCACCAAGCACATACCTTGATAAAGTTTTGAAGAAGTTCAAAATGGATCAGTCAAAGAAAGGGTTCTTGCCTGTGTTACAAGGTGTGAAGTTGAGTCAGACTCAATGCCCGACCACTTCAGAAGATAGAGAGAAAAAGAAAGTCATTCCCTATGCTTCAGCCATAGGTTCTATCATGTTTTCGATGTTGTGTACCAGACCTGATGTGTGCCTTGCTATAAGTATAGCAGGGTGGAACCAAAGTAATCTAGGAGTGGATCACTGGACAGCGGTCAAGAACATCCTGAAGTACCTGAAAAGGACTCAGGATATGTTTCTCATTTATGGAGGTGACAAAGAGCTCGTCGTAAATGGTTACGTCAATGCAAGCTTTGACACTGATCCGGATGACTCTAAGTCACAAACTGGATACTTATTTATATTGAATGGTTGAGCTGTTAGTTGGTGCAGTTCCAAGCAAAGCGTCGTGGCGGGATCTATGTGTGAAGTGGAGTACATAGCTGCTTCAGAAGCAGCGAATGAAGGAGTCTCGGTGAAGGAGTTCATATCTGATCTAGGTGTAATACCTAGTGCATCCGGTCCAACGAAAATCTTTTGTGACAATACTGGAGCAATAGCCTTGGCGAAGGAATCCAAATTTCACAAAAGAACCAAACACATCAAGAGACACTTCAACTCCATCCGTGATCAAGTCAAGGAGGGAGACATAGAGATTTGCAAAATATATACGGATCTGAATGTGGCAGACCCATTGACTAAGCCTCTTCCACGAGCAAAACATGATCAGCACCAAGACTCCATGGGTGTTAGAATCATTACATTGTAATCTAGATTATTGACTCTAGTGCAAGTGGGAGACTAAAGGAAATATGCCCTAGAGGCAATAATAAAGTTGTTATTTATATTTCCTTATATCATGATAAATATCTATTATTCATGCTAGAATTGTATTAACCGGAAACTTGATACATGTGTGGATACATAGACAAAACAATGTCCCTAGTAAAGCCTCTACTAGACTAGCTCGTTAATCAAAGATGGTTAAGTTTCCTTACCATAGACATGTGTTGTCATTTCATGAACGGGATCACATCATTAGGAGAAGGATGTGATGGACAAGACCCATCCCTTAGCTTAGCATAATGATTGTTAAGTTTTATTGCTATTGCTTTCTTCATGACTTATACATGTTCATTTGACTATGAGATTGTGCAACTCCCGAAACCGGAGGAATACCTTGTGTGCTATCAAACGTCACAACATAAAAGGGTGATTATAAAGATGCTCTAGAGGTATCTCCGAAGGTGTTTTGTTGGGTTGGCATAGATCGAAATTAGGATTTGTCACTCCGAGTATCGGAGAGGTATCTCTGGGCCCTCTCGGTAATGCACATCATAATAAGACTTGCAAGCAATGTGACTAATGAGTTAGTTACGAGATGATGCATTACGGAATGAGTAAAGAGACTTGCTGGTAACGAGATTGAACTTGGTATGTGGATACCGACGATCGAATCTCGGGCAAGTAACATACCGATGATAAAGGGAATAATGTATGTAGTCATAATGGTTCGACCGATAAAGATCTTCGTAGAATATGTGGGAGCCAATATGAGCATCTAGGTTCCGCTATTGGTTATTAACCGGAGAGGTGTATCGGTCATGTCTACATAGTTCTCGAACCCATAGGGTCCGCACGCTTGACGTTCGATGACGATTTGTATTATGAGTTATGTGTTTTGGTGAGCGAAGATTGTTCGGATTCTCGGATGAGATCACGGACATGACGAGGATTCTTGAAATGGTCGATAGGTAAAGATTGATATATTGGACGATAGTATTCGGACATCGGAATGGTTCCAAAGTGTTTTGGATATTTATCGGAGTACCAGGAGGTTACCGGAACCCCCCGGGGGAAGTAATGGCCCACATGGGCCATAGGGGAGAGGCAAGGCAGCCCGCAATTCCCTCTCCTTCCCCCTTTCCCCCTCCAATAAAAGGAAGGGGGGCTATGTGGCACCCCGGCTCAGAGCAACCGGTTTACCTTACATTGCCAACCTAGAGATCATGTCTTCTGGCAACACACAACATCTTGGTACAGAAATCACCGCTTTATTAAACTAGCTGAAGCATAGAGTGACATTACATCAAGTTGTGAGGCCAAGCAGCACACTCGGTGCGGCTGAACAATATGTACATTATTTAGTGAACATAAAAGGGCCTCGAGCATGACATCTACACGGCAACGGAACAATGATGTAGCGGGACTCCATAGCACAGGGACACCGATGTGGACACGGTCTAGACACGGCAGCACTCCGATCCAGTTAGACTTTCCTGAAATCTGGCATAACACGCCAGGTCAGTACATTGAATGTACTTGCAAGCTCACAGCAAACATAACC
The DNA here is from genome assembly GCA_032464435.1 of Aegilops umbellulata. NCBI lineage: Eukaryota > Viridiplantae > Streptophyta > Magnoliopsida > Poales > Poaceae > Aegilops > Aegilops umbellulata. Next base: position 570,232,163 of record CP136058.1, read on the forward strand.
ATAATGACAAACAATATCATGACATTTGATCAAGTTAAATGCAAACAACATCATGCTACTCATGAAGTGAAACCAAACTTGTGCATCGAGTCACTCAGACTCTCTTACCAACAGGTTGCCTCACAACCGAACAGTGCTCACGGTGAAACACGAATGGAACCATACCGGGTCCAACTGGTTATCTCGTAAGCAAACCGTGATCACTTCCGGATCACAAGTGATTCCCCAACCGTCAGTCTCACTGACATCATCAAGATCCAACCAGTGCAATGCAATTTAATTAGTGTGCAAGATTTATTATAGATAGTTGATCCATGGTGTGACTTACTTACGAACTGGGCCCTTATCTGGGGGCACGGCTATCGATAGATTAATACACTCTACAGAGGTAGCGCACTTTACCCACACCACGGAATCCATAGCCTCGCACTCCCATTCGGGTGGACCAACGGCATTCCGACAGAACTCTCCCATTGCCATGACACTCTTATGGACACTCCGACCAACTCCCCACTGGGCTTAGTCCTGGGTGACCCAGCCTACCAAAGGCAAAACTACCACCGTCGTGGCAAATAAACAGTCCCAAATGGGGACACGGTACCATAACAACAACGGGTCCACAAGATTATGCCTGCTTACCGGGCTAGGGTAAAGGATGACCATAACCTTCCCTCGTTGGAGGCACCGACAAAAGGCATGACAACGGACGACTAACGGCCTCCCTATAAAGGCAAATGTGGTTGGACTTGTCAGCCCGATTCAGTGGCACCATGACCCGAACAACTGTATGTTCAAGTTCAATTACCATCAGGTTTAACTTGAAATAAAATGCTCGAGTCAAGATATGCCATGCTTATGCAACCATATATCACAAATCATAACAGATCAACTTCATTCAAAGTTATACTTGCACAAACTTAACTCTCAACATTTCTGGTCCTTTCTACTTGTTATTCATACTCATCACTTTAGTTGACATTAATCAAATAAAAATTATCTTAGCATGTATATAGGAAAAATAATACCAATAATCATATCACCATAGTCAAGATAAATTTACTTTCATCAACTACTCAAGCTATATCTCACTAGTTCAAACATTCACCTCTGTTAACTAAGCATTTTGATCAAGACAAACTAAATAACACAAGCATTATTTATTTTAATACTGTATGCAATGAATATCATATAAATTCAAGTAGAAAATCATGGATATTGCAAAGACACCATGAAAATGTTGTTGTGGCTTGCCTTAGTGCAGAGGAGCTTCACACTCCTCCTGGATGCCTTCAAGTCAAGCTTCACCTTCTGAAAATAATTCAAATGACAAAAAGAAAATATCAAGAACACTTCTGAAAATTACCAGAAATTCTAGGCAGCAAGGAAAAATCCCATTTTGGGTGTGCTGCTAGGATTTTCCAGTAAGAGCAGAATGCAAAAAGAATCAACTCATTTGGACTTGTAGAATAAGAGTTATAGCTGGTTAAAGTCTGGTCAAAATTTGAATTAAATTTAAATTAAAAAGAAAAACCAGGAGGGGTGACGTCGAAGGCGTAAACCGCCTGGGCGCCACCACTCATACCGCTTCGGTTGCGGCCTGAGTGGCTGACAACAGGCCCCGCTGGTCAGGCCTGAGGGGAAGAGAGAGGAAAACATAGCATGGCGAGGCTCCGCCGGAGCTCACGCCGGCGAGGAGGGCTCCTTGGCTAGATCCAGAGGGATAGGATGAGAGAGGGGACCTAGACGCACCTGCCCGTACCCGTAGCGTGGCTAGGGGTGGCCGGACGGGGTCGGAACAGAGCTCTCTAGCGGCGGCAGCGGGCGGGGCTCGTCGGAGTTAGCGATTCTGGCGAGGCATGGCCGGTTCAGCAGCTCCAACGGCACCAGCTCGCACCAACGAGCCACCACGAACACGCTGGAGTGGTTGGTGGAGCTCGAGCGGCTCTGTAGAGGGAGGGGACAGAGGACGGGGATCGCCGGCAAGCTCGAGACGGGGACGGCGGCCAGAGGCCTGCCCGGACGGGCTGCGGCTTCGTACGGGGTCGTGGAGATGTGCTGAGTGTGTGAGTGGAGAGAAATGAGCTCGGGAGGGGGCTATATATAGGCGAGGTCGAGGTGGGACTCAAGAGCTCGCCGGAGCTCGCCGGAGCTCTCTGGAGCGTCGCCCGGCGATGATTGGCATCAGTGGGAGAGGGGGAAGACACTAGAGATCACGTGGAGGCTGTAGACGAGCGACGATGCGCACAGGAGCGCGGTACGCGCCGAGCACAGGGGCACAGGCGAACTGTTGCCTTGGTTGTGCCGTGCCCATGCTCGCTGCGGTGAGCTCCGGCATCGGCGAGCGCCAGGGTGCAGTTATGGAGGTTCAAACAAAGATGGTGGCGCAGTTTGGCAAGGTGCGGCAGCCGGGGAAGTGATACGTCTCCAACGTATCTATAATTTTTTATTGTTCCATGCTATTATATTATCTGTTTTGGATATTTATGGGCTTTATTAAACGCTTTTATATTATTTTTGGGATTAACCTATTAACCCAGAGCCCAGAGCCAGTATCTGTTTTCCCCTTGTTTTCGGTGTTTCGCAGAAAAGGAATATCAAACGGAGTCCAAACGGAATGAAACCTTCGAGAGAGTTATTTTTGGAACGGAAGCAATCCAGGAAACTTGGAGTACACTTCAGGGAATCAATGAGGAGAGCACGAGGCAGGGGGCGCGCCTACCCTCCCCCCCCCCCCCCCGGCACGCCCTCCACCCTCGTGGGCCCCTTGTGGCTCCCCTGAGCGACTTCTTTCGCCTATATATATCCATATACCCTAAAAACCTTCGGGAACAGAATAGATTGGGAGTTCTGCCGCCGCAAGCCTCTTTAGCCACCAAAAACCAATCGGGACCCTGTTCCGGCACCCTGCCGGAGGGGGGATCCCTCATCGGTGACCATCTTCATCATCCCGACGCTCTCCATGACGAGGAGGGAGTAGTTCACCCTCGGGGCTGAGGGTATGTACCAGTAGCTATGTGTTTGATCGATCTCTCTCTCTCTCTCCCTCTCTCTCTCTCTCTCGTGTTCTTGATTTGGCACGATCTTGATGTATCGCGAGCTTTACTATATAGTTGGATCTTAGGATGTTTCTCCCCCTCTACTCTCTTGTAATGAAATGAGTTTTCCCTTTGAAGTTATCTTGAGGTGGTTCCGTACCCTACCATAATCTCTTCGTTTGTTCTCCGCTATTAGTGAATTTGGAGTGACTCTTTGTTGCATGTTGAGGGATAGTTATATGATCCAATTATGTTATTATTGTTGAGAGAACTTGCACTAGTGAAAGTATGAACCATATGCCTTGTTTCCTAGCATTGCAATACCGTTTACGCTCACTTTTATCATTAGTTACCTTGTTGTTTTTATATTTTCAGGTTACAAAAACCTATATCTACCATCCATATTGCACTTGTATCACCATCTCTTTGCCGAACTAGTGCACCTATACAATTTACCATTGTATTGGGTGTGTTGGGGACACAAGAGACTCTTTGTTATTTGGTTGTAGGGTTGCTTGAGAGAGACCATCTTCATCCCACGCCTCCTACGGATTGATAAACCTTACGTCATCCACTTGAGGGAAATTTGCTACTGTCCTACAAACCTCTGCACTTGGAGGCCCAACAATGTCTACAAGAAGAAGGTTGTGTAGTAGACATCAGGAAGCGAGCACGCGATGAACAGAGCGCTCGGCGGCATCCAGAGTGCGTCGATAGCATGCCAACCCCCCTTGCACTCACGTGGTCACCGCGTGAACTTTGGCATCAGGCTGAGCTAAGCATAAACACCATGTATAGCAGCTAGTCCTTAGTGGTTTTGGGTGTTTTGCATAGTTGGCTTGGTCACAGGCGCACTATGCGAGTGGCTCTCTCCCTGGCAAGTTTCTGGACAGAAACTTGAGGGCTTTGCTGAGAAAAGTCTAGTGAGAATTAAGGGCTGTGCTTTGGGGTTTAGTAATCTCTTAGGAGGGTAATTAAGCTCAGAAAAGATCAGCCCCAAAAGATCAAGCAAAAATATACTTGTTGTACAAAGTGGTCATTTTGTCCAGAACAGAAATGATTTTCTGTAGCAAAAATTTTACAAAAAGTTATGCAATATTTTTGCTCAGGAAGGTGCCCTAGGGTTCAAAGAACATTTGGGAGTTTTCTTAGATTTTTGTGGGCAAAGAAAATGAGGGTTGCTTTGGAGCATACTTCTGAAGTGCTTTTCAGGCAAGAAAATGAATATTTTCCTTGGGCTTTGGTGAGAGTTTTTTAGAGAAGGAAAAGTGAGTTAGAGATGGATGGGTCACTTGGGTGAAAATCAAGGGTAGGCCCGAGTGTTCAAGTCCATTTGAATCGATTCAAAACTCCAAATCCAAAGCAAAATGCAAAAGAAAGTCCGAAAAAAGAGAGAAGGCAAAAACCAAGCTGTCACAAACCTCCCCCACTTAAGATGAATCTCGTCCTCGAGATTCGGTTGCTTGGGAAAACAATTCTGGGTAGGTTGTCCTTAAAAATTCCTCTCTTTCCCAGGTTGCTTCTTCTTCGGTGTGATGCTCCCATTGGACCTTGTAAAATTTGATCGCTTTGCTGCGTGTGACCCTTTCTGCCTCATCCAAGATTCTGAACGGTCTCTCCTCATAAGTTAAATCTTTGGCAAGCTCAATCTCTGACATATTAGTCCTCTTCTCGGGTGGTGAAATACACCTTCTCAGCTGTGATACGTGGAATACGTTGTGTACTTCCGACAATTCTGGCGGCAATTCCAACTGGTAAGCAACTGTGCCAACTCGTGTCATGACTGGGAACGGACCAATATACCTTGTTGCCAATTTGCCTCGGGTCTGAAATCGTTTGACCCCCTTCATGGGTGTGACTCAGAGATACACATGTTCACCAGGTTCAAAACTGACTTGCCGATGTTTGGCATCATAATAAATCCTCTGTCGTGACTTAGCCAGTTGTAGTCTATCTCGGATTTCCTTGACTTGTTTCTCTGCCTCTAATATCAGATCAGTACCGAAGATGCGACTGTCTCCGGTTTGAGACCAATTTAATGGAGTGTAACACCCCGAGAATCATGCTACAGTAATCCCCCCTAATGGTGGCCATGTCATCATGATTACTATGCAGCTTGCCACTTGTCCAAAAATCAAAGCCTTTTTCAATTTTAAAATAAGTGAAATTATTAGTTCTTCGATCAGTAAAACTAAAATGTTCGAATAATTCTATAAATTCCCTTGATCATCTTCATGTTGAAACCAACTTCAATTGACTCACAAATAAATTCCTAGGAAATTAATAAGTGGTCTATCAGTAAATAAAATGGCATTTTCAAAGTAAACAAATGTATAATCTTTCCCAATTAAAATAGAACCTTGTGTGTAGCACCCAAAATATTCTATTTGAATTATACGTGCAGTATCTTGTAGAACTAATGTCATTTAAGTGCCTAAAATAAATGGAAAACTGAGACAAAAGGTTTGACAGACAAAGAAAGATGAAAGTCTCCTGTGCACTTCGGCCCTCCATGAATAGTACCAGCCCAGCCCATCTCTCCCTTATCCTCATCCTCACGTACAGTAGACACAGAACCTGTGCGTGGAGCACATCCACACGCCGCCCTGACTGTTTTTGTCGCCGTGTCGACAATCCGATGCATCCCCGATGAGGATAAGATCGCTCCCGGCCCTGTAGACAAACCCTAGCCCTCACTTATCTTCTCGCTCGTCCTCTCCCACTCTAGATGTGTTTGGTTCATGGGATAATTTTAATGGATGTGGGTACCCCCAACCACCCGGCTAGGGATAGCCAAATTTTCTGTTTGGTTGGTGTGGATGATGTTATCCTGTATTTTGTTTGGTTTGAAGGATAAGTCATGGTTAGGAGGTTAGGGATGGCCATTGGAGTGTTCTGAAAATTTAAGAAAACTCAACATGCACAACTTCTGTCAAGCAATACATAGTAGGAACATTAGGATATAGCAAACATGTGAAACAGAAATTGGACAGAAACTCTGGGAGAGGGGATCCCGTTCATGTTTTCCCTGTCGCCTTTGAGCTGATGCATTACAAAAATCAATCAAATCAGCCACGCACACAGCACTCAAAGTCTCAAACAACACTCACGGTCACGGATCCGTGTGGCAAGCACAGCGCGCAAACACAGCACGCACAACAAGTGCACCACGCACAACAAGTGCACGCACACCATGCCCGGCGCGCGTATCCAAGTTTGAGAATAGGGTTTAGGGTTTTCCGTGGGGCAAAGCCTCTCCACGTCTTTCTATATATATAACAATCAGGATACAATTACATACGTACAGGGTACGTGTACATGACACGCTAGACCTATTTTAACATTCCCCCTCAATCTGAACTTCTACTCTGTACAAGGTTTAGATTGGTACTAAAACGATCTAGCATCTGTCTGGTGGCTGGTTTAGTAAACACATCAGCCAACTGATCGTTAGAAGAAATGAATCTGACCTCAAGAGCTCCAGAAGCAACACGCTCACGCACAAAGTGAAAATCAATCTCGATGTGCTTGGTACGTGCATGGAAAACTGGGTTGGCAGTCAGATATGTGGCCCCTAAGTTATCACACCAGAGAACCGAAACACGCTGCTGAGACACTCCAAGCTCTTTGAGTAGTGACTCTACCCAGATGGCTTCAGCAGCTCCATTCGCCAAGGCTTTGTACTCAGCCTCTATGCTCGACCTCGACACTGTTGGTTGTTTCTTCGAACTCCAGGAAATGAGATTCGGACCAACGAATATGGCGAAACCTCCAGTTGAACGACGATCATCCGGACAACTTGCCCAATCCGCATCAGTGAAGATACTAATGCTAGTAGAGACAGCCTTGCGAAATTTCAGCCATGTGTGCAACGTTCCTTTTACATAGCGTAGAATCCGCTTAACAGCTTCCCAGTGAGCATCAGTGGGCTGTGAGAGAAACTGACACACCTTGTTCACTGCAAATGAAATATCCGGACGGGTGAGTGTTAAATACTGCAGTCCACCAACAACACTGCAATACCGGAAAGAATCATCGGCACTAAGAAGCCGTCCAGACACTCGTGCAAGCTGCTTGGAAGTAGACAACGGTGTGGAACTAGGCTTACAATTCTCCATGCTCACACGGTGTAAAAGATCCAAGGCATACTTCCGTTGAGTCAATGTCATCCCCCCTGAATTGTACGACGCTTCCAGACCAAGAAAATACTCCAACGGACCAAGGTCCTTAATAGGAAAACTGGCAGCGAGAGCGTGAACAAGACCATCAACCGCACGTGGAGAAGATCCGGCAATGACAATGTCATCCACATAGACAAGCATATAGATCTGAACATCACGATAGCAGAAGAAAAACATAGATGTATCTGCTTTGGAGGCGGAAAATCCCAAAGCGAGAAGACGAGCACTGAGCCGAGCGTACCATGCACGAGGGGACTGCTTGAGCCCATAGAGCGCTCGCTGAAGCTTGCACACATGCGAGGGAAAACGAGCATCCTCGAAACCAAGTGGCTACTGCATATAGACGTCCTCAGAGAGATACCCATGAAGGAAAGCATTGCTGACATCAATCTGCCGAAGACTCCAACCACGAGAAACAGCCAAGGCAAGAACCAAACGAACGGTAGCCGGCTTGACAACCGGACTGAAGGTATCACCATAGTCAATGCCAAGCTGCTGTGTAAAACCACGGGCGACCAGACGAGCTTTGTACTTATCAATAGAGCCATCCGGACGGTGCTTGGTCTTGAAGATCCATTTGCTCCCAACAACATTGACACCACGCGGCCGAGGCACAAGAACCCAAGTCTTGTTGTGATGCAGAGCAGTGAGCTCATCAGCCATCACGGTACGCCAGGCAGTCTCACGGAGAGCATCATGATGAGAGACAGGCACCGCAAGAAACGCACGGCGACGGGGATCATAGCGGATTTTCCCGTCAGTAGGAACAAGAGCACGGCGAGTATGATCGCGGGTGCGGGTAACCATGGTGTGTGCAGGAGCAGCTGGGGGCATCGCGGTTGAGGGAGCGGGACTCCCCTCGACAGAGGGCGACGCGAGCTGCGGTGGCGATGGCAGAGCATCATCCTCGAGCACCGGGGCGGGGGACACCACGTCACCGCGCGGCAAGGAGGCCGCAGAGGAGCCGGGCGAAGCGGCTGTGTCCGTGGACGGGCCGGTCGGGCCGGGCGAGGCGGTAGACGATGGGCCAGCCAGGCCGGGCGAGGCGATGACCGAGCCGGGCGACGCGGGACCCGAGTCAGGCGACACGGGAGCCGATCAGGGAGACGTGCATGTCCCATGCACGTCGATCGCCAGGGAGGGCTGCGTGACAGCCACGTGAGGGCGGCGGGCAGAGGGCGTGCATGCACCATGCACGTGGAGCGCCGGAGAGGGAGGAGACGAAGAATCCTGCACAGGAGCAACAGGGCCTGGAACAGGCGGGTCAGTAGATAAATAGGACAAGTCGTATTTGCGCATATGGTCACCCGTGGCCGGTTCAGTGGTAGGAAAAGAGAGAACATCAGCCAAAGAAGAGACATCAACAGTGACCCCCGGGAGTGGCATAGGGGAAAACAGACTCGTCGAAAACAACATCACGGGAGATGTAGATACGTCCCGTGGAACGATCAAGACACTTGTATCCCTTATGCATCGGACTATAGCCCAAGAAAACACACATGGTGGATCGGAAAGCAAGTTTGTGTGCATTATATTTATGCAAACTAGGCCAGCAGGCGCACCCAAAGGTGCGAAGGAACTGATAATCAGGGTGCACCTTAATGAGTCGATATATGGGTGTATCTTGTTGAAGAACAGGTGTAGGCATGCGATTAATGAGATAGCATGCCGTAAGAAAAGCCTCATCCCAAAAACGCAATGGGAGAGAAGAATGAGCCAACAAAGCAAGGCCTGTTTCAACAAGATGACGGTGTTTGCGTTCAGCAATGCCGTTCTGCTGAGACGTGTGCGGGCAGGACACACGATGAGAGATGCCAGTGCGCTGGAAATAACGATGCAACAGGTGATACTCACCACCCCAGTCGGACTGCATAGCTACGATTTTAGTGTGGAGAAGACGCTCAACATGAGCCTGAAAGGCATAAAATACTTGCTCAACGTCAGACTTATGCTTAAGGAGATAAATCCAAGAGAAGCGAGAGTAATCGTCAACAAAGCTCACATAATATTTATAACCTCCGGAAGAAGCAATAGCTGGCCCCCAAACATCAGAATGAATTAACTCAAGAGGCATAGTGGAAACATGATGTGATAAATGATAAGGCAATTGTCGACTTTTAGCACGCTGACAAGCATCACACACAGAAGGCTGACGTTCAGAAGAACACACTAAATCATTATTCCTAACAATGTTTTGAACAATATTATTCGAGGGATGACCGAGACGCTGGTGCCACTGGGATGGGGTGGTCTTGACGCTGAGGGACGCTTGGCGGGTGGAGGATGACGACGCGCGACCAAACGGGATGAGGTAGAGTCCACCATGACATTTACCGTGAAGAAGGATTTTCTTTGTGACTGTGTCCTTGACAAGGAAAAAGAAACGGTGAAATTCCACAAAAACATCATTATCATGGACGAGACGATAAACGGAGAGAAGATTTTGATGAATGTGTGGTAGACGAAGAATATTGCGTAAACAAAGAGAGGAACCGGGTATAGTGGAATGACCAATATGCGAAATAGACAAACCTGCACCATTTGCCACTTGCACTTGATCCTTCCCGTTGTAGTGCTCGTGGAAGTGCATGCGATCAAGATCATTCGTCAGGTGGTCCGTCGCACCGGTGTCCAGAATCCAGTGCGGCGGCTCATGGGAGGAGGATGTGGACGCGGAGTTGGCGGCGCGGTGGTCATGATCATAGCGGCTGCGACAGTCGGGGGCCTCATGACCCCAATTCTTGCACAGCTGGCACCGGGGACGCCAGCGGCGGTTGCGACCACCCCCGTTGCCACCTCCGTTTCCTCCTCCATTGCGGCCATTGCCGCCGTTGTTGTTGTTACGACCAGAGGCGTTGCCCTGGCCGTTGCCATAGCCGCCCGAGCCGGGCGGTAGAGAACCGGCGAGGAGCGGCCGCCGCTCGGGCGGCCAGAATCGGAGGCTCGGCCGAAAGTGTTGTTGTAGACCGGCCGAGACGCAGCGTTGGCGGAGGACTGCCAATCCTCGTGCTCAGACTGCTGCTGCTGAAGGGCCTCATAGTGGAGAACACTGGAGTAGAACGCGGGGAACATGATTGGCACGCCCGCGAAGTTCATGGAGGCGGCGATGGGGTTGAACGCCGAACCGAGCCCTGTTAGCATGTAGTCGATGATCTCATCATCGCGAAGAGGAGAGCCGGCGGCGGCCATCGAGTCAGGGAGGGCCTTGACCTTCTGCATATACTCGCCGGCGGTACGATCTCCCTTGCGCAGCGCCTGAATCTGACGCCGGAGGTTGCGCACGCCGGCACTGTTCTCGGCGGCGAACATGGTGTGCACGGCCGCCCAGGCGGCGACGGCCGATCTGCAGCCAATGAGCTGCGCGGAGATCTCCACGCTCATCGAGCCGAGGAGATGCCCGAGAACCTTCTGATCCAGCGTCCACCATTGCTCGTAGTCGGGGTTGGACACGGTGCGGGCGGCCTCGCCGGTGCCTGTCGTCACGGTCGGCGGTGGTGCAGTGGCCGAGCCGTCGAGGAAGCCGTGGAGGCAAACTCCGGCGAAGTTGGGGAGGGCAAGAGCCCTCCAGAGCATGAAGTTGCTGCGGTCAAGCGAGACCGCGATGGGCGGAAGAACCGGGATGGGAGCCGTCGCGGCGGGTGGGGCGATGACGGGGGCGATCGGGACAAGCGCGGAGGGGGTGGTGAGCGTGAGTGCAGAGGAGGGGGTCATCGTGGGTGCCGGCATGGTGGACATCGCGGCGGCTGCGAAGAAACTGCGGCGGCGGCGGCGGCGGCGGGAGGAGAGGCGGCGGCGGCTAGGGTAGGCTCTAATACCAAGTTTGAGAATAGGGTTTAGGGTTTTCCGTGGGGAAAAGCCTTTCCACGTCTTTCTATATATATAACAATCAGCATACAATTACATACGTACAAGGTACGTGTACATGACACGCGTGCGCAGCCGACGCCTACGCTATGACAGTTGCGGTTGTACCGGCCGGAGAGAGGCGCCTCCATTCACAAGGCACTGGCCGCCGCACGTGGCAATGACTTGTCCGCTGCCGTCGCCGCCGCCTCCGCCATGACTCCGATAGCTTGCAGCTCAAGCATGAGAGAGAAGAAAGGAAGGAGAGGGCGTGACAAGGAGGAAGATGAAGAAGGAGAGAGGCATGCCGCTGCTCACTCAACCTCTACCCGCGAGAGATGCGCTGCCGTCGCGAGAGAGGAAAAAGGTAGCGTTGGGGCCGTTGGGCTTTTCAGGGAGGTGAATGAAGGAAAGACGAGGCCGCAGAAAATGTTTCGCGCCGTGAGTGCGGGATGGCCAGGTCCGCGACATTTTCGCGTCGCTGAGGAGCCGGATTTTGAACGAATATTCCAAGCATCTGGATGTCCGTATCCCTCCTAATCCCAGCTCGCCCAAGAACCAAACAGATGGCATCCATTTAAAAAACTGCTATCCCTGTCCAAGAAGGGATCGCCCAACAACCAAACACACCCTCTGTTTCCTCGCTCCCGAGTGGTCGTCGACGCGCGGTCGCTATCCTCGCAGCCACTGGCCTCCCCGGTGAGCGGGAGGTCGTCCAGGAGCTCCGCCATCATCATCTCCTTCGCCTACCTCCGCTGGATCAAGCTAGGAGGCACCATACGCTCGAGATCGAGGTGGTTTCCGCCCCGGCCGCCGCATCTCGTCGACGAGCGCGACGCGTCTGACCATCCCCGCGTCGTTCGACCATGTCCACGAACCCCCGTGTGAGCTCCTCCTCTGACCCCCTGCTTTGCCCCCTCGATCCACTCCATTAGCCGCCGCTCCTGTGCTTGGCTTAGTCGCCATGGCCACGCCGGAGTTCAGGTGTACGTGCTGCTCATGCTCCCACTGCTGCTCGTCGTTGCTGCCGCTGGTTCCGGCTGTGCCCGCGTTCCCTGTCGCGCCCTCACTGCCCCGAGGCCACCCCCGCGCGCGCCCGTCCCCCCGTTGCTGCTCGCGCCCGCCCGCACTGCCGCCGCTGCTGCTGGCTGTCACCACTGCTCTGCTACGCTTGCGCTACTCTTGCTGCCGTTAGCTGCTGCTCTTAGCTGCTACTTGTTGCGCCTGACTGCCGCCGCTGCTGTCCGACACTGCCGCAACTCGCCGTCGTTGCTGCTCCAGCGCTGGCCTCGGCTGTGGCTGTGGCCAGGGCCGGGCATGTGTGTCGTGTGTGTGTGTGTGTGTGAGTGCGCTCTGTGTGTGCGTACATGTGTGTTAGGGCCAACCCTTTTAGTGCTAGTTTAGGTTAGTAGTTAATTAGTAGTCTTTTTATAGATGACATGTGGACCCCTATGTTAATTTAACTTTCTCCCATTTTAATTTACCCATCATTTAATGTATGTGTCAATGACATGTGGCTCACACCTACCCCTTTTGACTAGTCAATTTGACTTGGTCAATTCGGACTTAATTAAATACAAAATTTTCATAAATTTCAAAATTGTTTAGAACTTTGTAAATTCATTTAAAACAAATTGTAGCTCGGATCGAAAAACTTTATACATGAAAGTTGCTCAGAACGACGAGACGAATCCAAATATGTAGCCCGTTCGTCCGCCACACATACCTAGCATAGCGAACACAAAACTTTCCCCCTCTGGTTCATCTGTCCGAAAACGCGAAACACCGAGGATACTTGTCGGATGTTTCCCCCCTTCGTCGGTATCACCTCCTACTGCGTTAGGTCACCTCTAGCACTGTGTATTGCCATGCTACGCTTTGTTATGCTTTGATTGCTCTGTTATTTATTGTGTTCCCCCTCCGTTACTTCTTTCCGGTAGACCCCGAGGCTGCCGGCGACACCCCAGTTTGACTACGGTGTTGACGACCCCTCCTTCTCGTCTGAGCAACCAGGCAAGCCCCCCTTTGATCTTCCCAATATCGCCCATTCCATTCTCTAATGCGTGCATTAGATTTTGCTACTGTTGTTGTTTGCTCCTATTCTGATGCATAGCCTGCTTTTGTATCTAATGTTGTACCTTACCTGCTTATCCTAAACTGCTTAGTATCGGTTGGTTAGTGATCCATCAGTGACCCCCACCTTGTCCTTGTTGCCCCTGCTTCATCATTGAAGACCCAATCAACGGGGTTGAAGACCAGGCCCCGGCACCGCACATCACTTTCCCCTTAGTTTCTCGACACTACTGGGTTACTATCGAGTGCCGAGGGTGAGACCTCTACAGCACTTCTGATGTTAACCCTATAGTGTAGCTATTCGGTCGTGGTCATCGAGGGTGATTTCACCTTAACCACTTCTGATACGACTCTGTGGTGCAACCCCTCAAGTGTGAACCTCGGGGTGGTTCCTCTTACGTTCACCTTGATGATTACATCAAGTGGAATCCACCAGGGGTGATTCCTCGGGTTTTCCCCTCGATGTTTGGACACATAGTTACTATGGTTACTATGACTTTACACTGAACCATGTTACTAAAGACGGGTCGGCCCTGAGGGGTACCCGCGCGAGCTTAATTGCGAGTGATGTGGAGACGGGTTGATCTGGAGGGTGCCCGCGAGATAATTACAAGGCGTGGTCGGGCATTCCTAGCCCTTGCCGCAAGTCCTCGAGACGGGGCAACGGGGTCACATCTTTCGTGAGTCTCTGCTTGTTACCGTGCGTTACTAATCCACTACGATTTGGATATTTGATCTGAGGGGCCTCTGGCCTGATAGCACTAACCATCACGTGGGCATAGTATGGGCGTTCTGCGCCGTATGCATCAGCCGAAGCTTAATAGACGTCAGCGACTGAGCGGCGCGCGCCGGGTTGGACTGGTAAGCTCCTGCCTTTTTAGGGAGGTAGCTAGGTCTGCTCATCGGCCGCGTACGCAACGTGCAGGAGTTCCCGGGGCGATGGCCCGTGACCCCTGGGGGCATAGGTTTAGTCCGGCGTGCTGACCTCTCTATTAAGCCTAGGTCGGGTTGCGGCGTATTGTTTGGCCGAGGCCGGGCATGACCCAGGAAAGTGTGTCCTGCCGGAGTTAATCGAGCGTGGTGGGTAAGTTGGTGCACCCCTACAGGGAAGAAAACATCTATCGATAGCCTGTCCTACGGTAACGGACACTTGGAGTTGTATCCCGATCGATACAACTAGAACTGTATACTTGTGATGAGAACCGAATGGTGATGAGAATTGGATTGTGATGACACTTGGATAGTATGGCTTTGGGGTTGCTTTCTCGCAGGGAGTCGAGAAAGGATCTCTGGCCGAGTTTGATAACACTACTACTACTTTACTTTATGCTACTCTACTCCCTCCTGTTGCTGCAAGATGGTGGTTCCAGAAGATGCTATTCTTCGATAGGACTAGGCTATCCCCTCTATTTTGGTATTTTTGCAGTTCAGTCCACATACAACCCACTTCATTGATACCGATGCATATGTAGTGTAGTTCCTTGCTTGCGAGTACTTTGGATGAGTATTCACGGTTGCTTTGCTCCCCCTTTTCCCCCTTTCTTCTTCTTTCTGGTTGATGCAACCAGATGTCAGAGCCCAGGAGCCAGATGCCACCGCCGATGCTTACTACTACGTGGAGGCCGCCGACGACTAGGAGTAGTTAGGAGGCTCCCAGGTAGGAGGCCTTGCCTTTTTGATCGATGTTGCTTTTGTGCTAGCCTTCTTAAGGCAAACTTGTTTAACTCATGTCTGTACTCAGATAATGTTGCTTCCGCTGACTCTTGTGTATTTGAGCCCTCGAGGCCCCTGGCTTGTAATATAAAGCTTGTATTATTTTAATTTGTGTCTAGAGTTGTGTTGTGATATCTTCCCGTGAGTCCTTGATCTTGATCGTACACATTTGCGTGTATGATTAGTGTACGATTGAATCGAGGGCGTCACAAAAGGGTGAAATTTTCAGACTAGTTTGAAAACTGTTGTTGTATGAGAATTCCGCATATGGCAGACAATCTTCCCATTTGGGTCCATGGGCTTGGGCACATGCTCGAAGCTTATCTTCAAGGATTTGATTTACCCGCTCAGTCTGACCGTCTGTTTGTGCATGATAGGCGGTGCTATATTTGAGAGCGGTCCCCAAAGCTTGATGGAGTCGAGACCAGAATGCGGATGTAAACACTGAACCTCAGTCCGAAGTGATTGTTTTTGGCACTCCATGCAAACTGACAATCCGGGATACATATAATTGTGCAAGTTGATCAGCGCGAAGGGTGGTGCGAATGGGAATAAAGTGAGCCTCTTTAGTCAGCGTGTCCACTATGACCCATATAGCATCGTTGCCTCGGTGAGTCCAGGGTAGACCGGTGATAAAGTCCATGCAGACATCGTCCCATTTCCATTGTGAGATGGGTAGGGGTTGGAGAAGTCTGGCGGGTTTTTGGTGTTCCGCCTTTACCTTGTTGCTGATGTCGCAACAAGCGACAAAATATGCGATGTCCCTTTTCATTCCATCCCACCAAAATAACTGTCGAAGGTCTTCGTACATTTTAGTGCCGCCTAGGTGTATTGAATATGAGGATTCGTGGGCTCCTGCCAAAATTTTCTTCCTCAAATCTGCTTGCTCAGATACGCATATCCTTCCTCGGAACGTGAGTGTACCCAGTGCGTCTCTTGAGAAATCCTGAGTCTTGCCTTCTTGTAGATTTTTGATATATACGTGCACACTCTCGTCTTCAGCCTGTGCTATGTGAATCTCCTCTTCTAGCGTAGGAGTTACTTCCAAAATTTTCGCAAGACCGGCATTTATAATTACCAAGTTGAGCTGAGCAATCTCCTGTTGGAGTTCTGAAGGCAAAGACTCCATCATGGCAGTCAAGTTGGCAGGCTTGCGACCGAGGGCATCAGCAACTACGTTGGCCTTTCCTGGATGGTAATTTATTTCCAAATCATAGTCTTTGACCAACTCGAGCCATCTTCGCAGTCGAAGGTTTAAGTTTGGCTGGGTGAATATATATTTGAGACTCTTGTGGTCGGTAAATATTTGACATCTCTTTCCAATGAGATAATGTCTCCAAATCTTTAGAGAGTGCACAATAGCGGCTAATTCCAATTCATGTGTAGGATAGTTTCCTTCATTAGGCCGTAGCTGGCGAGATGCGTAAGCTACCACCTTGTCGTCTTGCATAAGTACACACCCAATGCCCTGTTTGGATGCGTCGCAATACACATCAAAGTTGCGGTAAATGTCTGGAGGAGTCAGGACTGGTGATGATGTCAATCTGATTTTTAGCTCATTAAAGCTCTGCTCGCAATCCTCAGTCCATTCAAATTTATTGTCTCTCTTGAGGAGTTCTGTCATTGGCTTGGCAATCTTGGAAAATCCTTCGATGAACCGATGGTAATACCCGGCTAATCCAAGGAAACTCCGGATTTGGGATACTGTCGTGGGTGCTTCCCAATCAAGCACATCTTTCACTTTGCTAGGTTCCACTGTGATACCTTCTGCTGAAAGAACATGCCCCAAAAATCCAACTTGTTTGAGCCAAAACTCACATTTGCTGAATTTTGCATATAGCTGATGGTCACGGAGTCGTTGTAAGACTGCTCAGGGTGTTCCGCGGTTCTTCGTTACTCTTGGAGTATATGAGAATATCATCGATGAAAACCACCACAAACTTATCCAAGAATTCCATGAATACCTTATTCATCATATGCATGAAAAAGGCAGGGGCATTTGTGAGACCGAAGGACATCGATGTATATTCATAGAGACCGTATCGGGTAGTGAACGCGGTCTTAGGAATATCTTCCTTCTTGATTTTTAGTTGATCATATCCGGTCCTTAAATCAACCTTGGAAAATACTTTTGCACCACTGAGCTGATCGAACAAGTCATCAATCCTTGGTAGCGGGTATTTGTTCTTGATTGTGACATCGTTCAGCTGTCGGTAATCAACGCACATTCTGAGACCACCGTCCTTCTTGTCTACAAATATTGCAGGTCATCCCCATAGTGATGAGTTGGGCGGATATAACCTTTCTGGAGAATCTCATCAAGCTATTTATTTAACTCCACTAATACTGACGAAGGCATTCGATAATACTTCTTGTATAGCGGTGCGGTTCCGGGCACAATATCAATTGCAAAATCAAGCTCTCTGTCTGGAGGCATTCCGAGTAATTCCTCAGGAAATACATCGGGAAATTCACTGACCACAGGAATCAGATCCAATCCTTCGACTCTGCAGTGAAGACCATTTCTTTCTTGGGTATACTTCTGCGGGCATAGAATTTTGTAGTCTGCCCTTGACTTGACAAGGTGACTTCTCAGGTCACATAGTTTATGCATACTTGATATTGAGTCAACCAGTTCATTCCCAAAATTACATCCAACTTGGTAGACTCAATGACTATCAAAGAGGTTGGAAAACGGACCCCCTTAATATCAATTTCCAAATTCCGGCAGACCAAATTGCTTTTGAGCACAGATCCCGAGGACTGAACCAGCATACTTTTTTCCCAAAAGCGAGCAAGGAAATTTGTCTTGGGCAACAAAACTTCGAGAAACAAAAGAGTGGGAAGCCCCAGAGTCGAATAAAATTATTGCGGGTATGTTATTAATAGAAAACATACCAATGACGACTTCGGGGTTTTCCTGAGCCTTATCTGTGGAGAGGTGATGAACTTGCCCTTGGACGATCTGCTGGGTACGATATGGCCCCATGTGATTGACTTGCGGATGGAACGGCGCATTTGACTTCTTGGGACACTGCCTGGCATAATGTCCAGTCTGTCCACAACTAAAGCAGGTGTTCTTGCGCTGGCGCTCCTCGTGTACTGGACTGGTCACAACATTCTTGACTTGAGTAGTGGTCTTGCTCACATTCTGCTGCTAATTGGGTTTGTACTCCACTTGAGTCTGTTGCCAGGTGCGGGCCTTCTGTATGTGTTGGGGATATTGCTATTTGGGTAAACCGGCCTACAGGGCCCGGGTTAGCTCCGTCAATGGACCCGAGATGTTAAAGCCCAAGGAGAAATAGAAGGGCCCAAGGCCTATAATCGGTTTAGAGGTTTACGGCCGTAAACCGGCCTGAGGTAAACTTGCATTGTAAGTTAGGAATAGAGAGACCAACCCGGGCACGTTTATGAACCGGAGGTTGGGACTTTGCAGACCGACGGGCGTCACCCGTGTATATAAGGGGACGAACCGACGGCGGTTTGAGGACAGAGAACGACAACTCGAGGTTTAGGCGAAGCTTATCGCTCCCTAGCCCTCGAAACACATCAATCCCATCACAACTAGACGTAGGCTTTTACCTTCATCGAAGGGGCCGAACTAGTATAAACACCGTGTCCTTGCGTCCGCTTTTAACCCCTTCAAGTTAACCCGTTGCGATGGCTCCACGACTAAGTCCTTTCGCTAGGACATCTGCCGTGACAAATCCACGACAGTTGGCGCCCACCGTGGGGCTATCGCGAGATGGTTTCAAGTTTTTGGAGGGCCGCTTTGAAGGACTCGAGGGTTACGCTGTGGGTCGGATGACCAAAAGTCGTCGCGGGAAACTCTACATCGACAGCACAGGCTGGGGCCCCGACGCCGGCTCGATCGAGTACGGGTACCGGGTCCCCTTTGGCGGCATCCATGTTTTCATCGGCAAGATCGATGAACCGGGCCCCGAGCTGGGCGTCTGCACCGACCTCGTCGAGACAGCTCAGTGCACGAGGTCGACCCTGGCTAAACCGACCAGGAAGCGCGCCTTCGTGGGAGTCATCCACGGAGGAAGCTACGAGGAAGGATCCGAATCCGGTGACGAAACCGCCATCTACTCCGGCGATGAAATGTCAACCAGGGAAACTGAATCTCTATACCAGCTGCAAGATGATCGGATTGGGGGCAGCTCCGATGGCGACAGTATTCCGGACCCCTCTGATCTGCCCTATCGGGTTGGGATCTTCATGGCTGGAACACAGGCGGCGCCACATTCATCAACTGCGGCAGCAGTGATCTCCGGATCAGCAGCGGCAACAGCTGCGCGGGCAGGAGGCCCTGCGGATTCACCAGCCCAAGTATTGTCAGACCTGTTTGACGCACTGGCAGCGCTCATGGCGGAAGCCAACCCGGTGGATCAGGAGGTTCACAATGCTGAGATTGCCAAAGTGAGAGAACAAATCACTCAAGCTAAAGCGGAGCTGGCAGCAGAAGAGGCCAGGATGACGGCGGAGCGCGCCGCTTTAGATGCATAGGCTTACAGGCTCATGATGGACCAGAATGCGTCTCAGGAAGTCCTGAAGAGGAAATTCCGATCTCGATTGCCCGCAGCCCTCAATGCCCGAAATCTCTTCAACACCCCGGGGGTAAACCGTGCGGAGGCGACAGTTGGCGCCCCGGTTCAGCACCGGATAATAAACCTGCCTCGTCACAACACTGGTACACCACAGGCCGTGCCAACACCATCGGGCCATTATTCCAACCCGATGGATAACCTCGTCGCGGCGGCAGCTCGGTTGGAAGCCATTCCGATGGAAGGCGATTCACCGCAAGATGTAGAGACACGCCGGGTCAAGGAGCTCCTTAGGACCGCGTTGGCCCAACAAGAAGCATATTCGCAAAGCCGTGATCGGATTCATTCCACCCCTCGCCCCAGCGGGAGCTATAGTAGGCGCATGGAGGAGCCGGCTGTTTCAAGTAATGCCAGGCGTGAAGCGCTCCACGGCAACAATCCGGCGGGTGTCGACAATGCTCAGGAGAATGTGGATCGCGCCCGTGCGCGGGAGGCCGGATTAGCAGCGCAGCATCAGGCTCGTCAGCTTACACCTGTCTTCCCAGCTGCTACGGTTGAACCGGGGGTGGTTTCTAGTTCTTTGGGAGTACCGTGCCTTGTTCCCGCTTTGCGCAACGTACGCCTGCCCAAAGACTTCAAAGGCCCCCGCAAGGTACCAAACTACACGGCAGATCAGCCTCCGGAGACATGGGTGGAGAGTTATGAGATGGCTATGGAGATGCTGGATGTGGATGACACGGCGTGTGCCAAGTATTTTACTATGATGTTAGAAGGAACGGCCCGGACTTGGCTAAAGAGCTTACCGCCTAATTCCATTAATTCGTGGGCCCAGTTGCGCGCCCGGTTTATCAAGCATTTCAAGGACACGTGCAAACAGCCAATGTCGATAGTTGACCTAGCAGCTTGCGTTCAGCAAGAAGGGGAATCAACTACCCATTGGGTACGCCGGGTATCAGAAGTTTTGCACTCGTCAGATCGCATCAACGCAGACACCGCCGTGGTGCTGTTGGAAAGCAACTGTCGGTTTGGCCCTTTGAAGCTAAAGTTAGGCCGGATGAAGCGTGATTGCACGGATATGGGAACGCTCATGACCGCTTTAGTGAAGTATGCGGATTCTGACAGTACCAAGGATCCTAACTCTGGTGACGACAAAGCAGGGAAGGGAAAGAAGAATAGCAACACCAAAGGCCAGCAGCATCGACCGACAGGTAATGGAGGCGGAGGTAAGCGTAAACCGGATGGGAGCATGGATTTTGTGGCCAACACAAGTGCACAGAATAAGGGCTAGCGGCGTAAGGGGAAACAGCCAAGTTTTCGCGGAAATCCCGGTCCTAATCCGGAGCGTTTGAACTTTTTCTTAAACCAGCCCTGTCCGAAGCACGGAACAAAAGAGGAGCCAGCAACCCATCTTTGGAAGGATTGTTACATCATGAAGGAATTCAAAAGCTCAAACACTTTCCAATATGATCACAGCTCTGGCGGCGGTTCAGGTTCCGGATCAGGATACGGCGGCGGAAATTCCGGTCCAGGGTTCCATGGTAATCCGGGCGGACAGGACAACCAAAATAATCAAGGTAATCAAAGTGGTTACGGACAGCAGCAATCAGGTTATCAGAGCAACCCGAAACAGTTGAGTGGTGGACAGTGTCATGTCTTTACTACAGGCTTGGATAAACGGGATAGAAAGCTTCAGAGGCGGGCAGTTAGTGCTGTTGAACCGGCCACGCCTCACTATCTGCGCTGGTCGGAACAACCTATCATATGGAGCCGAGAAGATCACCCTCCCAGGGTTTATAATCCGGGACAGTTAGCATTGGTGGTGGCGCCTCAGGTGGGAGGTTATAAGCTCACCAAGGTGCTCATGGACGGAGGGAGTAGCATTAACATCTTGTATTATGAGACCTTCCGTCGCATGGGACTGGTAGATAAGGATCTCAAACCGACCAATACAGTGTTCCACGGGGTGGTGCCTGGCAAGTCTGCGTACCCGGTCGGTAAGATAGCCCTTGAAGTGGTCTTCGGTGATAGTCATGATTCCAGATCAGAGACGCTGACGTTCGAAGTGGTTAAAATCCAAAGTCCATACCACGCTTTGTTCGGACGGCCAGCCTATGCAAAATTTATGGCACGGCCCTGCTATGTATATCTGCAACTCAAGATGCCGGGTTACAAGGGCACTATAACGGTTCATGGGAGCCGTCGAATCGCTTTGGAATGCGAGGAAGGAGATGCGACTTATGCAGAATCGGTTTGTGCTACGGAGGAGCTAAAGCAGTACAAAGACAGTGTTGACCCGGAGGACATGACTTCGTTGAAGAAGCCAACTATGGACCACGATCCGTCCTTGAAGTTCAAATCGGCTGCCGAAACTAAGCTTGTTGACTTCGTACCTGGCGATTCGTCCAAGCAGTTCAGCATCAGTGCAAACCTGGATCCAAAATAGGAAAGCGCGCTCATCGAGTTCATCCGTGAGAATCGGGACATCTTTGCATGGAAGCCGTCTGACATGCCTAGTGTACCGAGGCGACTCGCTGAGCACACCCTTAATGTGGATCCTAAGTATAAACCGGTAAAACAGTTCTTACGCCGGTTTAACGAAGAAAGACGTAAAGCGATTGGTGAGGAAGTGGCCAGGCTCCTGGCAGCTGGGTTTATTATTGAGGTTTTTCATCCCGAGTGGCTTGCTAATCCGGTGCTGGTTCTTAAGAAAAACGGCACCTGGCGCATGTGTGTGGATTACACAGACTTGAATAAAGCTTGTCCAGCGGATCCTTTTGCTCTCCCCTGGATTGATCAAATCATTGATGCTACGGCAGGTTGCGAGCGTTTGAGTTTTTTGGACGCCTATTCGGGTTATCACCAGATCAAGATGGCAGTTAAGGACCAGGAGAAGACGGCGTTCATTACTCCCTTTGGAGCCTTCTGCTATGTTTCTATGCCCTTCGGGCTTAAGAGTGCGCAGGCTACTTATCAACAGTGTGTGCAAAATTGCCTCCACGAACAGATTGGTCGGAATGTACATGCTTATGTGGATGATATTGTGGTCAAGTCACGAAAGAAGGAGACCCTGGTTGATGATTTGAAGGAAACTTTCGATAACTTGAGAGTGTACCAAATGATGCTCAACCCAGCTAAATGTGTTTTTGGTGTACCTGCAGGCAAGTTGTTGGGATTCTTAGTGTCCCATAGAGGAATTGAGGCCAATCCGGAAAAGATCACAGCCATCACCTCACTGGCCAAACCGAAATGTGTCAATGATGTTCAGCGCATGGCCGGACGGATTGCAGTGTTAAGCCGGTTTATCAGCCGCCTCGGTGAAAAGGCGATCCCCTTGTATCAAATGCTCAAGAAGACAGATCAATTTGTCTGGAGTCCGGAGGCTGATAAAGCGTTTGAGGACTTGAAGCGACAGTTAGTCAACCCGCCAGTGTTGGCAGCCCCTGTAGATAAAGAGCCACTCCTGTTATATGTTGCTGCGAACGCCAGAGCGGTCAGTGTGGCGATGGTGGTAGAACGCAAGGAGGCTGGGAAGGAACATCCGGTTCAGCGACCGGTTTACTATATCAGTGAAGTGCTTATCGAGTCCAAACAAAGGTATCCGCATTGGCAGAAGCTGGTATATGGTGTTTTTATGGCAAGCCGGAAGCTGAGGCAATATTTTCAAGGACACCCCATCACGGTGGTCAGTTCTGCTCCTTTGGGTGACATCATACAGAACCGGGAGGCGACCGGTCGGATTGCCAAGTGGGCTATCGAGCTTGGGCCGCACGGTTTAAGATACGTACCCCGGACGGCCATAAAGTCACAAGCACTTGTCGACTTCATAAACGATTGGACAGAGTTACAAGCACCTGAGGAGAAGCCAGATAACACATATTGGACTATTCATTTTGACGGGTCCAGACAATTGGAAGGCTCGGGGGCTGGAGTCGTTTTAACTTCCCCACGAGGAGATAAGTTTTGTTATGTCCTCCGTTTAATGTTCCCCTGTACAAATAATGCGGCTGAGTATGAAGCTTTGCTTCATGGTCTTCGGATGGCTAAAGAGATGAATCTGAGCCGAGTTAGGTGCTTTGGTGATTCGGATCTGGTGGCTCAGCAGGTATCTGGCACCTGGGATTCTAAGGACCCACTCATGGCTGCATACCGTCGTGAAGTAGATATGGTGGCTGGGTATTTCAAAGGCTATCAAGTGGACCATGTGGACCGCAGAAAGAATGAGGCAGCGGACGCTTTAAGCCGCTTGGGCTCTCAGCGTAAACCGATCCCACCCAATGTTTTCTTGGATGTATTGTATCACCCATCGGTACAGCTACCTGGTGAGCTGGAGTTGGCTATTCCTGATCCGGAGGCTCAATTAGTGGCGGCTCTTCACGTCACCCCGGATTGGACGCTTCCTTATCTGGCGTATATGAACCGGGGTGAGTTGCCAGAAGACGAAACCTTGGCTCGGCAGATAGTACGGCGGTCCAAGTCTATGACCATTCTCAAAGGAGAGCTACATCATCGCAGCGTGTCAGGAGCGCTGCAACGATGCGTATCCCCTGAGGAGGGGTGCGAGATATTACGTGAAATACATGAAGGGGATTGCGGCCACCACGCCGGTTCAAAATCATTGGTGGCTAAAGCGTTCCGCCACGGTTTCTACTGGTTAACTGCTCATGCTGATGCAGAAGACCTGGTCAGGTTATGTGATGGTTGCCAGAAATTTTCCAGACGAGCGCACATACCGGCTCAAGAATTGAGGATGATTCCAATTACTTGGCCGTTTGCGACTTGGGGGCTCGATATGGTTGGACCTTTTAAACGTTCCAAAGATAAGAAGACCCACCTATTGGTGGCGGTTGACAAATTTACAAAGTGGGTGGAGGCAGAACCTGTCAGTAAATGTGATGCGGCCACGGCGGTGCGGTTTATAAAGAAGGTGATCTTCCGGTTTGGTTTTCCACATAGCATTATCACAGATAATGGTACCAATCTATCCAAAGGTGCCATGAAAGAGTTCTGCGCACGCGAGCATATACGGCTTGATGTTTCTTCAGTAGCTCACCCACAGTCTAATGGTCAAGCAGAACGAGCGAATCAAGAGATCTTGAGAGGTATCAAACCCCGGCTTCTGGTCCCTTTGCAAAGGACGCCGGGTTGTTGGGTTGAGGAGCTACCGTCTGTATTATGGAGTATCAACACCACGCCTAACAGATCCACGGGGTTTACGCCGTTCTTTATGGTCTATGGAGCAGAGGCGGTTCTCCCCAGTGATATACGACATGATTCACCTCGTGTGGCAGCTTATGTTGAAGCGGGCAACGAGCAGGCACGGCAGGACGCTCTTGACTTGTTGGATGAGGAACGCGAATTAGCAGCTGCCCGTTCAGCGATTTACCAGCAGGATCTTCGCCGTTACCACAGCCGTCGGGTTAAGACCAGAACCTTTCAGGAGGGGGATTTGGTGCTTCGGCTCATCCAGGATCAGTCTGATCAGCATAAGTTATCCCCGCCTTGGGAAGGACCTTTTGTGGTCAGCAAGAATCTGAATAATGGGTCATACTACCTGATTGATATTCGAGAGCGCAAAGATTCACGCACATCAGAGGAGGAGACCAGCAGGCCGTGGAACATAGCTCATCTTCGACCTTATTATACATGAGCCTTGGGCTCTGTTTATCTACATATCATGACCATGTATATATTATGATCAATACCATAAACCGGAGCCTCGAGTAAAGCGGGGTCTCTGCTGTTCTTCACATCATGCGTGGTTACATGGAGTTGATTCGCTTTAAAGCAACTTCTGGTTTACCCCTTGAGGTCGCTTCACAGAAAATCAAAATGAAGATTCTGGTTTAAAGTCCGGTTCAAGGGAGGGATGTCTCCCACAAAGCTTTGAAACTCTTAAATATCCGGTTCAAGCTCCCGGTTCAGGAAAAATTTATCTCTTGCAAAAAGGTTAAAAATTGCTGAAGAGGACCTGCTGACATGATGCGCGGTTCAAACATGGGGCTTCCTGTTCAAACATAGGTCGTATTCGAACCAAAGAGAAAAGTCAGTTGGGGACCTAGTCGACCTGAACCGTAGCTACACCTCCGGGGAGCTTGGTCATGTCTTGACGACGGTAATGCCTTCTGGCTGGCATATTTGCCACTAAGTCAGTTGGGGACCTAATCGACTTGAACCGTAGTTACACCTTATGGGAGCTCGGTCATGTCTTGATGATGGTAATGCCTTCTGATCGGCTTTTAAACAGCCAATAAGTCATTTGGGGGCTTGGTCGTGTCCGAACCAATGCAATGCCACTTGATCGGCCCTGGGCCACTGAGTCACTTGGGGGCTTGGTCGAATCCGAACCAATGCAATGCCATTTGACCGGCATATTTGCCACGATTCAGTTAGGAACCTAGTCGACTTAAACCGTAGCTACACCCCTTGGGGGCTTGGTTTTTTGTCTTGACGACGGTAACGCCTTCTG
The DNA here is from genome assembly GCA_032464435.1 of Aegilops umbellulata. Classification (NCBI taxonomy): domain Eukaryota; kingdom Viridiplantae; phylum Streptophyta; class Magnoliopsida; order Poales; family Poaceae; genus Aegilops; species Aegilops umbellulata. The sequence goes on from CP136058.1 coordinate 570,258,021, forward strand.
AACGGTTCATAGCAACCACCCTTTGCATGCGTTTTATTATTGCGTTCTTCTCTCGTATTTGGTTGTTTGTTATCTTCCTTCTTGCGGTGTTTTTTGTTCTTTGGAACGACAAGTACTTTTAAACCGATTCAGCTGTCACAGCCTGGTCCATTTTTTAACCCGGTGGCAAGTTGCCCGGTTTGGCAAAGGCGCAGCACGGTTCGTATGGTCGAAAGACCGTCCTTTGTACCCAGTAAAGACAAGAAACACAAGTTGGAAAAAGTCATGGCAAGGGCATCAGTACCCGTGCACAAAGGCGCGTTCAAAGGCAGAGGTATTAACTATCTTATTACAAGGCAGCGTAGTGCCTGAATATATTGTTTTTTGACGGATTAAACGTCACCAATTAAGGTGAACCGGAGCGTTGATTACGCCTGTTCGCCGCCTCGGTTCGAAGGCTGTGGATCATCTTGCGCCGCTTCAGCTTTCTCTTGGCTACCCATTGGCTGGAAATCAGCAGTGGTCCAGTCGATTCCCATTAGCGCTTGAAAGACAGCTTCTTCATGAATCAGCAAGGACGGTTCAATGTCAGGGGCGTAGGTATGCTTACGGATTGGAGGAATAAGGTTTTCCGCTTCAGGGACCGGGGCAGCTACTCGCTTGTTCTGGTTATCATATTGGGCCTGATAATGTGTCAGATCTGCTTCTTCAGCCAATTGACAAGCTAGGGGGCGCACCGCCCGGTTTATCGCCCTCAAGTCATTTTCACCGAAATCTAAACCGTCTTCTTTCAAGCTGGGGTATCCTTGGGCCGCTTCGACAGGATCAAAATCTGGTACCCACGCTTTGGCCCGGATCAAGGCAGTGATGGCTCCGGTTCGAGCAGCTGATCTTTTTAACTCTTCAATCCGGGCTGGAAGCATGGATAACCTTTTTAACGTGTCTTGAAACAGAGACGGTGCAGGGTTGTTATGCGATGCAGTGGTGATAGCTCTCTGTGCTCCGGTGTACAACTGTTCAATCAAAGTATAGGCAGCTTTGAGTTTCTTCCGCACATCAGAACCCAAGTGTCCAATACGTGTGCCTGCTGTGTTTCAAGATGGATTACAAACTGGACATAGGATATAGCAGACAAGGTACAAATTGGAAGAAGGGCATCGAAAGAAATTTACCAAAGACGGCAGAGGTCATGGAGTGTATTTGTCGCTTTACGGTGGATAATTCATCAACCACCGGTTTGAGAGCAGCTTCGGCATTTTCAGCCCTTTTCATCAAAAGAGCCTTTTCAGTAGCCCAAGCAGCTTGTTCCTTTTTGCGGCTTTCTTTCAGCTGTTCCATAACGGTTAAGGCATTGGTCAATTCCTCCTTCGCTTTTGCAGTTTCAGCCTGCTGGGTTTTTAGGGTTTCCTGAAGGTCCGAGACTTGTTTCTCTTTGGTCTTCAGATCCCCCTGCAGCAGGTCGTCAGCAGTGTTCAGAAAATATTGCACGGTTTGGAAGTATCAACCACACAAGCAAGTTATGTGCTCGATACTTGGGGGCTAATGCATACTTGATCTTAACACATGTTTTCCATTAACAAAAGTCCCAGGATTAATACAAGTATTTAAACTTGGTACTTGGGGGCTAATGGTTATTTGATGATGTTTCTGGTTAACGGCCTATGTTGAAGCCCTGGGTTTTTAAACCGGGCCTTAGTTGTCAAGGCAGCATGATTCGGATTACCATCTCGGATTGGAAAGAATTGAGAAGCTAGGTTGCAACAGAATGAAGCACAAGAGAGTTACCTCAAGTTTTTCTTTTATCATCCTGATCATACCAGCTTCATAATCGCGACTGGTGTACAGTCGGTTCAGGTACCCAGAATAAAGATCTTGGGCGCTTAAAGCGGCGTACATTAAGGAATCAACGTCCCATTTGCCCTTTATGGCCGAGATTTCTTCCTTGGCAGTATGCTTGGCTAAAGTAGCAGAGTTCCCTGGTTCAGAGCGACCAATGCCGGTAATCACAACATCATCATCTTTGGAGTCACTGCTCTGCATTGGCACTGTCGGTTTATCAACAGTTCCAGAAGGGGGGATGGATTCCTCAACCCGAACAGGACTGACAGGCTGATCAGTACGGCTGGCAGGATTGGTAGGCCTTTCTTCAGCATAGGCGTCATCTTGTGGAGGTAGATAATTCTGAATGTCTTCACGAACTAGAGCATCAGCACCAGGAGTTCTCTCCAGTTCAGGAGCGGCAGTTCCTTCGGCCGGATTATCCAGACGAGCCTTCTTGCTCAGTCTAGGTTTAGCCCTGGGAAAGACCCAAAGATTGAAAGAACGGTGTAAGATGGATTAAGAAACCCATATAGAAATATGTTGTGATCGGTCCAACTTACCCAATAACTGTCTTTAGCGGTGGCAGTTGAGTGGCTGAAGATTCACCAGAAGATGAATGGGAAGTGACCTGATAATCGGAGTCAGATGGATTAAGAGGCTAACGAGTTAAACCTGCTTTAGGAGGAAAGCTAGCGCATAAATCGGAGACCTCTGAGCGGCGTTTCTGAACCGGGTTGTTCGGTAAACCGGCGGAGGTAACTACCTGGCCGCTATGCCGGGTGGTGCGTCGAGCTTCATGTTGCTGGGTCTTCACAAGAAATTTGGGATCCAAGTAAGCAAGGGGATGAGAAAATTTAATTTTCCGGTTTGCTTGGCGAGGTTTTTTCAAAGGCAAAGGAACTGCATCAGAAGAAAGAATAGTTACCTCTGGGCCTTCAGCATTACTCGCTTCAGCGTCGTCCTGACAAATATCATCATCAATAAGACGTATAAAAAGTAAGCCAACTGAATCGAGGTCTACCTCAAGGTCCGAATTACCCACATCATCCTCCTCTAAATCCGGGGTAGAGGAAGCGGTGTTCCTTTTCTTCTGAGCGGGCTTCTTCACCCTTGTTTTGGGTCGGGTTACCTTTTCGGTCGGCTCTTGAAACTTCTTGCTCCAAAACGGATCATCTCCCTGTCTCAGAAAGGACTGGAGTTAACAATATGTATATAAGGAGATCATAAATTCTATAACAAACAGAGGTGAGATGCTTACAGCAAGTGGTTTGTTTGTAGCACAAAAGGGAAGCAGGCCGGTTCGGGCGCAAACATATTCCGGTTCATTCAGCATCTTTTTCACAGCTTCAGTAACTTCGTCTTCCGTCAGCTGAATGTTGCAGTGCCTCAAAGGATCATCAACCCGGCCCGTGTATTGGCACATTAAACCGGAGCGGATGCTAAGGGGCAGGATGCTCCATGATATCCAGCAACGGGCAAGATCTACCCCCATTAAACCGTTAGCCATGAAGGCTCTGAGCTTGGACAGCTGAGGGGCATACTTACTCCTCTCTTTGGCGGTTAGCCTTGGGGGGAAGGGGTGTGTATTGCTAAGTCTCTCTGGACGGAAGCCAGGCAGAGGATTTTCTTCAGCAGGGGAAGTATCCTTGCAATAGAACCAAGTGTGATTCCATTCTTGCGGATGACTATGCAACTTGGCGTGAGGGTAAGTCACTTCTTTCCTCTTTTGAATCGCCATACCACCCAGTTCCATATTAGGGCCATCGGTGAATTCAGTACATCGGTTCAAATGAAAACAGTCTCGGAACAGCTCTACAGTAGGTTCCTCCTAGAAGTACACCTCACAAAGCACTTGAAAATGGCAGATATTCGTGACTGAGTTTGGACCAACATCTTGTGGGCGCAACTTAAAATTAGCCAGGACGTCCCGATAAAATTTTGAACCGGGTGGATTAAAACCCCGGGCCAGGTGATCCGCAAACACCACCACTTCTCCTTCCTGTGGGGTAGGAGGACATTCATCTCCTGGAACCCTCCAATGGATGGCATTTTTGCTACTCAAAGCGCCAGTCAGAACTAAGTTGTTTAATTGGGTCTCGGTGATGCGAGAGGGAACCCAGTTGCATTCGTACACCTGTTTTGCCATAAGGAAATCTACAAGGCAAAGGTATCCCGGTTTGAGAACAGGTGTGATGGTAAACCGAAGATGCTCTTATATAGAATGAAGTTATCTACAATGATATCATCTGGCGGTTCATTGAGGGGACTAATGGATATATGGTTTGGGTTGTTCACTCTGCTAAAAGTTAAACCGACCAGATCTAACAGTTGTGAATATGAAAGCAGAAACAGATCCCGTACTGATTCTTTCAAAACAATGGATCTACAGCTAGGGCAAAAAAGAAGTAAAAATACGAGGTTTGGCTCACAGCAGAACAGTATAAAGTTCGACAAGCAGGGAAATGAATGGGATCTAAGGAGATGAGTGCAGATTTATGGCGAATATTGAGATTGACTACAAATCACAATATAAGTATCATAATCTGTTCGCAAAAGCTGCTATGGAGATGAACAAGGAACAGTGGCAGGATGATGAACCCTAGAACAGATCTAAAGCAAGAAGAACAGGAGCCTTACCGGGATCCAAACGGATGTGGAGGGTCGCCGCGGTACTCTGGTCCGGTCAGGTCGATGCAGCGGCCGGAGTTGATGCAGTAGCTGACGGCGGCGGCGGAGCTCCGAAGTCTGGGTCGCGAGGAAGACGAAGAAGGGGACGAAAGGAAGGAAAGGAAGATGGCCTTCAAGTCCTATTTATAAGGCGCGGCGCGCGTGCCAGGCGCGCGAATCCAGGGGCCGGTGATTTCGGGAGCCCAGCCGTCGCCCTGATTATTGCGGATTAGCAAAAGGAGATGGTAGCTTTGCGCTGACGTCATATCGGTTTACCGCAGCAAGAGGAGACGAAGAAACGGCGGTTTAACAGTTACTGGAAGACATTTGAAGACAGAAATTCTTATTAAGGATTGACATGAACCTGTTCAAATCAATCTGGGGCCTAATGTTGGGGATATTGCTATTTGGGTAAACCGGCCTACAGGGCCCGGGTTAGCTCCGTCAATGGACCCGAGATGTTAAAGCCCAAGGAGAAATAGAAGGGCCCAAGGCCTATAATCGGTTTAGAGGTTTACGACCGTAAACCAGCCTGAGGTAAACTTGCATTTTAAGTTAGGAATAGAGAGACCAACCCGGGCACGTTTATGAACCGGAGGTTGGGACTTTGCAGACCGACGGGCGTCACCCGTGTATATAAGGGGACGACCCGACGGCGGTTTGAGGACAGAGAACGACAACTCGAGGTTTAGGCGAAGCTTATCGCTCCCTAGCCCTCGAAACACATCAATCCCATCACAACTAGACGTAGGCTTTTACCTTCATCGAAGGGGCCGAACTAGTATAAACACCGTGTCCTTGCGTCCGCTTTTAACCCCTTCAAGTTAACCCGTTGCGATGGCTCCACGACTAAGTCCTTTCGCTAGGACATCTGCCGTGACAAATCCACGACAGTATGGGTTGTCCGTCCTTCTTCGGCTCAAATTTACGTTTGTGGTCATTGTTTGCGGGTCGCTTGTCTTGCACTGGCTTGTATTCTCTTTCTGCGATGAGGGCCTTATTTACCAGAGACTGAAAATCTGGAAAGTCGAGCATGCAGAGAGCACTCCAGAGGTGTTAATTTAATCCTCCAAGGAACCTGTCAACCTTCCTTTCTTTCGTGGCCACATCATAAAGGGAATAACAGGCCAGATGGTTGAACTTGTGCAAATATTCACTTACTGACAGACTGCCTTGAGTGAGACCAAGAAATTCGCGTTGCTTGATGATGACCCACAAGTGTAGGGGATCTATCGTAGTCCTTTCGATAAGTAAGAGTGTCGAACCCAATGAGGAGCAGAAGGAAATGACAAGCGATTTTCAATAAGGTATTCTCTGTAAGCACTGAAATTATCGGTAACAGATAGTTTTGTGATAAGGTAATTCGTAACAGGTACGAAGTAACAAGAGTAAATAAGGTGCAGCAAGGTGGCCCAATCCTTTTTTTAGCAAAGGACAAGCTTGGACAAATTCTTATATGAAGGAAAACGCTCCCGAGGACACATGGGAATTATCGTCAAGCTAGTTTTCATCACGCTCATATGATTCGCGTCCGTTACTTTGATAATTTGATATGTCGGTGGACCAGTGCTTGGGTGCTGCCCTTCCTTGGACAAGCATCCCACTTATGATTAACCTCTATTGCAAGCATCCGCAACTACAAAAGAAGTATTAAGGTAAACCTAACCATAGCATGAAACATATGGATCCAAATCAGCCCCTTACGAAGCAACGCATAAACTAGGGTTTAAGCTTCTGTCACTCTAGCAACCCATCATCTACTTATTACTTCCCAATGCCTTCCTCTAGGCCCAAACAATGGTGAAGTGTCATGTAGTCGACGTTCACATAACACCACTAGAGGAGAGACAACATACATCTCATCAAAATATCGAACGAATACCAAATTCACATGACTACTAATAGCAAGACTTCTCCCATGCCCTCAGGAATAGACGTAACTACTCACAAATCATATTCATGTTCATAATCAGAGGGGTATTAATATGCATAAAGGATCTGAACATATAATCTTCCACCGAATAAACCAACTAGCATCAACTACAAGGCGTAATCAACATTACTAGCAACCCACAGGTACCAATCTGAGGTTTTAGACAAAGATTAGATACGAGAGATGAACTAGGGTTTGAGAAGAGATGGTGCTGGTGAAGATGTTGATGGAGATTGACCCCCTCCCGCTGAGAGGGTCGATGGTGATGACAATGGTGATGATTTCCCCCTCCCGGAGGGATGTTTCCCCGGCAGAACAGCTCCGCCGGAGCCCTAGATTGGTTCGGCCAAGGTTCCGCCTCGTGGCGGCGGTGTTTCGTCCCGAAAGCTTCCTCCTGATTTTTTCCAGGGTGAAAGACACCATATAGCCAAAGATGGGCACCGGAGGTCTGATAGGTGGCCCAGGAGGCAGGGGCGCGCCCAGGGGGTAGGGCACGCCCCCCACCCTCGTGGATGGTGGGTGGACCCGCTCTGGTACTTTCTTCGCTCAGTATTTTTTATTAATTCCAAAAATAACTTCTGTGGAGTTTCAGAAATTTTGGAGTTGTGCAGAATAGGTCTCTAATATTTGCTCCTTTTCCAGCCCCGAATTCCAGCTGCCGGCATCCTCCCTCTTCTTGTAAACCTTATAAAATAAGAGAGAAAAGGCATAAGTATTGTGACATAATATGTAATAACAGCCCATAATGCAATAAATATCGATATAAAAGCATGATGAAAAATGGACGTATCAATTCCCCCAAGCTTAGACCTCGCTTGTCCTCAAACGGAAGCCGAAATCAAAAAATATGTCCACATGTTTAGAGATAGAGGTGTCGATAAAATAAAATACGAACATGAGGGCATCATGATAATTCTTATAATAGCAACATAAATATATATTGTCATATGATCTCTTATGCTAAAGTAACAATCTATTCACAATGTCAAGTATGAATCACAAACTTCATTGAAAACTAACAAACTATAATCTCGGTCATTGAAGCAATTGTAATTTATCATAACATCGGAAAGAGTCAATATAAGAGCTTTTCAGCAAGTCCACATACTCAACTATCATCTAGTCTTTCACAATTGCTAACACTCACCCAATACTTATGGGTATGGAGTTTTAATCGGACACAAAGAAAGATAGGGGCTTATAGTGTTGCCTCCCAACCTTTTACCTCAAGGGTAATGTCAACAATATAGTTCATGATAACTTACATCCAATTGGATATATATATCAGGATCTTTCCAACACAATGTGCTTGCCAAAGATAAAATGTAAAAAGGAAAGGTGAAGATCACCATGACTCTTGTATAAGGTATAAGACAAGAATAAAAGATAGGCCCTTCGCAGAGGGAAGAAGAGGTTGTCATGTGCTTTAAGGTTGGATGCACAAAATCGTAATGCGAAAGAACGTCACTTTATATTGCCACTTGTAATATGGACCTTTATTATGCAGTCCGTCGCTTTTATTGCTTCCATATCACAAGATCGTATAAAGCTTATTTTCTCCACACTAATAAATCACACATATTTAAGGAGAAATTTTTATTTCTTGCACAATGAAAACTTACTTGAAGGATCTTACTCAATCCATATGTAGATATGGTGGACTCTCATGGCAAAACTGGTTTTAAGGATATTTGGAAGCACAAGTAGTATCTCTACTTAGTGCAAGAATTTGGCTAGCATGAGAGGGTCTCAACATGTTGGATGATCCATGACAATATACTTTATTTTGGATATAAGAAAACATAACCCATTATGTTGTCTTCCTTGTCCAACATCAACTCTTTAGCATGTCATATTTTAATGAGTGCTCACAATCATAAAATATCTCCAAGATAGTATATTTATATGTGAGAACCTCTCTTTCTTTATTACTTCCTATTAATTGCAACGATGACCAAAGCTATGTTTGTCAACTCTCAACAACTTTTATTCATCATACTCTTTATATGTGAAGCCATTACTCTCCATAAGATCCATATGATCTCTTTATTTCTTTTTACTCTTTCTTTTTCTTATTATTCCCTCAAGATCATAGCAAGATAACCAAAGCCCTTGACTCAACACTAATCTTTATTATATATAGCTCACGGACTTGATTACATAGAGAAATCATAAAAGCAAAACTCAAAACTAAATCATACTAAAACTTTATTCTAATAGATCAAGATATTACCAAAAAGGATCGAACTAAGAAAAACGGTAAAGATAGGAGTGTGATGGTGATACGATACCGGGGCACCTCCCCCAAGCTTGGCAGTTGCCAAGGGGAGTGCCCATACCCATGTGATTATGTCTCTTTCTTCGGAGGTGGTGATGTAATATTCTTGGCGATGATGCCCCTCAGGATATGATTCTCTTCCTCGAGCTTATTGACTTGATGCTTGAGGTCCATTATTTCCTTACGGAGCTTCCCATGATGGCTAAAGCTCCTTTCACCCAAGGATGTTGCATAACTGTGGGAGAAGAAGTAACACCCTTTTTCATATTTTCATAAGAAAGAAATCTGACATTGGAAGGGATGACCGAGTTTGGAATAGCTGAGCTATGTAGTTCCCCCATCGTGAATCCGGCACGAAAATGAGAGGTCACTTCTTGATCCTCCTCCATGGCATCTATCCTTTTCAAGTCGGCCTCCATCACTTCCTCCGTTACTGGCCCAAAGTGGTCAGCATCGCTATTTGCTCCTGGTCCCGGTGTCAGATGAGACACCCGGCTCTCCCCGACTGACTCTTGAGAAGACATCCTGCTCTAATCTGCAGCAGAAAACAACTCAAAACAAAACAGAGGATATTTGCGTGGTATGGTGGTCAAAACCTTCGGGAGATTATATAATGATTTTTTTACCAACCAAAAGAAGTATCGTGCAAGAAAACGGAGTCCACAGAGCACACGGGGTGCCCACGAGGCAGGGGGCGCGCCCTCCACCCTCGTGGACGCCTCGTGTCCTTCCCAGACTACTTCTTATTTTCCTATTTTCTTAAATATTCCAAAACGGAGAGAAATTGCTATTAGAACTGTTTTGGAGTCGGTTTACTTACTGTACCATATACCTATTCCTTTTCAGAGTCTGAAATGTTCTGGAAAGTGTCCCTTATGTATTCCTATGGGGTTACGGTTTCAATAACATTGGTTTCAACATTTATGGGATTACCTGAGATATAATGTTTAATTCTTTGACCGTTCACCACCTTCGGATTTGTGCCTTCGAAGTTGTTAATTTTTATGGCACCGGAACGATAGACCTCCTCGATAACGTAAGGGCCTTCTCATTTAGAGAGAAGTTTTCCTGCAAAAAATCTTAAATGAGAGTTGTATAGCAAAACATAATCACCTACATTAAACTCACGCTTTTGTATCCTTTTGTCATGCCATCTTTTAACTTTTACTTTAAACAGTTTGGCATTCTCATAGGCTTGAGTTCTCCATTCATCAAGTGAGCTAATGTCAAATAGTCTCTTCTCACCGGCAAGTTTGAAATCATAATTGAGCTCTTTAATAGCCCAATATGCCTTATGTTCTAGTTCAAGAGGTAAGTGACAAGCTTTTCCATAAACCATTTTATATGGAGACATACCCATAGGATTTTTATATGCAGTTCTATAAGCCCATAATGCATCATCAAGTTTCTTGGACCAATTCTTTCTAGGTCTATTAACAGTCTTTTGCAAAATCAATTTAAGCTCTCTGTTACTCAGTTCTACTTGACCACTAGACTATGGGTGGTAGGGAGATGCAATTCTATGATTAACGTCATACTTAGCAAGCATTTTACGGAAAGCACCATGAATAAAGTATGAACCACCATCAGTCATTAAGTATGTAGGGACTCCAAACCTCAGAAAAATAACTTCTTTAAGCATCTTAATAGAGGTGTTATGATCAGCACTACTAGTTGGAATAGCTTCTACCCACTTAGTAACGTAATCAACAGCAACTAAAATATGTGTATACCCGTTAGAGGAAGGAAACGGTCCCATATAATCAAAGCCCCAAACATCAAATGGTTCAATAACAAGTGAATGGTTCATAGGCATTTCTTGACGTCTACTAATATTACCAATTCTTTCACATTCATCGCAAGACAAGACAAACTTACGGGCATCTTTGAAGAGAGTAGGCCAATAAAACCGGATTGCAATACCTTATGTGCAGTTCTATCTCCAGCGTGGTGTCCTCCATATGCCTCGGAGTGACACTTGCGTAGGATCTGTTCCTGTTCATGCTCAGGTACACAACGTATAATAACACATTCTACTCCTTCTTTATAAAGGTGTGGGTCATCCCAGAAGTAATGTCTTAAATCACAGAAAAACTTTTTCTTTTGTTGGTATGTGAAACTAAGTGGTATAAATTTAGCAACAATGTAATTAGCATAATCAGCATACCATGGAGCTGTATGAGAAGCATTTATGTCAGCTAATTGTTCATCAGGAAAGCTATCATCAATAGGTAGTGGGTCATCAAGAACATTTTCTAACCTAGACAAGTTGTCTGCAACGGGGTTCTCAGCTCCCTTTCTATCAATAATATGCAAATCAAATTCTTGTAGTAGGAGAACCCATCTAATAAGTCTAGGTTTAGCATCTTTCTTTTCCATAAGATATTTAATAGCAGCATGACAAGTGTGAACAGTTACTTTGGAATCAACAATATAAGGTCTGAACTTATCACAAGCAAATACAACTGCTAAAAATTCTTTTTCAGTTGTAGCATAATTTCTCTGGGCACTGTTGTCGGTGTACTAGAGTAGGGGTACCCTAGTATCCCGAACTTGTGCACGGGTAGTCGTAGCACCCCACGGCCAGGCTTGCTGGGTGACCGCCAAGGTCCTCCGTGGTTCCTTTGGAGCCATTCAAGAACAAAGTATTCAAGCCAAGGAGACAAGACCCCGGCAAGAGGAGCTTGCCGGGAAGGCCAACCGAGGCATCTCAAGGAACTTGCCGCGACGCGCCATGCGTCCCGGCAAGGCCCGGAGAGCGACAAGCTCCCGAACGCGACAAGACAACGACCGCGGCAAGGCGTTTGCCATGGCAAGCTACTACTCCGTATCCACGCTCCAGCTCATCCACCAACGTGTCGCTCTGGGACCCTTCCAGGCGTACGTGGCAAGAGGCCGTGCAGCCAGCGGTATGCGATGGCAAGCGGCGCTGACAAGATAGCCATCGTGGCGAACGATGGCGTCCCTGACGGTCCCTTTTTGCACTATTTGGGCGACGCAGACGGGCATTTAATGCCCTTGTCCCCTGCCATCAGGGTTAGGTATGATACATTGTACAGATAGCTGTACCAACCGCAGCACTTCTCCATTTTTACCCTTGTCTACGTTGCCACCTGTCAGTGACCCCTTGAGCATACAAAAGGAGGCCCATGCGCAACGTAGAGGGGAGAGGACGAACAGAAACACACTCACGCTCGGTCTCGTTAGCTGCTGGTGGGTACTGTAGCACTCAGCGCTCCCGAGCAAGAACTCAATACAAACCACAAAGCAGCAGTAGGGTTTTACGCATCCGTGCGGCCCGAAGCTGGGTAAACTACTCGCGTGCTTCGCCTCGATCCGCTCTTCGTGCGACGTCCGCCCCCCGCCGAACCGAAAGGGGCTCGGTCCCCATAGGTGCTCGTGGATCAGTTTCCCCGACATCTTTGGCGCGCCAGGTAGGGGGCATCGAGGTTGTGTGAACCTGATCCGGCGTTCACACGAGCTAGATCTTCATCATCTTCATCGACATGCCGCCGAAGAAGAAGGCTTCGGAGGCGGCTGATCTGTCCGTATCAAATCCGCCACCGCCGGAGCAAACGGCTGGTGGGGTAGACGTCGGTGGAAGAACGGGCGCCGACGAGGGAGCTCACGGTGCCACGGCGTCCGAACATGCACCGCGCCCATCTCAGGAGGCACGGGACCGGCAGCGTCATGGTACTCACGGGACCGGCAGCGTCATGGTACTCACGGTACCATACGCTCGCTGGACCCAGATTGAGCTGGCGGATCTCGGGATGCTCAAGACCAGCATGCGCGCCAACATGCTGGCGCGAGCGAGGCACGGTCGCCTGGATGGGGTACTGCTCCTTCTAACATAGTTAGAAGTCCAAGCACATCCCGCTCCACACACCGTTCGCCACCGCTACCCGCCACTCCAGCAGAAGCCTTGGCGCGAGCTCAACTGCTCCTAGACTACCCTCCAACGACGGACAAGCTCGACGACTGGAGGGCCACCATTCAGAGTCTCATCGGCTTTGCCAACGGCGACACTCCACGGCAGCCGAGTACATCGCAGCCGCGGCGAGCCAGCCAGGCACGAGCCGATGGCGACAAGACCGGTGGGGGTGCGACCACCGTGCACTCTCCGCCCCAAAGGCCAAGATCACCGACTCGCCGGACCCACCACGACAGCGACTCCACCGCGTCATCAGATCCACGAGCTCGTCGCGATCAGCGCCAAGTTCTTCACGAACGAAAGCAAGAAGACGCTCATACTCGCATCGAGCGCCGAAGAGAAGCGCGGCGTCAATCAGACCAGCGCGCTGGGCCTACTGTCGACATGCATGCGCCAGGGGAACCAGGCGACCTGCCGTACGCGGTAGGTTGCCCTGCATTTACCCGTGAGCTGCAGCAAGTCCAGTGGCCTAGCACGAAGAATTTCAAGCCAGATGTACCCGAGAAGTACGACGGCAAGACGCATCCGTCGGAGTTCCTCAGCATTTACACCATCACGGTGCAAGCTGCCGGGGGGCGAGACGACAAGATCCTTGCCAACTACTTCCCGCTGGTGCTTAAACCCAATGGCAGGTCCTGGATCATGCACTTGCCGGATGACTCCATATCTTCCTAGGCAGACCTATGCCATCAGTTTGTCGGCGCCTTTACAGGCGGCCACAAACCTCCTGGCCAGGAAAGTGACCTTCATCTGCTCGCCCAGAAGGAAGGAGAGCCTCTGCGCAAGTTCATCCAGAGATTCAGCCGTGTGCAACGCGACATCCCAGATGTCCACCCTGCTGCGGTCATCAGCGCGTTCCATCAGAACGTGCGTAACCGCAGGATGCGGGAGGAGATGGCGATGTGCAAGATCAGGGACGTCAGTGAGCTGTATGCCCTGGCTGACAAGTGTGCTCGTGCTGAGGAAGGGAGGAGACTCCCCGGAGAGAATACAGGAGCAGGAGGATCTGACAGCGAAGATGCTGCCCCGGCAAAGAAAAACCGGCGGCGGAACAACAGGAAGAAGAAAAGAAAAGATGTGCTAGTTGTTGAGCAGTCCGGCAACGAAGGTGGCGCCAAGAAAGCCAAGGTTGGTGGCTCCGGCAAGGAGGTTGCCGCATGCACCAACTGCCAGGCTGTGGCGGTCGCCGACAAGCAGGACGGCACCAACAAACAGTACTGCAAGATCCACCGCACCAAGGGCCATGACCTCCAGAGCTGCAAGAAGGTCGAGCAGCTTGTCGAGCTACAAAAGGCCGAATACGAGCGACGCGACAAGGAGAAAGCCCAAGGAGGTGCTGGAGGATCCGGCATGAAGCGCCCCGGCCGGGGAGGACGCCGCGGCAAGGCCAAGCAGTGGCAAGGAGATAGACCTCCCCGCGGCCGCGACAAGGATGAAGACGACGACGACGACGACGAAGACATGGATGATGTCGAGACCAGTGAGCAGGAGTTCCAGAAAGCCACAGAGGTCTTGTGCATTGACGGCGGTGCTTCTCTGCATACTTCACACCGCCAACTCAAGCAGTGGGTGCGGGAAGTCAATGCGGCAGAACCACCCGTCGAGTCACGCAAGCCTCTGAAATGGTCCAGCACGCCTATCATCTTCGATATTGAGGACCACCCTGATCGCACAACTGCGGTCGGGTGCTTGCCGATGTTGGTTTCACCAACAATCCGCAACCTCAAGGTCACTAAGATGCTAGTTGACGGCGGGGCCGGCTTGAACTTGATCTCCTCCGCTGTGCTCCAGAAACTCCAGATCCCTGACAGCGAGCTCGAAGAGACCGGCACATTCCAAGGAATCAACCCGGGAAGGAGCAAGCCGAAGGGGAAGATCACGTTGCCGGTGACGTTTGGCAGCGAGTTGAACTTCAGAACTGAGAGGGTCGCTTTCGACGTTGCCGATTTTCCATTGCCTTACAATGGGATTCTCGGCCGTCCAACGCTCGCCAAGTTCATGGCGGCCTCTCACTATGCGTATAACATGTTGAAGATGCCAGGCCCGATAAGTGTCATCTCTGTCCCTGGCCACAAGAAGGATGCTCTTATCTGTGCCGACAAGATTTACCAGGAAGTGGCAGCCGCAACGGATTGCAAGTCACTTGCCGCTGAAGCTCCCGGGGGGAAGAAGAAGACCAGGTCCGGCAAGAGTTCTGACGCCCACTCCGGCAAGCGCACCTCTTCGGAGTGTTGCGCTACCGTCGAGGACGCACCATCGATCTCCACCGGCAAGTGTAAGAAGACAATGGCAGCTCCGCCAGCGACCAAGAAGGTGTCCGCCAAGGAGGACGGCGCTGGTGGTACCTTCACCATCAGTGCCACTCTCGACCCTAAATAGGAAAGCGTGCTCGTTGCTTTCCTGCGGGCGAACGTCGACGTGTTTGCATGGCAACCGTCTGACATCCCCGGTGTTCCCAGGAAAGTAATTGAGCACCACCTTGTCGTCTGTCCTCAAGCGCGGCCTGTCAAGCAGAAAGTCAGGAAGCAAGCAGTGGAGCGCTAAGAATTCATCGCAGAAGAGATCAAGAAGTTGGAAGCAGCAGGCCTTGTCAGAGGAGCGCTCCATCCTACGTGGTTGGCCAATCCTGTAGTCGTGCGCAAAGCAAACGGGAAATGGAGGCTTTGTATCGACTTTACCGATGTCAATAAAGCTTGTCCCAAAGACCCATTTCCCTTGCCGCGCATTGACCAGATTGTTGACTCCACGGCCGGATGTGACTTGCTTTCATTTCTTGACGCATACTCAAGATACCATCAGATCTTCATGGCAGAAGAGGATGAGGAGAAGACAGCATTCATCACTCCATGTAGCACGTACTGTTTCATACGGATGCCTTTCGGTTTAAAGAATGCTGGTTCAACATTCGCAAGGGTAGTCCATGCCGCTTTTGAGCCACAAATACACAGAAATGTGGAAGCCTACATGGATGACATAGTGGTCAAGAGCAAGGACAGGGCAACTCTGATTCAAGATTTAGAAGAGACTTTTGCAAATCTGCGCAAGATCAGCCTCAAGCTCAACCCCGAGAAGTGTGTGTTTGGAGTCCCTTCCGACAAGCTTCTCGGGTTCTTCGTGTCTCAGCGGGGAATTGAAGCCAATCCCGACAAGATCAATGCCATTGAGCAGATCGAAGCACCGAAGCGTGTCAAGGATGTACGAAGACTTGCCGGTTGCATGGCGGCTCTCAGCAGGTTTATCTCTAAGTCTGCTGAGCGCGCCCTGCCGTCTTTCAAAATATTGAAAAAGGCAGGTCCAATGAAATGGACTCCGGAAGCGGAGGCTGCGCTGCAAGACTTGAAGAGATACCTGTCCTCCACTCCAATACTTGTCGCACCTAAGCCACAAGAGGAGTTGCTGCTGTATCTGGCGGCAACCAATCAAGTGGTTAGTGCTACGTTAGTAGCGGAGAGGGAGGCAGATGATGAGCCAGCAACCACGGCAAGCGCATCCAGCGACAAGCAGGGGGCTTCCCCGACAAGCTCTGGTCCCGACAAAGATGGATCTGCGCAGGCGCGTGAGGAGATACAGAAGAGAATGGTGCAGCGCCCAGTTTACTTTGTCAGTTCCCTTCTGCAGGGGGCTAGGTCAAGGTACTCTGGTGTGCAGAAATTGCTTTTCGGCCTTCTCATGGCCTCGAGAAAGCTGCGCCATTACTTCCAAGCACATGAGATCACAGTTGTCACTCGCTTTCCGCTGAAGAGGATACTGCAGAATCCAGAAGCAACAGGCAGGATTGTTGAGTGGGCACTGGAACTGTCAAGCTTTGGCCTCAAGTTTGAGAGCACTTCAACTATCCAAAGCAGAGCATTGGCAGAATTC
The DNA here is from genome assembly GCA_032464435.1 of Aegilops umbellulata. Classification (NCBI taxonomy): domain Eukaryota; kingdom Viridiplantae; phylum Streptophyta; class Magnoliopsida; order Poales; family Poaceae; genus Aegilops; species Aegilops umbellulata. The sequence goes on from CP136058.1 coordinate 570,274,494, forward strand.
ATAGCAGAGTGGACGCCAACACCAGATGAAGAAATTCCAGAAACAAGCATCCCCGTCAAGGAAGCAATCAAAGAGTGGCTGATGTACTTTGATGGTGCCTTCTCGCTGCAAGGCGCCGGTGTTGGCGTGCTGCTTGTCGCACCCACCGGAGAGCACCTCAAGTACATAGTCCAGATGCACTTTCCCAAGGAGCAAGCAACAAACAATACTGCAGAGTATGAAGATTTGCTTGCCGGTCTCAGGATCGCGGCAGACCTTGGGATTAAGAAGCTCATTGTCAGGGGTGACTCGTAGCTTGTCGTCCGCCAAGTGAATAAGGATTATCAGAGTCCGTTGATGGAAGCCTACGTTGATGAAGTGCGAAAGCTAGAAGAGCACTTTGACGGCCTACAGATGGAACATGTTCCACGGGCTCAGAACGACATTGCCGATGACCTGTCAAAGTGCGCAACACTTAAGTTACCTGTGGAACCAGGGATCTTTGTGCTTAAGCTGACTCAACCGTCTGTGACGCCATCAACTGGACAGAGCAAGAAGAGGAAGTTGATTTCTGGTGACTATTTTCCAGCAGAGCTACCCGAAGCCGCCGCCAAGAAGGTCCCCAAGATCAACGCCAAGAGTGCTGAGGAGCAGCCTGCTCCGGCAAACCCCAGGGTTTGTTCCGTTGAAACAGACGCTCCCGACAAGCTTTGCTCCGGCAAGCTTGCCGGGGAACGTCAAGCTCCGGCTGAGCCACGGGTTCTCGCCGTAGAAGCGGATGTTCCCACAGCAGCAGATGTGCCTTTAGTCCTTGTTGTCGAGCCGCAAGCTCCAGCATGGGCACAGCAAATTGTCCATTTCCTTCAGACAGGAGAACTTCCTGAAGAGCAAGAAGCAGCGGAAAGAGTAGCCCGGCAGTCAAGTATGTACCAGTGAAGGAAATATGCCCTAGAGGCAATAATAAAGTTATTATTTATTTCCTTATATCATGATAAATGTTTATTATTCATGCTAGAATTGTATTAACTGGAAACATAATACATGTGTGAATACATAGACAAACAGAGTGTCACTAGTATGCCTCTACTTGACTAGCTCATTAATCAAAGATGGTTATGTTTCCTAGCCATAAACAAAGAGTTGTTATTTGATTAACGAGATCACATCATTAGTTGAATGATCTGATTGACATGACCCATTCCATTAGCATAGCACCCGATCGTTTAGTATGTTGCTATTGCTTTTATCCATGACTTATACATGTTCCTTTAACTATGAGATTATGCAACTCCCGTTTACCGTAGGAACACTTTGTGTGCTACCAAACGTCACAACGTAACTGGGTGATTATAAAGGTGCTCTACAGGTGTCTCCGAAGGTACATATTGGGTTGGCATATTTCGAGATTAGGATTTGTCACTCCGATTGTCGGAGAGGTATCTCAGGGCCTTCTCGGTAATGCACATCACATAAAGCCTTGCAAGCATTGCAACTAATGAGTTAGTTGCGAGATAATGTATTACGGAACGAGTAAAGAGACTTGCCGGTAACGAGGTTGAACTAGGTATTGGATACCGACGATCGAATCTCGGGCAAGTAACATACCAATGACAAAGGGAACAACGTATGTTGTTATGCGGTCTGACCGATAAAGATCTTCGTAGAATATGTAGGAGCCAATATGGGCATCCAGGTCCCGCTGTTGGTTATTGACCGGAGACGTGTCTCGGTCATGTCTACATTGTTCTCGAACCGTAGGGTCCGCACGCTTAACGTTACGATGACAGTTATTATGAGTTTATGCATTTTGATGTACCGAAGGAGTTCGGAGTCCCGGATGTAATCACGGACATGACGAGGAGTCTCGAAATGGTCGAGACGTAAAGAATGATATATTGGAAGCCTATGTTTGGACATCGGATGCATTCCAGGTGAAATCAGGATTTTACCGGAATACCGAGAGGGTTACCGGAACCCCCCAGGAGCATAATGGGCCAACATGGGCCTTGGAGGAGAGGTGAGAGGGCTGCCCTCATGGGCTGCGTGCCTCCCCCCCTTCCCCTAGTCCTATTAGGACTAGGAGAGGTGGGCGCCCCTCTCTCTCTCCCCCTTGGAGAATCCTAGTCCAACTAGGATTGGGGGGGGGGGGAATCCTACTCCCAGAGGGAGTAGGACTCTCTTGGCGCGCCAAGCTTGGCCGGCCAGCCCCTCCCCCTTGGCTCCTTTATATACGGGGGCAGGGGGCACCCCAAAGACACACAAGTTGATCTACGGATCGTTCCTTAGCCGTGTGCGGTGCCCCCTTCCACCAAATTCCACCTCGATCATATCGTTGCAGTGCTTAGGCGAAGCCCTGCGCCGGTAACACATCAAGATCGTCACCACGCCATCATGCTGACGGAACTCTTCCTCGACGCTTTGCTGGATCGGAGCCCGGGGATCGTCATCGAGCTGAACGTGTGCCAAGAACTCGGAGGTGCCGGAGTAACGGTACTTGGATCGGTCGGATCGCGAGGAGAACGTACGACTACTTCCTCTACGTTGAGTCAACGCTTCCGCTTCGGTCTACGAGGGTACGTAGACAACACTCTCCCCTCTCGTTGCTATGCATCACCATGATCTTGCGTGTGCGTAGGAATTTTTTTTGAAATTACTACGTTCCCCAACAGTGGCATCCGAGCCTAGGTTATTATGGTATGATGTTATTTGCACGAGTAGAACACAAGTGAGTTGTGGACGATACAAGTCATACTGCCTACCAGCATGTCATACTTTGGTTCAGCGGTATTGTTGGACGAGACGATCCGGACCAACCTTACGCGTACGCTTACGCGAGACCGGTTCCCTCGACGTGCTTTGCACATAGATGGCTTGCGGAAGACTGTCTCTCCAACTTTAGTTGAACCGAGTGTGGCTACGCCCGGTCCTTGAGAAGGTTAAAACGGAGTCTATTTGACAAACTATCGTTGTGGTTTTGATGCGTAGGTAAGATGAGTTCTTGCTTAAGCCCGTAGCAGCCACGTAAAACTTGCAACAACAAAGTAGAGGACGTCTAACTTGTTTTTGCAGGGCATGTTGTGATGTGATATGGTCAAGACATGATGCTAAATTTTATTGTATGAGATGATCATGTTTTGTAACCGAGTTATCGGCAACTGGCAGGAGCCATATGGTTGTCGCTTTATTGTATGCAATGCAATCGCGATGTAATGCTTTACTTTATTACTAAGCGGTAGTGATAGTCGTAGAAGCATAAGATTGGCGAGACGACAACGATGCTGCGATGAAGATCAAGGTGTCGCGCCGGTGACGATGGTGATCATGACGGTGCTTCGAAGGTGGAGATCACAAGCACGAGATGATGATGGCCATATCATATCACTTATATTGATTGCATGTGATGTTTATCTTTTATGCATCTTATCTTGCTTTGATTGACGGTAGCATTATAAGATGATCTCTCACTAAATTATCAAGAAGTGTTCTCCCTGAGTATGCACCGTTGCGAAAGTTCTTCGTGCTGAGACACCACGTGATGATCGGGTGTGATAGGTTCTACGTTCAAATACAACGGGTGCAAAACAGTTGCACACGCGGAATACTCAGGTTTAACTTGACGAGCCTAGCATATAACAGATATGGCCTCGGAACACGGAGACCGAAAGGTCGAGCGTGAATCATATAGTAGATATGATCAACATAGTGATGTTCACCATTGAAACTACTCCATCTCACGTGATGATCGGACATGGTTTAGTTGATTTGGATCACGTGATCACTTAGAAGATTAGAGGGATGTCTATCTAAGTGGGAGTTCTTAAGTAATATGATTAATTGAACTTTAATTTATCATGAACTTAGTCCTGGTAGTATTAGCATATCTATGTTGTAGATCAATAGCTCGCATTGTTGCTTCCCTGTGTTTATTTTGATATGTTCCTAGAGAAAATTGTGTTGAAAAATGTTAGTAGCAATGATGCGGATTGGATCCGTGATCTGAGGTTTATCCTCATTGCTGCACAGAAGAATTATGTCCTTGATGCACCGCTAGGTGACGGACCTATTGCAGGAGCAGATGCAGACGTTATGAACGTTATGCTAGCTCAATATGATGACTACTTAATAGTTTAGTGCACCATGCTTAAACGGCTTAGAATCGGGACTTCAAAGACGTTTTGAACGTCATGGACCATACAAGATGTTCCAGGAGTTGAAGTTAATATTTCAAGCAAATACCCGAGTTGAGAGATATGAAGTCTCCAACAAGTTCTATAGCTAAAAGATGGAGGAGAATCGCTCAACTAGTGAGCATGTGCTCAGATTGTCTAGGTACTACAATCGCTTGAATCAAGTGGGAGTTAATCTTCCAGATAAGATAGTGATTGACAGAATTCTCTAGTCACCATCACCAAGTTAGTAGAACTTCGTGATGAACTATAATATGCAAGGGATAACGGAAAATATTCCCAAGCTCTTCGCGATGCTAAAATCGGCGAAGGTAGAAATCAAAGAAAAACATCAAGTGTTGATGGTTGACAAGATCACTAGTTTCAAGAAAAGGGCAAAAGGAAAGAAGGGGAACTTCAAGAAGAACGGCAAGCAAGTTGCTGCTCAAGTGAAAAAGCCCAAGTCTGGTCCTAAGCCTGAGACTAAGTGCTTCTACTGCAAAGGGACTGGTCACTGGAAGCGGAACTACCCCAAGTGATTGGCGGATAAGAAGGATGGCAAAGTGAACATAAGTATATTTGATATACATGTTATTGATGTGTACTTTACTAGTATTCATAGCAACCCCTCAGTATTTGGTACTAGTTCAAGTTGCTAAGATTAGTAACTCGAAACGGGAGTTGCAGAATGAACAAAGACTAGTTAAAGGGCAAGGTGACGATGTGTGTTGGAAGTGGTTCCAAGATTGATATGATCATCATCACACACTCCCTATACTTTCGGGATCAGTGTTGAAACTAAATAAGTGTTATTTGGTGTTTGCGTTGAGCATGAATATGATTTGATCATGTTAATTGCAATACAGTTATTCATTTAAGTTAGAGAACAATTGTTGTTCTGTTTACATGAATAAAACCTTCTATGGTCATACACACCAATGAAAATAGTTCATTGGATCTCGATCGTAGTGATACACATATTCATAATATTGAAACCAAAAGATGCGAAGTTAATAATGATAGTGCAACCTATTTGTGGCACTGCCGTTTAGGTCATATTGGTGTAAAGCGCATGAAGAAACTCCATGCTGATGGGATTTTGGAATCACTTGATTATGAATCACTTGATGCTTGCGAACCATGCCTCTTGGGCAAGATGACTAAAACGCCGTTCTCCGGAACAATGGAGCAAGCAACAGATTTGTTGGAAATTATACATACTGATGTATATGGTCCGATGAATATTAAGGCTCGCGACAAGTATCATTATTTTCTAACCTTCACAGATGATTTGAGCAGATATGGGTATATCTACTTGATGAAACATAAGTCTGAAACGTTTGAAAAGTTCAAAGAATTTTAGAGTGAAGTGAAAATCATCGTGACAAGAAAATAAGGTTTCTACGATCTGATCACGGAGACAAATATTTGAGTTACGAGTTTGGTCTTCAATTAAAACAATGTGGAATAGTTTCACAAATTCATGCCACCTGGAACACCACAGCATAATGGTGTGTCCGAACGTCATAACCGTACTTTATTGGATATAGTACAATCTATGATGTTTCTTACCGATTTACCAATATCGTTTTGGGATCATGCATTAGAGACAGCTGCATTCACGTTAAAAGAGGCACCATCTAAATCCGTTGAGACGACACCGTATGAACTATGGTTTAGCAATAAACCTAAGCTGTCGTTTCTTAAAGTTTGGGCCTGCGATGCTTATGTGAAAAAGCTTCAACCTGATAAGCTCGAACCCAAATCGGAGAAATGTGTCTTCATAGGATATCCAAAGGAAACTGTTGGATACACCTTCTATCACAGATCCGAAGGCAAGACTTTTGTTGCTAAGTTCGGAAACTTTCTAGAGAAAGAGTTTCTTTCGAAAGAAGTGAGTGGGAGGAAAGTAGAAAACTTGATAAGGTAATTGTACCTTCTCCCTTATTGGAAAGTAGTTCATCACAGAAATCTGTTCTTGTGACTACTACACCAATTAGTAAGGAAGCTAATGATGATGATCATGTAACTTCAAGATCAAGTTACTACCGAATCTCGTAAGTAAACCAGAGTGAGATCCGCACCAGAGTGGTACGGTAATCCTGTTCTGGAAGTCATGTTACTAGACCATGACGAACTTGCGAACTATGAGGAAGCGATGATGAGCCCAGATTCCGCGAAATGGTTAGAGGCCATGAAATCTGAGATATGATCCATGTATGAGAACAAAGTATGGACTTTGAGGGATTTGCCCGATGATCGGCAAGCCAAAGAAAATAAATGGATCTTCAAGAGGAAGACGGACACTGATAGTAGTGTTACTATCTACAAAGCTAGAATTGTCGCAAAAGGTTTTCGACAAGTTCAAGGTGTTGACTACGATGAGAGTTTCTCACTCGTATCTATGCTTAAGTCTGTCCGAATCATGTTAGCAATTGTCGCATTTTATGAAATCCGGCAAATGGATAAACAAAACTACATTCCTTAATGGATTTATTAAAGAAGAGTTGTATACGATGCAACTAGAAGGTTTTGTCGATCCTGAAGGTGTTAACAAAATATGCAAGCTCCAGCGATCCATCTATGGACTGGTGCAAGCATCTCGGAGTTGGAATATACGCTTTGATAAGTTGATCAAAGCATATAGTTTTATACAGACTTGCGGTGAAGCCTGTATTTACAAGAAAGTGAGTGGGAGCACTACAGCATTTCTGATAAGTATATGTAAATGACATATTATTGATCGGAAATAGTGTAGAATTATTCTGCAAAGCATAAACGAGTATTTGAAAGGAGTTTTTCGAAGAAAGACCTCAGTGAAGCTGCTTACATATTGAGTATCAAGATCTATAGAGATAGATCAAGACACTTGATAAGTTTTTTCAATGAGTACATACCTTGACAAGATTTTGAAGTAGTTCAAAATGGAACAGTCAAAGAAAGAGTTCTTGCCTGTGTTACAAAGTGTGAAATTGAGTAAGACTCAAAGCCCGACCACGGCAGAAGATAGAAAGAGAATGAAAGTCATTCACTATGCTTTGGCCATAGGTTCTATAAAGTATGCCATGCTGTGTACCAGACCTATTGTATACCCTACCCTGAGATTGGCACGGGAGTACAATAGTGATCTAAGAGTAGATCACTGGACGGCGGTCAAAATTATCCTTAGTGGAATAAGGATATGTTTCTCGATTATGGAGGTGACAAAAAGGTTCGTCGTAAAAGGTTACGTCGATGCAAGTTTTGACACTAATCTAGATGACTCTAAGTCTCAATCTAGATACATATTGAAAGTGGGAGCAATTAGCTAAAGTAGCTCCGTGAAGAGCATTGTAGACATAGAAAATTGCAAAATACATAACGGATCTGAATGTGGCAGACCCGTTGACTAAATTTCTCTCACAAGCAAAACATGATCACACCGTAGTACTCTTTGGGTGTTAATCACATAGCGATGTGAACTAGATTACTGAATCTAGTAAACCCTTTGGGTGTTGGTCACATATCGATGTGAACTATGGGTGTTAATCACATGATGATGTGAACTATTGATGTTAATCACATGGTGATGGGATCTAGATTATTGACTCTAGTGCAAGTGGGAGACTGAAGGAAATATGCCCTAGAGGCAATAATAAAGTTATTATTTATTTCCTTATATCATGATAAATGTTTATTATTCATGCTAGAATTGTATTAACTGGAAACATAATACATGTGTGAATACATAGACAAACAGAGTGTCACTAGTATGCCTCTACTTGACTAGCTCATTAATCAAAGATGGTTATGTTTCCTAACCATGAACAAAGAGTTGTTATTTGATTAACGAGATCACATCATTAGTTGAATGATCTGATTGACATGACCCATTCCATTAGCATAGCACCCGATCGTTTAGTATGTTGCTATTGCTTTTATCCATGACTTATACATGTTCCTTTAACTATGAGATTATGCAACTCCCGTTTACCGTAGGAACACTTTGTGTGCTACCAAACGTCACAACGTAACTGGGTGATTATAAAGGTGCTCTACAGGTGTCTCCGAAGGTACATATTGGGTTGGCATATTTCGAGATTAGGATTTGTCACTCCGATTGTCGGAGAGGTATCTCAGGGCCTTCTCGGTAATGCACATCACATAAAGCCTTGCAAGCATTGCAATCAATGAGTTAGTTGCGAGATGATGTATTACGGAACGAGTAAAGAGACTTGCCGGTAACGAGGTTGAACTAGGTATTGGATACCGACGATCGAATCTCGGGCAAGTAACATACCGATGACAAAGGGAACAACGTATGTTGTTATGCGGTCTGACCGATAAAGATCTTCGTAGAATATGTAGGAGCCAATATGGGCATCCAGGTCCCGCTGTTGGTTATTGACCGGAGACGTGTATCGGTCATGTCTACATTGTTCTCGAACCGTAGGGTCCGCACGCTTAACGTTACGATGACAGTTATTACGAGTTTATGCATTTTGATGTACCGAAGGAGTTCGGAGTCCCGGATGTAATCACGGACATGACGAGGAGTCTCGAAATGGTCGAGACGTAAAGAATGATATATTGGAAGCCTATGTTTGGACATCGGATGCATTCCAGGTGAAATCAGGATTTTACCGGAATACCGGGAGGGTTACCGGAACCCCCCAGGAGCATAATGGGCCAACATGGGCCTTGGAGGAGAGGTGAGAGGGCTGCCCTCATGGGCTGCGCGCCTCCCCCCCTTCCCCTAGTCCTATTAGGACTAGGAGAGGTGGGCGCCCCCTCTCTCTCTCTCTCTCCCCCTTGGAGAATCCTAGTCCAACTAGGATTGGGCGGGGGGAATCCTACTCCCAGAGGGAGTAGGACTCTCCTGGCGCGCCAAGCTTGGCCGGCCAGCCCCTCCCCCTTGGCTCCTTTATATACGGGGGCAGGGGGCACCCCAAAGACACACAAGTTGATCTACGGATCGTTCCTTAGCCGTGTGCGGTGCTGAAGGAAATATGCCCTAGAGGCAATAATAAAGTTATTATTTATTTCCTTATATCATGATAAATGTTTATTATTCATGCTAGAATTGTATTAACTGGAAACATAATACATGTGTGAATACATAGACAAACAGAGTGTCACTAGTATGCCTCTACTTGACTAGCTCATTAATCAAAGATGGTTATGTTTCCTAGCCATGAACAAAGAGTTGTTATTTGATTAACGAGATCACATCATTAGTTGAATGATCTGATTGACATGACCCATTCCATTAGCATAGCACCCGATCGTTTAGTATGTTGCTATTGCTTTTATCCATGACTTATACATGTTCCTTTAACTATGAGATTATGCAACTCCCATTTACCGTAGGAACACTTTGTGTGCTACCAAACGTCACAACGTAACTGGGTGATTATAAAGGTGCTCTACAGGTGTCTCCGAAGGTACATATTGGGTTGGCGTATTTCGAGATCAGGATTTGTCACTCCGATTGTCGGAGAGGTATCTCAGGGCCTTCTCAGTAATGCACATCACATAAAGCCTTGCAAGCATTGCAACTAATGTGTTAGTTGTGAGATGATGCATTACGGAACGAGTAAAGAGACTTGCCGGTAACGAGATTGAACTAGGTATTGGATACCGACGATCGAATCTCGGGCAAGTAACATACCGATGACAAAGGGAACAACGTATGTTGTTATGCGGTCTGACCGATAAAGATCTTCGTAGAATATGTAGGAGCCAATATGGGCATCCAGGTCCCGCTATTGGTTATTGACCAGAGACGTGTCTCGGTCATGTCTACATTGTTCTCGAACCGTAGGGTCCGCACGCTTAACGTTACGATGACAGTTATTATGAGTTTATGCATTTTGATGTACCGAAGGAGTTCGGAGTCCCGGATGTGATCACGGACGTGACGAGGAGTCTCGAAATGGTCGACACATAAAGAATTATATATTGGAAGCCTATGTTTGGACATCGGATGCATTCCAGGTGAAATCAGGATTTTACCGGAATACCGGGAGGGTTACCGGAACCCCCCGGGGGCATAATGGGCCAACATGGGCCTTGGAGGAGAGGTGAGAGGGCTGCCCTCATGGGCTGCGCGCCTCCCCCCTTCCCCTAGTCCTATTAGGACTAGGAGAGGTGGGCGCCCCCTCTCTCTCTCTCCCCCTTGGAGAATCCTAGTCCAACTAGGATTGGGGGGGGGAATCCTACTCCCAGAGGGAGTAGGACTCTCCTGGCGCGCCTGGCTTGGCCGGCCAGCCCCTCCCCCTTGACTCCTTTATATACGGGGGCAGGGGGCACCCCAGAGATACACAATTGATCATTGAGATCTTTCCTTAGCCGTGTGCGGTGCCCCCTTCCACCAAATTCCACCTCGATCATATCGTTGCAGTGCTTAGGCGAAGCCCTGCGCCGGTAACACATCAAGATCGTCACCACGCCGTCGTGCTGACGGAACTCTTCCTCGACGCTTTGCTGGATCGGAGCCCGGGGATCGTCATCGAGCTGAACGTGTGCCAAGAACTCGGAGGTGCCGGAGTAACGGTGCTGTGATCGGTTGGATCGCGAGGAGAACGTACGACTACTTCCTCTACGTTGTGTCAATGCTTCCGCTTCAGTCTACGAGGGTACGTAGACAACACTCTCCCCTCTCGTTGCTATGCATCAACATGATCTTGCATGTGCGTAGGAAATTTTTTGAAATTACTACGTTCCCCTACAGTGGCATCCGAGCCAAGGTTTTTATGGTTTGATGTTATTTGCACGAGTAGAACACAAGTGAGTTGTGGACGATACAAGTCATACTGCCTACCAGCATGTCATACTTTGGTTCAGCGGTATTGTTGGACGAGACGATCCGGACCAACCTTACGCGTACGCTTACGCGAGATCGGTTCCCTCGACGTGCTTTGCACATAGATGGCTTGCGGAAGACTGTCTCTCCAACTTTAGTTGAACCGAGTGTGGCTACGCCCGGTCCTTGAGAAGGTTAAAACGGAGTCTATTTGACAAACTATCGTTGTGGTTTTGATGCGTAGGTAAGATGAGTTCTTGCTTAAGCCCGTAGCAGCCACGTAAAAATTGCAACAACAAAGTAGAGGACGTCTAACTTGTTTTTGCAGGGCATGTTGTGATGTGATATGGTCAAGACATGATGCTAAAATTTTATTGTATGAGATGATCATGTTTTGTAACCGAGTTATCGGCAACTGGCAGGAGCCATATGGTTGTCGCTTTATTGTATGCAATGCAATCGCGATGTAATGTTTTACTTTATTACTAAGCGGTAGTGATAGTCGTGGAAGCATAAGATTGGCGAGACGACCACGATGTTGCGATGAAGATCAAGGTGTCGCGCCGGTGACGATGGTGATCATGACGGTGCTTCGAAGATGGAGATCACAAGCACAAGATGATGATGGCCATATCATATCACTTATATTGATTGCATGTGATGTTTATCCTTTTATGCATCTTATCTTGCTTTGATTGACGGTAGCATTATAAGATGATCCCTCACTAAATTATCAAGAAGTGTTCTCCCTGAGTATGCACCGTTGCGAAAGTTCTTCGTGCTGAGACACCACGTGATGATCGGGTGTGATAGGCTCTACGTTCAAATACAACGGGTGCAAAACAGTTGCACACGCGGAATACTCAGGTTTAACTTGACGAGCCTAGCATATAACAGATATGGCCTCGGAACACGGAGACCGAAAGGTCGAGCGTGAATCATATAGTAGATATGATCAACATAGTGATGTTCACCATTGAAACTACTCCATCTCACGTGATGATCGGACATGGTTTAGTTGATTTGGATCACGTGATCACTTAGAGGATTAGAGGGATGTCTATCTAAGTGGGAGTTCTTAAGTAATATGATTAATTGAACTTAAATTTATCATGAACTTAGTACCTGATAGTATCTTGCTTGTCTATGTTGTGTAGATAGATGGCTCGTGATGTTGTTCCGTTGAATTTTAATTCGTTCCTTGAGAAAGCAAAGTTGAAAGATGATGGTAGCAATTACACGGACTGGGTCCGTAACTTGAGGATTATCCTCATTGCTGCACAGAAGAATTACGTCCTGGAAGCACCGCTGGGTGCCAGGCCTGGTGCAAGAGCTACGCCAGATGTTGTGAACGTCTGGCAAAGCAAAGCTGATGACTACTCTATAGTTCAGTGTGCCATGCTTTACGGCTTAGAACCGGGACTTCAACGACGTTTTGAACACCATGGAGCATATAAGATGTTCCAGGAGTTGAAGTTAATATTTCAAGCAAATGCCCGGATTGAGAGATATGAAGTCTCCAATAAGTTCTATAGCTGTAAAATGGAGGAGAACGGTTCTGTCAGTGAGCATATACTCAGAATGTCTGGGTATAACAATCACTTGATTCAACTGGGAGTTAATCTTCCGGATGATTGCGTCATTGACAGAATTCTCCAATCACTGCCACCAAGCTACAAGAGCTTCGTGATGAACTATAATATGCAAGGGATGACCAAAACTATGCCCGAGCTCTTCGCAATGCTAAAAGCCGCGGAGGTAGAAATCAAAAAGGAGCATCAAGTGTTGATGGTTAACAAAACCACTAGTTTCAAGAAAAAGGGCAAAGGGAAGAAAAAGGGGAACTTCAAAAAGAACAGCAAGCAAGTTGCTACTCAAGAGAAGAAACCCAAGTCTGGACCTAAGCCTGAAACTGAGTGCTTCTATTGCAAGCAGACTGGTCACTGGAAGCGGAACTGCCCCAAGTATTTGGCGGATAAGAAGGATGGCAAGGTTAACAAAGGTATATATGATATACATGTTATTGATGTGTACCTTACTAATTCTCGCAGTAGCACCTGGGTATTTGATACTGGTTCTGTTGCTAATATTTGCAACTCAAAACAGGGGCTACGGATTAAGCGAAGATTGGCTAAGGACGAGGTGACGATGCGCGTGGGAAATGGTTCCAAAGTCGATGTGATCGCGGTCGGCACGCTACCTCTACATCTACCTTCGGGATTAATATTAGATCTAAATAATTGTTATTTAGTACCAGCGTTGAGCATGAACATTATATCTGGATCTTGTTTGATGCGAGACGGTTATTCATTTAAATCAGAGAATAATGGTTGTTCTATTTATATGAGTAATATCTTTTATGGTCATGCGCCATTAAAGAATGGTTTGTTCTTACTTAATCTCGATAGTAGTAATACACATATTCATAATGTTGAAGCCAAAAGATGCAGAGTTGATAATGATAGTGCAACTTATTTGTGGCACTGTCGTTTAGGTCATATCGGTGTAAAACGCATGAAGAAACTCCATACTGATGGACTTTTGGAGTCACTTGATTATGAATCACTTGGCACTTGCGAACCGTGCCTTATGGGCAAGATGACTAAAACACCGTTCTCCGGTACTGTGGAGAGAGCAACAGATTTATTGGAAATCATACATACTGATGTATGTGGTCCAATGAATGTTGAGGCTCGTGGCGGATATCGTTATTTTCTCACCTTCACTGATGATTTAAGCAGATATGGGTATATCTACTTAATGAAACACAAGTCTGAAACATTTGAAAAGTTCAAAGAATTTCAGAGTGAAGTGGAAAATCATCGTAACAAGAAAATAAAGTTTCTACGATCTGATCGTGGAGGAGAATATTTGAGTTACGAGTTTGGTCTACATTTGAAACAATGCGGAATAGTTTCGCAACTCACGCCACCCGGAACACCACAACGTAATGGTGTGTCCGAACGTCGTAATCGTACTTTACTGGATATGGTGCGATCTATGATGTCTCTTACCGATTTACCGCTATCTTTTTGGGGTTATGCTCTAGAGACGGCCGCATTCACGTTAAATAGGGCACCATCAAAATCCGTTGAGACGACGCCTTATGAACTGTGGTTTGGCAAGAAACCAAAGTTGTCGTTTCTTAAAGTTTGGGGCTGCGATGCTTATGTGAAAAAGCTTCAACCTGATAAGCTCGAACCCAAATCGGAAAAATGTGTCTTCATAGGATACCCAAAGGAAACTATTGGGTATACCTTCTATCACAGATCCGAAGGCAAAATTTTTGTTGCTAAAGTCGGAAACTTTCTAGAGAAGGAGTTTCTCTCGAAAGAAGTGAGTGGGAGGAAAGTAGAACTTGATGAGATAACAGTATCTACTCCCTTATTGAGAAGTAGTACATCACAGAAATCTGTTTCTGTGACACCTACATCAAATAGGGAAGAAGCTAATGATAATGATCATGAAACTTCAGATCAAGTTTCTACTGAACTTCATAGATCAACCAGAGTAAGATCCGCACCAGAGTGGTACGGTAATCCTATTTTGGAAGTCATGTTACTAGACCATGATGAACCTACGAACTATGAAGAAGCGATGGTGAGCCCAGATTCCGCAAAGTGGCTTGAGGCCATGAAATCTGAGATGGGATCCATGTATGAGAACAAAGTGTGGACTTTGGTTGACTTGCCCGATGATCGGCAAGCAATTGAGAATAAATGGATTTTTAAGAAGAAGACTGACGCTGATGGTAATGTTACTGTCTATAAAGCTCGACTTGTTGCAAAAGGTTTTCGACAAGTTCAAGGGATTGACTACGATGAGACTTTCTCACCCGTAGCGATGCTTAAGTCTGTCCGAATCATGTTAGCAGTTGCCGCATTTTATGATTATGAAATTTGGCAAATGGATGTCAAAACTGCATTCCTGAATGGATTTCTGGAAGAAGAGTTGTATATGATGCAACCAGAAGGTTTTGTCGATCCAAAGGGAGCTAACAAAGTGTGCAAGCTCCAGCGATCCATTTATGGACTGGTGCAAGCCTCTCGGAGTTGGAATAAACGCTTTGATAGTGTGATCAAAGCATTTGGTTTTATACAGACTTTTGGAGAAGCCTGTATTTACAAGAAAGTGAGTGGGAGCTCTGTAGCATTTCTGATATTATATGTGGATGACATATTGCTGATCGGAAATAATATAGAATTTCTGGATAGCATAAAGGGATACTTGAATAAGAGTTTTTCAATGAAAGACCTCGGTGAAGCTGCTTACATATTGGGCATTAAGATCTATAGAGATAGATCAAGATGCTTAATAGGACTTTCACAAAGCACATACCTTGACAAAGTTTTGAAAAAGTTCAAAATGGATCAGGCAAAGAAAGGGTTCTTGCCTGTGGCACAAGGTGTGAAGTTGAGTAAGACTCAATGCCCGACCACCGCAGAAGATAGAGAGAAAATGAAAAAGGTTCCCTATGCTTCAGCCATAGGCTCTATCATGTATGCAATGCTGTGTACCAGACCTGATGTGTGCCTTGTTGTAAGTTTAGCAGGAAGGTACCAAAGTAATCCAGGAGTGGATCACTGGACAGCGGTCAAGAACATCCTTAAGTACTTGAGAAGGACTAAGGATATGTTTCTCATTTATGGAGGTGACAAAGAGCTCGTCGTAAACGGTTACGTCGATACAAGCTTTGACACTGATCCGGACGATTCCAAATCGCAAACCGGATACGTATTTACATTAAACGGTGGAGCTGTCAGTTGGTGCAGTTCTAAACAAAGCGTCGTGGCGGGATCTACATGTGAAGCTGAGTACATAGCCGCTTCGGAAGCAGCTAATGAAGGAGTCTGGATGAAGGAGTTCATATCCGATCTAGGTGTTGTACCTAGCGTATCGGGTCCAATGAAAATCTTTTGTGACAATACTGGTGCAATTGCCTTGGCAAAGGAATCCAGATTTCACAAAAGAACCAAACACATCAAAAGACGCTTCAACTCCATCCGGGATTTGGTCCAGGTGGGAGACATAGAGATATGCAAGATACATACGGATCTGAATGTTGCAGACCCGTTGACTAAGCCTCTTCCACGAGCAAAACATGATCAGCACCAAGACTCCATGGGTGTTAGAATCATTACTTTGTAATCTAGATTATTGACTCTAGTGCAAGTGGGAGACTGAAGGAAATATGCCCTAGAGGCAATAATAAAGTTATTATTTATTTCCTTATATCATGATAAATGTTTATTATTCATGCTAGAATTGTATTAACTGGAAACATAATACATGTGTGAATACATAGACAAACAGAGTGTCACTAGTATGCCTCTACTTGACTAGCTCATTAATCAAAGATGGTTATGTTTCCTAGCCATGAACAAAGAGTTGTTATTTGATTAACGAGATCACATCATTAGTTGAATGATCTGATTGACATGACCCATTCCATTAGCATAGCACCCGATCGTTTAGTATGTTGCTATTGCTTTTATCCATGACTTATACATGTTCCTTTAACTATGAGATTATGCAACTCCCATTTACCGTAGGAACACTTTGTGTGCTACCAAACGTCACAACGTAACTGGGTGATTATAAAGGTGCTCTACAGGTGTCTCCGAAGGTACATATTGGGTTGGCGTATTTCGAGATTAGGATTTGTCACTCCGATTGTCGGAGAGGTATCTCAGGGCCTTCTCAGTAATGCACATCACATAAAGCCTTGCAAGCATTGCAACTAATGTGTTAGTTGTGAGATGATGCATTATGGAACGAGTAAAGAGACTTGCCGGTAACGAGATTGAACTAGGTATTGGATACCGACGATCGAATCTCGGGCAAGTAACATACCGATGACAAAGGGAACAACATATGTTGTTATGCGGTCTGACCGATAAAGATCTTCGTAGAATATGTAGGAGCCAATATGGGCATCCAGGTCCCGCTATTGGTTATTGACCAGAGACGTGTCTCGGTCATGTCTACATTGTTCTCGAACCGTAGGGTCCGCACGCTTAACGTTACGATGACAGTTATTATGAGTTTATGCATTTTGATGTACCGAAGGAGTTCGGAGCCCCGGATGTGATCACGGACGTGACGAGGAGTCTCGAAATGGTCGACACATAAAGAATTATATATTGGAAGCCTATGTTTGGACATCGGATGCATTCCAGGTGAAATCAGGATTTTACCGGAATACCGGGAGGGTTACCGGAACCCCCCGGGGGCATAATGGGCCAACATGGGCCTTGGAGGAGAGGTGAGAGGGCTGCCCTCATGGGCTGCGCGCCTCCCCCCTTCCCCTAGTCCTATTAGGACTAGGAGAGGTGGGCGCCCCCTCTCTCTCTCTCCCCCTTGGAGAATCCTAGTCCAACTAGGATTGGGGGGGGGGGGAATCCTACTCCCAGAGGGAGTAGGACTCTCCTGGCGCGCCTGGCTTGGCCGGCCAGCCCCTCCCCCTTGACTCCTTTATATACGGGGGCAGGGGGCACCCCAGAGATACACAATTGATCATTGAGATCTTTCCTTAGCCGTGTGCGGTGCCCCCTTCCACCAAATTCCACCTCGATCATATCGTTGCAGTGCTTAGGCGAAGCCCTGCGCCGGTAACACATCAGGATCGTCACCACGCCGTCGTGCTGACAGAACTCTTCCTCGACGCTTTGCTGGATCGGAGCCCGGGGATCGTCATCGAGCTGAACGTGTGCCAAGAACTCGGAGGTGCCGGAGTAACGGTGTTGTGATCGGTTGGATCGCGAGGAGAACGTACGACTACTTCCTCTACGTTGTGTCAACGCTTCCGCTTCAGTCTACGAGGGTACGTAGACAACACTCTCCCCTCTCGTTGCTATGCATCAACATGATCTTGCATGTGCGTAGGAAAATTTTTGAAATTACTACGTTCCCCTACAGGTGCCCCCTTCCACCAAATTCCACCTCGATCATATCGTTGCAGTGCTTAGGTGAAGCCCTGCGCCGGTAACACATCAAGATCGTCACCACGCCGTCGTGCTGACGGAACTCTTCCTCGATGCTTTGCTGGATTGGAGCCCGGGGATCGTCATCGAGCTGAACTTGTGCCAAGAACTCGGAGGTGCCGGAGTAACGGTACTTGGATCGGTCGGATCGCGAGGAGAACGTACGACTACTTCCTCTACGTTGAGTCAACGCTTCCGCTTCGGTCTACGAGGGTACGTAGACAACACTCTCCCCTCTCGTTGCTATGCATCACCATGATCTTGCGTGTGCGTAGGAATTTTTTTTGAAATTACTACGTTCCCCAACAACCAGTTTGTCGACAACACACTGTATAGAAGAAGACTCAACGGTGTGAAATTGAAGTGTATTCACCGGGAAGACGGACAAAAGCTGTTGGTAGAGATACATGGAGGCATATGTGGTCACCACATTGGCGCAAGAGCACTTGCCGGCAAAGCATTCCGGCAAGGTTTCTTTTGGCCGAGAGCCCTCCAGGATGCAACTGCACAAGTAACCAAGTGTGAAGCGTGCCAGTTCCATTCCAAGCAGATACACCAGCCAGCTCAAGCTCTCCAGACGATCCCTTTATCCTAGCCATTTTTGGTCTGGGGGCTCGACATCCTCGGCCCCTTCCCCCGAGCAGTCGGGGGCTTTGAGTACTTGTACGTTGCAATCGACAAGTTCACAAAGTGGCCGGAAGTGGAAGCAGTGAGGAAGGTGACAGCACAGTCAGCGGTCAAGTTCTTCAGGTCGATTGTTTGCAGCTTCGGGATCCCTAACTGGATCATCACCGACAACGATACGCAATTCACGAGCCGCACCTTCATGCAGTACGTCCAAGATCTTGGCGCCAAGGTCTGCTTCGCTTCTGTTGCTCACCCCAGAAGCAACGGTCAAGCGGAGAGGGCAAATGCTAAGTGTTGCGCGGGCTCAAGACCAGGACTTTTGACAGGCTGCACAAGTGCGGAAGAAACTAGATTGAGGAGCTGCCGGTGGTTCTTTGGTCGATCAGGACAACGCCAAATCGAGCCACTGGCCAAACACCTTTCGCTCTAGTCTATGGAGCAGAGGCAGTTCTCCCCACGGAACTCGTATACGGGTCACCTCGAGTGCTCGCTTATGATGAGCTTGAGCAAGAGCAGCTGCGACAAGATAACGCGCTGCTCCTTGAGGAGGACCGTCTTCAGGCTACTGTGCGAGCTGCTCGCTACCAGCAAGCTTTGCGCCGCTACCATAGCCGCAAAGTTAACGCCAGAAGTCTCGAGGAAGGCGACCTTGTTCTTCGGCGCGTTCAGTCCGCCAAGAATTCCAACAAGTTGACGCCGAAGTGGGAAGGCCCTTACCGGGTGAAGCGAGTCACTAGGCCTGGCGCTGTCCGCCTTGAGACCGAAGATGGCATTCCGGTGAGCAACTCCTGGAACATTGAGCATCTTCGTAAGTTTTACCCATAAGGCGCGGTTGCCGGACCCTGTTCCGGCAACCACCTTTTGTACAAGTCTTGCCGTTGTTGCATGTAATCCTTTGTACAAAGCCAGGCGCAGACGATGTGCATAAATAAAGCTCATGTGCTCCGCACATCTTGCCTATTTCATGCTTTTTATTTTTCGCACGAGTTATCTGACACTTTGTGCAGCGCCAAACCCCGGTAAGAAATAACGAGCCATAAGGCTCCATATCTTTATTTTCTCTTCTTTCTTTTTTCTCAAGGAAAGGAAGGTTCCCTCGCCCACAAGTTTGCTGGGGGGAAGGAGAAGATAATGGTATGGACCAGGCGTCGTTCAAGAAAGTTTCGCCTTGCCGGAAAGCAAACAACAGAAAAGCTAAGTTGCCAAAGTTTGAGCAATCAGATTTTTTTAATTTTTTAAGTATCTTCCTTGAACGACCATGCTTTGTATGGAAAACATGTGTGCGGAGGAACCAGCTCGTGGCTAGTTGTGCCCTTACTTTGTTTCGAGTCCGCTCAACAACTTAAGTGAGCTGCGACTAGTTGCGACAAGGTTTCTTGTCGGTAACGGCACCGCCAGCAGGCTGCTGACGTCCCGCACTCAGCGCTCGCGGCAAAGGTGCCTGCGCCTGCAAGTTCCCTAAAAGCGTAGGGCAAAAACATACAAAGGAAGGAATCAAGTAAAGGAAATAACATTGCAATCACTACCCAAAATAGAGTTATATTACAAGATAGCTTGTCACGGCTCTAATAGATTGTTTTCATAACATGGCCAGCAGTGACAAGAAAAGAAGAAAATGGGCGGCCTAGTCCACACGGTCGCCCTCAACCCTCTTAATCCCGCTCACCCTGTCCACAATGGGTGCGACAAGGGCCTTGAGCGTCTCCAGATCAGCATCCGGCGGCAGGGGCTTGAGGACGTTGGTGAGGTTGAGGCCCGGGTTGCGGAAGGCCACCTTCACCAACACCTTTTGAAGGGCTCCCGCGCAGATCTCGCGCGACTCGTCGGCCAGCTGCTTTGGGATCCTCTCCCGGAGTCGCTGGAGGGTCGTCGCCACGCCTTTGAAGAACAAGGTGAGCTTGGCGCTGGATGGGAGGCTCTCGTCGGAGGGATACCCGAGATCCTCCATCCCCAGCTGCGCCAGCTCCCTGTCAATATCTGCGGCAGCATTCACAAGACCCTCCGTCCATTGCTCCACAGTCTCCCTAAAGGTGTTCTAGGTGGCAGCAATACTCTCCAGAAGCTCCTTGTCGGCCTTGATCTCCTTCTTCAAGGCCACCTCCTGCTCCCTGGCGCCGTCCAGCGTCTTGGTCAAAGTAGTCAGCTTCAACTCAAGATCGGTGTTGGAGTCCTTGGCGGCGCTAAGCTCCTTGACCTTCTCGGCGAGACGACCCTGCAGCTCGCCAAAGGTCTAGGCGTCCTTCTCGCGCTCATGCTTGAGCGCGACAAGCTCTTCACCGCTCGCCTTGAGATCGGTCTCCAGCTGCGCCACCTTCGTCTCCAGCTCCTTCTTGGCGGCCTCGGCAGCTGCAGCGGCATCCTCTGCTTGCTTGAGAGCTCCACCAAGTGTTCGCTCGCGCGTGGCAAGCTCCTCCTCGTAGCTATCAAGGTTGACCTTCCGCTGCGCCAACTCGCCCTCCCGCGCAGATAGCTCCTCGGCGGCAAGCCGCTGTTGCTCTTCAACTTCAGCCTTCTCGAGGACGAAGGCCTTCTGCGCCTCGGCGAGTTGCTCCCGCTCCTCCGCCAGGGACCGGAGAGCTTCCTGGTTAAGACCCCGGAGCTCCTCCGCACGCTTTTCCATGTCTGCTCCCGCCTTCGCGACAAGCGCTTCTCGGCATTCCACCTTGGCCTGTCGAGTGCGATAGAGCGACACCAGCTTCCGGAGCAGCCGCTCCTCCTCAGACTCGCCGCTGTTGCTGCTCGGCGCATCAACTAGCGTCAGCCCAGCGGAGGCGAGCACCTCTCCGTCCAAGATTTCTCCTTCGACCGGCGCCCTGGAGCTTGACTCCCAGGGGAGCTTGATGAAGACACCATCGCGGGCCTTCAGGTAGACGCCTGGCTGGGGCTCTTCGGGGTCTGACGCTGCGGCAGCGGCGGAAGGGTCGGCGGTCGACGTAGCGCCTGACGCTCCTGCGGCCTCAGGGCCGTCAGTGCGATCGCCAGTCCCCTCGCCAGCTGCCGTGGCGGCAGCCTTGGCGGCCTCTTCGCCGGCGGGATCATCAGCGCCGGCCGCTTCTTCGGTGGCAGCGGCGTCGTCGACGGCGACCTCGGTCTTCATCGGCTCCGTGGCAGATGGGTCTGACGGCCGAAAAAAAAAAGTCAAGCAAATATCCAAAAAGAAGATCAAAAGAAGAAGAACCCAAGGGAAGTTTTCAAGCGAGAGGATTACCTGTACCAGGATCTGCAGTCATGGTCTCCGTCGCCGAGGGGTCGCTGGTGCTGTCCCTTGCCGGAGACCTCTCCCTTGCCGAAGAACTCCCCCTTGCCGGAGAGCTCTCCCTTGTCGGAGGATTCTCCCTTGTCGGGGAACCCCCCCCCCCCCCCTTGGCGGTGTAGTCGAAGCAGATGGCACGACGGGGGCGGTCTCCGGATGCTCCTGGTGGGACTGCTCTGCTCCTACACAAACCAACAGTCAGATATCAGCAAACCAAGAGTACCATGCGCGCCTAACAGCAGGAAGCAAACCATATACTTACGCTGGGGCCTGCGCTGGGGGCTGCTCTGAAGAACAGTTGCCGGGTCCGGCAAGGTTGTCTCGGGCGCACCCCCTGCTGTTGCGGTGGGTTCGTCCTCGATGATAATGAACGGGACCTTGGCTCTCTTTGCCGCTCTCTGGGACAGAGTCCTGAAAAGGAATGAGTTTAGAGTAAAGCAAATGAGATACAAGACAAAATAGCAAGAATTGAAGAAATACAAGTACAACAAGGATCTTACTCTTCTTCTTCTTCCTCGTCGGAGTTGAGCGCGGAGAAGTCAAAGCCTGGCTCACCTCCGGCGCGACGAGGCGGAGGAGTAGGTTCCCTTGGCCGCTTGGTAGGAGCTGGAGCGGCGGTCCGGGAAGACCCCGCTCCAGTTGCCGCGGTGGAGCGTGTCGCGCGGCGCGACGACTGTTGACTCGTTTGCCGCTCCGCTATGTCCCCGGCCTTGCGGAGACGCCTTCTTGGTGGGGCCGGGGGCTCTGCTTGCGACGAGCTGCCCAAAGGTGGGGCGGAAGAGGAGTCGATCTCCGGCAAGCCGCTCGTATCCTCGGCGGGCTCGCCCGACTCGACGTCATGCCCGGCAGGCTCTTCCTCGCCAGCAAGCCTCGCTCGCTCGGCAAGGCTTGCCGCCTCTTCTTCCTCTACCTCCTCCACGGTGAATCCAAACTCGCCCGCGGCTGCGGCTGCCGCCGCCTCTTCCAGCCTAGTGGCGATGCGCTCCATCTCCTCATCGGTGGTGTCGCGAATGAGGCCCTTCTGCTCATCGGGGCGGATCGGCACTTCTACCAAGCCATCAAAGAACGCCTGCACGACGTCGTCTGCAGGCTCTTGCCAAGTTGGGTCAATCCCATGCGAATCGCACAGCGGCATCATTGCACGGATGCGGCTGAGCGAGGAGTTGTTGCACAATGGAACGATACCCTGTGGCAACCTGAACATTTCGGGATGCTCAGGGTCGTGCTTGAACAGCTCCTTGAGCATCGTGTCAAGTTCCAGGACAGTGAAGTTGAAGTTGAGCCCGGACGCAGCCTCATGATATCCGCCGCGTTCCTGAACTCCCAGGCGGGTCTCCTCCTCTCCTGCAGGGGGGCGATGCAGCGGCGAAGGAAATCCGCGCCAACGGCACCTACAGTGAGCCCGGCAAGCCTGAGGCGTTGGATCCGGGCGACGGCAATCTTCAGCCTGTCGTCTTCAAGGGCCACGTTGCTCCAATCGCTGCCGCGCACCACTGCAGTTTGGCGCTGGGCGGTAAACGGTTGCGGATCCTCCTCGACGATCCAGCACCAGTCTGCTCTCCATTCCTCCCACTTGCTGCGGAGCTCTCCCTCCAGATAAGCTTCCTTCTTGCCGGCCTTTGAGATCCATGCGATTCCGCCGGATAAAGGCTCTCCTCTCTTAACTCGAGGCGTAAAGAAGTGGCGAAAAAGGGCTACATTGGCATGGACTCCGACAAAGTTTTCGCAGAGATGTGCGAAAACTGCCATGGTCAGGACAGCATTGGGGGTGAAGTCAAGGAGGCGGAACCCGTAGGTGTTCATGATATCACAGATAAATTCAGAAAAAGGCGGGCAGAGCCCGCAGTAGAAGAACAACGCGAAGAAGGGGTACCCAGTCGGAGCCGTTTTCCAGGCGGCGGCTGGAAGTACCTTCGTGCGCGGGTGCGCCCGCGTCTCCGTCGACCAGAAGAGGTAGTAGTACTCCCTCAGCTCCTCCGCGACGAGCTTGGGGGGGAAGATTGCCCGCTCCTTTCGCAGCGCCTCGAGCCGCTACGCCTCGGCCGACTTCGCGACCTTCCCCTTCCCCTTGTCGCCTTTCAGAGCCATGGAGGAAGTGGTGAGGGAAGTCAACGGCGTCGGTGGTGCTGGTGGCGATGGGAGGCGGAGCGCTGCTCCCTTTCGGCTTTGGGGAAGAAGGGGAGCGGCGGAGATTTTCGAGGCTGGAATAGCAACTGGCGGATGGGCGAACTGCCCCTGTTTCCCCTGCTTATAAGGAGGGAGGGGGCGGACGCTTCGCCTTTCCGAATAAAGAAACCGCCCACAATCTCCCCACGACGCCGCAATCGACGCGTGTCGTTCGGGGAGGGCGCGGTGGATACGGAGAAGGATACGGCGTGACCCAGGCCGCGCGTGCCCGTGCCCTGTTTTGGGCCTAGCCCAACAGCGCTCGGCACCATGTATGGCCCAGGCCCGAGGGCTCCTGTCGGTGTACTAGAGTAGGGGTACCCTAGTATCCCGAACTTGTGCACGGGCAGTCGTAGCACCCCGCGGCCAGGCTTGCTGGGTGACCGCCAAGGTCCTCCGTGGTTCCTTTGGAGCCATTCAAGAACAAAGTATTCAAGCCAAGGAGACAAGACCCCGGCAAGAGGAGCTTGCCGGGAAGGCCAACCGAGGCATCTCAAGGAACTTGCCGCGACGCGCCACGCGTCCCGGCAAGGCCCGGAGAGAGACAAGCTCCCGAACGCGACAAGACAACGACCGCGGCAAGGCGTTTGCCACGGCAAGCTACTACTCCGTATCCACGCTCCAGCTCATCCACCAACGTGTCGATCTGGGACCCTTCCAGGCGTACGTGGCGAGAGGCTGTGCAGCCAGTGGTATGCGGTGGCAAGCGGCGCTGACAAGATAGTCATCGTGGCGAACGGTGGCGTCCCTGACGGTCCCTTTTTGCATTGTTTGGGCGACGCAGACGGGCATTTAATGCCCTTGTCCCCTGCCGTTAGGGTTAGGTATGATACACTATACAGATAGCTGTACCAACCGCAGCACTTTTCCATTTTTACCCTTGTCTATGTTGCCACCTGTCAGTGACCCCTTGAGCATATAAAAGGAGGCCCATGCGCAACATAGAGGGGAGAGGACGAACAGAAACACACTCACGCTCGGTCTCGTTAGCTGCTGGTGGGTACTGTAGCACTCAGCGCTCCCGAGCAAGAACTCAATACAAACCACAAAGCAGGAGTAGGGTTTTACGCATCCGTGCGGCCCGAAGTTGGGTAAACTGCTCGTGTGCTTCGCCTCGATCCGCTCTTCGTGCGACCTCCGCCCCCCGCCGAACCGAAAGGGGCTCGGTCCCCATAGGTGCTCGTGGATCAGTTTCCCCGACAACTGTCTAGAGTTTTACTAGCATATTGGATAACATTTAATTTCTTATCAACTATTTGTCCTAAAACAGCACCTACAGCATAATCACTAGCATCACACATAATTTCAAAGGGTAAATTCCAATCAGGTGGCTGAACAATAGGTGCAGAAATCAAAGCTTTCTTAAGTATTTCAAATGCTTCCACACAATCATCACCAAAGACAAAAGGAATATCTTTTTGTAAGAGATTAATCAGAGGCCTAGAGATTTTTTAGAAGTCCTTAATGAACCTCCTATAAAAACCGACATGACCAAGGAAACTTCTTATACCTTTAATGTCCTTGGGATACGGCATCTTTTCAATAGCATCAACTTTAGCTTTATCAAATTCAATACCTCTTTCAGAAATTTTATGCCCCAAGACAATACCTTCGTTAACCATAAAGTGGCACTTCTCCCAATTCAAGACAAGACTAGTTTCTTCGCATCTCTGCAAAACTCGATCAAGGTTGCTCAAGCAATCATCAAAAGAAGTTCCATATACGGAAAAATCATCCATGAAAACCTCAACAATCTTTTCACAACAATTAGAGAATATAGCCATCATGCATCTTCGAAAGGTAGCAGGTGCATTACATAAACCAAAAGGCATACATCTATAAGCAAAGGTACTAAAAGGGCAAGTAAAAGTGGTCTTTTCTTGATCCTCTTTTGACACAGGTATTTGAGAGAAACCAGAATAGCCATCTAGAAAGCAAAAATGTGTATGTTTGGATAATCTTTCTAGCATATGATCAATAAAAGGTAGAGAGTAATGATCCTTTTTAGTAGCTTTATTTAATTTGCAGAAATCAATTACCATCCTATAACCTGTGACGATTCTTTGTGGAATCAATTCATCTTTATAATTAGGAACTACAGTAATACCTCCCTTCTTAGGGACACAATGGACATGACTTACCCACTGACTATTAGCAACGGGATAAATTATACATGCCTCCAGAAGCTTTAGTATTTCTTTTCTTACCACTTCTTTCATCTTAGGATTTAACCGTCGTTGGTGATCAACAACCGGTTTAGCGTCTTTCTCCAATTTTATTTTGTGTTGGCATAGAGTGGGACTAATGCCCTTAAGATCACCCAGAGTATATCCAATAGCAGCACGGTGCTTCTTCAGAGTTTTCAATATTTTTTCTTCTTCCTGCTCTGAAAGGTTAGCACTAATAATAATAGGATATATTTTCTTTTCATCAAGATAAACATATTTAAGAGTATCAGGTAATGGTTTAAGCTCAAACACAGGATCACCCTTGGGTGGAGGAGGATCCCCTAGGATTTCAACATGCAAGTTGTGTTTCAGAATAGGTCCCTGTTTAAAGAATACTTCATCTATTTCCCTTCTTTCATTCATAAACATATCAATTTCATGGTCTAGCAAATATTGTTCTAAAGGATAATTAGGAGGCACGAAAATAGAAGCAAGACCAATAATTTCATCCTTACTAGGCAATTCTTTATCATGGGGTTGTCTACGAAATTTAGCAAAATTAAAGTCATGAGACATATCCCCTAAACCAATTGTAACAATATCCTTTTCGCAATCTATCCTAGCATTAACAGTATTCAAGAAGGGTCTACCAAATATAATGGGACAAAAGTCATCTTGTGGGGAACCAAGAACAAGAAAATCAGCAGGATATTTAACTTTCCCACACAAGACTTCAACATCTCTAACAATCTCAACTGGTGAAATAGTGTCTCTATTGGCAAGCTTAATTGTAACATCAATTTCTTCTATCTCAGCAGGTGCAATATCATGCATAATTTCTTTGTATAAGGAATGAGGTATTGCACTTGCACTAGCACCCATATCACACAAGCCATGATAGCAATGATCTCCTATTTCAACAGAAATAACAGGCATGCCTACCACAAGTCTATGTTTATTTTTAGTATCGGGTCTAGCAATTCTAGCAGCTTCATCACAGAAGTAAATAACATGCCCATCAATATTATCAGCCAAGAGATCCTTAACCATAGCAATACTAGGTTCAACTTTAATTTGCTCAGGGGGTTTGTGTGTCCTAATATTACTTCTATTGACCACAGTGGAAGCTTTAGCATGATCCTTTATTCTAACAAGGAAAGGTGGTTTCTCGATATAAGTAGTCGGAACAATAGGATCATTATAAGTGAAAGTTTTGTCTTCAACTTTTATAGGTTCAACTACTTTCACTTCAATGGGGGGATGATATTTAAACCACTTCTCCTTAGGGAGATCAACATGAGTAGCACATGATTCACAGAAAGAAGCTACTATCTCAGAGTCAAGTCCATATTTAGTGCTAAACCCACGGAAAACATCGGTATCCATAAAAGATTTAACACAATCAAACTTAGGTGTCATACCTGACTCCTTACCTTCGTCGAGATCCCAGTCTTCAGAGTTTCGTTTAATTATTTCCAATAAACCCCATCTGAATTCAATAGTCTTCATCATAAAAGAACCAGTACAAGAAGTATCGAGTATGGAGCGATTGTTGTCACAAAGCCGAGCATAAAATTTTGAATAATTATTTCTCTTGAGAGCTCATGATTGGGGCATAAATATAACATTGACTTAAGCCTCCCCCAAGCTTGAGCGATGCTTTCTCCCTCGCAAGGCCAAAAATTATATATATAATTATGATCACGATGAACAAGATGCATAGGATAAAACTTCTGATGAAATTCCAATTTCAATCGCTTGTAGTTCCATGATCCCATATCATCACATAGCCTATACCATGTCAATGCATCTCCCTTCAAAGATAAAGGGAAGAACTTCTTCTTGATAACATCCTAGGGCATACCTGCAAGCTTAAATAATCCACAAACTTCATCCACATAGATTAAGTGCAAATTGGGATGCAATGTTCCATCACCTATGAAAGGATTAGCTAGCAGTTTCTCTATCATACCCGAAGGAATTTCAAAGTAAACATTTTCAGTAGGTTCAGTAGGTTGAGGAGCAACTCTTTGCTCTACTGGACCGGGTGAAGATGTTGGGGAACGTAGTAATTTCAAAAAAAAATCCTACGCACACGCAAGATCATGGTGATGCATAGCAATGAGAGGGGAGAGTGTTGTCCATGTACCCTCGTAGACCGAAAGCGGAAGCGTTAGCACAACGCGGTTGATGTAGTCGTACGTCTTCACGATCCGACCGATCAAGTACCGAACGTACGGCACCTCCGAGTTCAGCACACGTTCAGCCCGTTGACGTCCCTCAAACTCCGATCCAGCCGAGTGTTGAGGGAGAGTTTCATCAGCACGACGGCATGGTGACGATGATGATGTTCTACCGACGCAAGGCTTCGCCTAAGCACCGCTACAATATTATCGAGGTGGACTATGGTGGAGGGGGGCACCGCACATGGCTAAAAGATCAAACGATCAATTGTTGTGTCTCTAGGGTGCCTCTGCCCCCGTATATAAAGGAGCAAGGGGGGAGGTGCGGCCGGCCAGGAGGGGCGCGCCAGGAGGAGTCCTACTCCCACCGGGAGTAGGACTCCCTCCCTTTTCCTAGTTGGATTAGGAGTGGAGGGGGAAAGAGGAGGAAGAGAGGAAGGAAAGGGGGGGCGCCGCCCCCTTCTCCTTGTCCTATTCGGACTAGGGGGGAGGGGCGCGCGGCCCTGCCCTAGCTGCCTCTCATCTTCTCCACTAAGGCCCACTATGGCCCATTAAGCTCCCGGGGGGTTCCGGTAACCTCCTGGTACTCCGGTAAAATCCCGATTTCACCCGGAACACTTCCGATATCCAAACATAGGCTTCCAATATATCAATCTCCATGTATCGACCATTTCGAGACTCCTCGTCATGTCTGTGATCACATCCGGGACTCCGAACTACCTTCGGTACATCAAAACATATAAACTCATAATATAACTGTCATCGAAACTTTAAGCGTGCGGACCCTACCGGTTCGAGAACTATGTAGACATGACTGAGACACGTCTCCGGTCAATAACCAATAGCGGAACCTGGATGCTCATATTGGATCCCACATATTCTACGAAGATCTTTATCGGTCAGACAGCATAACAACATACGTTGTTCCCTTTGTCATCGGTATGTTACTTGCCCGAGATTCGATCGTCGGTATCTCAATACCTAGTTCAATCTCGTTACCGGCAAGTCTCTTTACTCGTTCCGTAATACATCATCCCACAACTAACTCATTAGTTGCAATGCTTGCAAGGCTTAAGTGATGTGCATTACCGAGAGGGCCCAGAGATACCTCTCCGACAATCGGAGTGACAAATCCTAATCTCGAAATACGCCAACCCAACAAGTACCTTTGGAGACACCTGTAGAGCACCTTTATAATCACCCAGTTACGTTGTGACGTTTGGTAGCACACAAAGTGTTCCTTCGGTAAACCAGAGTTGCATAATCTCATAGTCATAGGAACATGTATAAGTTATGAAGAAAGCAATAGCAACATACTAAACGATCGAGTGCTAAGCTAACGGAATGGGTCAAGTCAATCACATCATTCTCCTAATAATGTGATCCCATTAATCAAATGACAACTCTTTGTCTATGGCTAGGAAACATAACCATATTTGATCAACGAGCTAGTCAAGTAGAGGCATACTAGTGACACTATGTTTGTCTATGTATTCACACATGTATAATGTTTCCGATTAATACAATTCTAGCATGAATAATAAACATTTATCATGAAATAAGGAAATAAATAATGACTTTATTATTTCCTCTAGGGCATATTTCCTTCAGAAGATACCCCGAACAAGCCCCTCAAAGGATTACTTTCCATAGTAACAAGTGACAGTAAATTTCAGCACACTATATAACTCTTTCCTTACCAAAGGCGCTTCACTCCCCGGCAACGGCGCCAGAAAAGAGTCTTGATGACCCACAAGTGTAGGGGGTCTATCATAGTCCTTTCGATAAGTAAGAGTGTCGAACCTAATGAGGAGCAGAAGGAAATGACAAGTGGTTTTCAATAAGGTATTCTCTGTAAGCACTGAAATTATCGGTAACAGATAGTTTTGTGATAAGGTAATTCGTAATAGGTAACAAGTTAAAGAGTAAATAAGGTGCAGCAAGGTGGCCCAATCCTTTTGTAGCAAAGGACAAGCCTGGACAAATTCTTATATGAAGGAAAACGGTCTCGAGGACACATGGGAATTATCGTCAAGCTAGTTTTCATCACACTCATATGATTCGCGTTCGTTACTTTGATAATTTGATAAGTCGGTGGACCAGTGCTTGGGTGCTGCCCTTCCTTGGACAAGCATCCCACTTATAATTAACCTCTATTTCAAGCATTCGCAACTACAAAAGAAGTATTAAGGTAAACCTAACCATAGCATGAAACATATGGATCCAAATCAGCCCCTTACGAAGCAACACATAAACTAGGGTTTAAGCTTTTGTCACTCTAGCAACCCATCATCTACTTATTACTTCCCAATGCCTTCCTCTAGGCCCAAACAATGGTGAAGTGTCATGTAGTTGATGTTCACATAACACCACTAGAGGAGAGACAACATACATCTCATCAAAATATCGAACGAATACCAAATTCACATGACTACTAATAGCAATACTTCTCCCATGTCCTCAGGAACAAATGTAACTACTCACAAATCATATTCATGTTCATAATCAGAGGGGTATTAATATGCATAAAGGATCTGAACATATAATCTTCCACCGAATAAACCAACTAGCATCAACTACAAGGAGTAATCAACACTACTAGCAACCCACAGGTACCAATCTGAGGTTTTGGGACAAAGATTGGATACAAGAGATGAACTTGTTGGGGATCGTAGCAGAATTTAAAATTTTCTACGCATCACCAAGATCAATCTATGGAGTATTCTAGCAACGAGGGGAATAGGAGTGCATCTACATACCCTTGTAGATCGCGAGCGGAAGCGTTCAAGTGAACGGGGTTGATGGAGTCGTACTCGTCGTGATCCAAATCACCGATGATCCTAGCGCCGAACGGACGGCACCTCCGTGTTCAACACACGTACGGTTGGGTAAGACGTATCCTCCTTCTTGATCTAGCAAGGGGGAAGGAGAGGTTGATGGAGATCCAGCAGCACGACGACGTGGTGGTGGATGCAGCAGGGTCTCGACAGGGCTTCGCCAAGCACCAACGAGAGGGAGAGGTGTTACAGGAGGGAGAGGGAGGCGCCAGGGGCTAGGGTGCGCAGCCCTCACTCCCTCCTCTTTATATAGGGGCCCTGGGGGGCGCCGGCCCTTCTAGATCCCGTCTAGAGGGGGGCGGCGGCCAAGGGGGGTGGCTTGCCCCCCAAGCCAAGTGGGGCGCCCCCACCCCTAGGGTTCCCCAACCCTAGGCGCAGGGGAGGCCCAAGGAGGGGGCGCACCAGCCCACCTGGGGCTGGTTCCCCTCCCACTTCAGCCCATGGGGCCCTCCGGGATAGGTGGCCCCACCCGGTGGACCCCCGGGACCCTTCCGATGGTCCCGGTACGATACCGGTGACCCCCGAAACCTTCTCGATGGCCGAAACTGCACTTCCTATATATAAATCTTTACCTCCGGACCATTCCGGAACTCCTCGTGACGTCCGGGATCTCATCCGGGACTCCGAACAACTTTCGGATTACTGCATACTAATATCTCTACAACCCTAGCGTCACCGAACCTTAAGTGTGTAGACCCTACGGGTTCGGGAGACACGCAGACATGACCGAGACGCCTCTCCGGTCAATAAGCAACGGCGGGATCTGGATACCCATGTTGGCTCTCACATGCTCCACGATGATCTCATCGGATGAACCACGATGTCGAGGATTCAATCAATCTCGTATAAAATTCCCTTTGTCAATCGGTACGTTACTTGCCCGAGACTCGACCATCGGTATCCAATACCTTGTTCAATCTTGTTATCGGCAAGTCACTTTAATCGTACAGTAATGCATGATCCCGTGACTAACCCCTTGGTCACATTGAGCTCATTATGATGATGCATTACCGAGTGGGCCCAGAGATACCTCTCCGTCATACGGAGTGACAAATCCCAGTCTCGATTCGTGCCAACCCAACATACACTTTTGGAGATACCCGTAGTGCACCTTTATAGCCACCCAGTTACGTTGTGACGTTTGGCGCACCCAAAGCACTCCTACGGTATCCGGGAGTTGCACAATCTCATGGTCTAAGGAAATGATACTTGACATTGGAAAAGCTCTAGCAAACGAACTACACGATCTTTTGTGCTATGCTTAAGATTGGGTCTTGTCCATCACATCATTCTCCTAATGATGTGATCCCGTTATCAATGACATCCAATGTCCATAGTCAGGAAACCATGACTATCTATTGATCAACGAGCTAGTCAACTAGAGGCTCACTAGGGACACATTGTGGTCTATGTATTCACACATGTATTATGATTTCCAACAGTCTCCCACTTGCACTAGAGTCAATCATCTAGTTACATTATGATGAATCGAACACCCATGGAATTCTGGTGTTGATCATGTTTTGCTCTAGGGAGAGGTTTAGTCAATGGATCTGCTATATTCAGGTCCGTATGTACTTTACAAATCTCTATGTCTCCATTTTGAACACTTTCACGAATGGAGTTGAAGCGACGCTCGATATGCCTGGTCTTCCTGTGAAACCTGGGCTCCTTCGCAAGGGCAATAGCTCCAGTGTTATCACACAAGAGAGTCATCGGGCCCGACGCATTGGGTATGACTCCTAGGTCGGTAATGAACTCCTTCACCCAGGCTTCTTCTTGTGCTGCCTCTGAGGCTGCCATGTACTCTGCTTCACATGTAGATCCCGCCACGACGCTTTGCTTGCAACTGCACCAGCTTACTGCCCCACCATTCAAAATATACATGTATCCGGTTTGTGACTTAGAGTCATCCAGATCTGTGTCGAAGCTAGCGTCGACGTAACCCTTTACGACGAGCTCTTCGCCACCTCCATAAACGAGAAACATATCCTTGGTCCTTTTCAGGTACTTCAGGATGTTTTTGACCACTGTCCAGTGTTCCTTGTCAGGATTACTTTGGTACCTACCTACCAAACTTACGGCAAGGTTTACATCAGGTCTGGTACACAGCATGGCATACACAATAGACCCTATGGCTGAGGCATAGGGGATGACACTCATCTCTTCTATATCTTCTGCCGTGGTCGGGCATTGAGCCGTGCTCAATCGCACACCTTGCAAATACAGGCAAGAACCCCTTCTTGGACTGATCCATATTGAACTTCTTCAATATCTTGTCAAGGTATGTACTTTGTGAAAGACGATGAGGCGTCTCGATCTATCTCTATAGATCTTGATGCCTAATATATAAGCAGCTTCTCCAAGGTCCTTCATTGAAAAACACTTGTTCAAGTAGGCCTTTATGCTTTCCAAAAATTCTATATCATTTCCCATTAAAAGTATGTCGTCCACATATAATATGAGAAATGCTACAGAGCTCCCACTCACTTTCTTGTGAACGCAGGCTTCTCCATAAGTCTGCATAAACCCAAACGCTTTGATCATCTCATCAAAGCGAATGTTCCAACTCCGAGATGCTTGCACCAGCCCATAGATTGAGCGTTGGAGCTTGCACACCTTGTTAGCATTCTTAGGATCGACAAAAACCTTCTGGTTGCATCATATACAATTCTTCCTTAAGAAAGCCGTTAAGGAATGCCGTTTTGACGTCCATTTGCCATATCTCATAATCATAGAATGCGGCAATCGCTAACATGATTCAGACAGACTTCAGCTTCGCTACAGGTGAGAAAGTCTCATCGTAGTCAACCCCTTGAACTTGTCGATAACCCTTAGCGACAAGTCGAGCCTTATAGATGGTCACATTACCATCCGCGTCTGTCTTCTTCTTAAAGATCCATTTATTTTCTATGGCTCGCCGATCATCGGGCAAGTTAGTCAAAGTCCATACTTCGTTTTCATACATGGATTCTATCTCGGATTTCATGGCTTCTAGCCATTTGTCGAAATCTGGGCCCGCCATCGCTTCTTCATAGTTCGAAGGTTCACCGTTGTCTAACAACATGATTTCCAAGACAGGGTTGCCGTACCACTCTGGTGCAGAACGTGTCCTTGTGGACCTACGAAGTTCAGTAGGAGCTTGATCCGAAGTATCTTGATCATCATCATTAACTTCCTCTCTAATCGGTGCAGGCATCACAGGAACATTTTCCTGAGCTGCGCTACTTCCCGCTTCAAGAGGCAGTACTTCATCAAGCTCTACTTTCCACCCACTTACTTCTTTCGAGAGAAACTCTTTCTCCAGAAAGGATCCGTTCTTAGCAACAAAGATCTTGCCTTCGGATCTGAGGTAGAAGGTATACCCAATGGTTTCCTTAGGGTATCCTATGAAGACGCATTTTTCCGACTTGGGTTCGAGCTTTTCAGGTTGAAGTTTCTTGACATAAGCATCGCATCCCCAAACTTTTAGAAACGACACCTTAGGTTTCTTCCCAAACCATAATTCATACGGTAGCGTCTCAACGGATTTCGACGGAGCCCTATTTAAAGTGAATGCGGTAGTCTCTAAAGCATATCCCCAAAATGAGAGCGGTAGATCGGTAAGAGACATCATAGATCGCACCATATCCAATAGAGTGCGATTACGATGTTCGGACACACCGTTACGCTGAGGTGTTCCAGGCGGCGTGAGTTGTGAAACGATTCCACACTTCCTTAAGTGTGTGCCAAATTCATGACTCAAATATTCCCCCCCACGATCTGATCGTAAGAACTTTATTTTTCTGTCACGTTGATTCTCAACCTCACTCTGAAATTCCTTGAACTTTTCAAAGGTCTCAGACTTGTGTTTCATCAAGTAGACATACCCATATCTACTCAAGTCATCAGTGAGGGTGAGAACATAACGATAGCCACCGCGAGCCTCAACACTCATTGGACCGCACACATCAGTATGTATGATT
Source organism: Aegilops umbellulata (assembly GCA_032464435.1). Taxonomy (NCBI): domain Eukaryota; kingdom Viridiplantae; phylum Streptophyta; class Magnoliopsida; order Poales; family Poaceae; genus Aegilops; species Aegilops umbellulata. Next base: position 570,309,605 of record CP136058.1, read on the forward strand.
TCTAATAAGTTGGTTGCTCGCTCCATTGTTCCGGAGAACGGAGTCTTGGTCATTTTACCCATGAGGCATGGTTCGCACGTGTCAAATGATTTGTAATCAAGAGACTCTAAAAGTCCATCTGCATGGAGCTTCTTCATGCGTTTGACACCTATGTGACCAAGGCGGCAGTGCCACAAGTATGTGGGACTATCATTATCAACCTTACATCTTTTGGTATTCACACTATGAACATGTGTAACATTACGCTCGAGATTCATTAAGACTAAACCATTCACCAGCGGGGCATGACCATAAAACATATCTCTCATATAAATAGAACAACCATTATTCTCGGATTTAAATGAGTAGCCATGTCGAATTAAACGAGATCCTGATACAATGTTCATGCTCAAAGCTGGAACTAAATAACAATTATTGAGGTTTAAAACTAATCCCGTAGGTAAATGTAGAGGTAGTGTGCCGACAGTGATCACATCGACCTTGGAACCATTCCCGACGCGCATCGTCACCTCGTCCTTCGCCAGTCTCTGCTTATTCCGCAGCTCCTGCTTTGAGTTACAAATATGAGCAACTGCACCGGTATCAAATACCTAGGAACTACTACGAGTGCTGGTAAGGTACACATCAATTACATGTATATCACATATACCTTTGGTGTTGCCGGCCTTCTTGTCCGCTAAGTACTTGGGGCAGTTCCGCTTCCAGTGACCACTTCCCTTGCAATAAAAGCACTCAGTCTCAGGCTTGGGTCCATTCTTTGGCTTCTTCCCGGCAACTAGCTTACCGGGCGCGGCAACTCCCTTGCCGTCCTTCTTGAAGTTCTTCTTACCCTTGCCTTTCTTGAACTTAGTGGTTTTATTCACCATCAACACTTGATGTTCCTTTTTGATCTCCACCTCCGCTGATTTCAGCATTGAATATACCTCAAGAATGGTCTTTTCCATCCCCTGCATATTGAAGTTCATCACAAAGCTCTTGTAGCTCGGTGGAAGCGACTGAAGGATTCTGTCAATGACCGCGTCATCCGGGAGATTAACTCCCAGCTGAGTCAAGCGGTTGTGCAACCCAGACATTTTGAGTATGTGCTCACTTAGAGAACTATTTTCCTCCATCTTACAACTGAAGAACTTGTCGGAGACTTCATATCTCTCGAACCGGGCATGAGCTTGGAAAACCATTTTCAGCTCCTCGAACATCTCATATGCTCCGTGTTGCTCAAAACGCTTTTGGAGCGCCGGTTCTAAGCTGTAAAGCATGCCGCACTAAACGAGGGAGTAATCATCAGCACGTGACTGATAAGCGTTCATAACGTCTTGGTTTGCTGGGAATGGTGCTTCACCTAGCGGTGCTTCTAGGACATAATCTTTCTTGGCAGCTATGAGGATGATCCTTAGGTTCCGGACCCAGTCCGTATAGTTGCTGCCATCATCTTTCAGCTTGGTTTTCTCTAGGAACGCGTTGAAGTTGAGGGCAACATTAGCGTGGGCCATTTGATCTACAAGACATATTGTAAAGATTTTAGACTAAGTTCATGATAATTAAGTTCATCTAATCAAATTATTCAATGAACTCCCACTTAGATAGACATCCCTCTAGTCATCTAAGTGAAACATGATCCGATGCAACTAGGCCGTGTCCGATCATCATGTGAGACGGACTAGTCAACATCGGTGAACATTTACATGTTGATCGTATCTTCTATATGACTCATGCTCGACCTTTCGGTCCTCCGTGTTCCGAGGCCATGTTTGTACATGTTAGGCTCGTCAAGTCAACCTAAGTGTATTGCGTGTGTAAATCTAGCTTACACCCGTTGTATTCGAACGTTAGAATCTACCACACCCGATCATCACGTGGTGCTTCGAAACAACGAACCTTCGCAACGGTGCATAGTTAGGGGGAACACTTTCTTGAAATTATTGCGAGGGATCATCTTATTTAAGCTACCGTCGTTCTAAGCAAATAAGATGTAAAACATGATAAACATCACATGCAATCAAATAGTGACATGATATGGCCAATATCATTTCGCTCCTTTTGAACTCCATCTTCGGGCGCCATGATCATCGCCGTCACCGGCATGACACCATGATCTCCATCATCATGATCTCCATCATTGTGTCTTCTGAAGGAAATATGCCCTAGAGGCAATAATAAAGTTATTATTTATTTCCTTACATGTCATGATAAATGTTTATTATTCATGCTAGAATTGTATTAACCGGAAACATAATACATGTGTGAATACATAGACAAACAGAGTGTCACTAGTATGCCTCTACTTGACTAGCTCATTAATCAAAGATGGTTATGTTTCCTAACCATGAACAAAGAGTTGTTATTTGATTAACGAGATCACATCATTAGTTGAATGATCTGATTGACATGACCCATTCCATTAGCATAGCACCCGATCGTTTAGTATGTTGCTATTGCTTTTATCCATGACTTATACATGTTCCTTTAACTATGAGAATATGCAACTCCCGTTTACCATAGGAACACTTTGTGTGCTACCAAACGTCACAACGTAACTGGGTGATTATAAAGGTGCTCTACAGGTGTCTCCGAAGGTACATGTTGGGTTGGCATATTTCAAGATTAGGATTTGTCACTCCGATTGTCGGAGAGGTATCTCAGGGCCTTCTCGGTAATGCACATCACATAAGCCTTGCAAGCATTGCAACCAATGAGTTAGTTGCGAGATGATGTATTACGGAACGAGAAAAGAGACTTGCCGGTAACGAGATTGAACTAGGTATTGGATACCGACGATCGAATCTCGGGCAAGTAACATACCGATGACAAAGGGAACAACGTATGTTGTTATGCGGTCTGACCGATAAAGATCTTCGTAGAATATGTAGGAGCCAATATGGGCATCCAGGTCCCGCTATTGGTTATTGACTGGAGACGTGTCTCGGTCATGTCTACATTGTTCTCGAACCGTAGGGTCCGCACGCTTAAGGTTTCGATGACAGTTATATTATGAGTTTATGAGTTTTGATGTACCGAAGGAGTTCGGAGTCCCGGATGAGATCGGGGACATGACGAGGAGTCTCGAAATGGTCGAGACGTAAAGATCGATATATTGGACGACTATATTCGGACATCGGAAGGGTTCTGAGTGGTTCGGGTATTTTCGGAGGTACCGGGGAGTTACGGGATTACGGGAGAAGTAATGGGCCTTGATGGGCTTTAGTGGGAAGAGGAAAAAAGGCTGCTGCGCCCCCCCTCCCCTCTAGTCCGAATTGGACTAGGGAAAAGGGGGCCGGCCACCTTTCCTTCTCCTCCTATTCCTTCTCCCTTCCTCCCCTCTTGGTGGACTCCTACTAGGACTTGGAAACCTAGTAGGACTCCACACCCTGGCGCGCCTAACCCTAGGCCGGCCACCCCCTCCCTTGCTCCTTTATATACGGGGGCAGGGGGCACCCCAAAGACACACAAGTTGATCTACGGATCGTTCCTTAGCCGTGTGCGGTGCCCCCTTCCACCAAATTCCACCTCGATCATATCGTTGCAGTGCTTAGGCGAAGCCCTGCGCCGGTAACACATCAAGATCGTCACCACGCCGTCGTGCTGACGGAACTCTTCCTCGACGCTTTGCTGGATCGGAGCCCGGGGATCGTCATCGAGCTGAACGTGTGCCAAGAACTCGGAGGTGCCGGAGTAACGGTGCTGTGATCGGTTAGATCGCGAGGAGAACGTACGACTACTTCCTCTACATTGTGTCAACGCTTCCGCTTCGGTCTACGAGGGTACGTAGACAACACTCTCCCCTCTCGTTGCTATGCATCACCATGATCTTGCGTGTGCGTAGGAAATTTTTTGAAATTACTACGTTCCCCAACAGTGGTATCCGAGCCTAGGTTTTTTATGGTATGATGTTATTTGCACGAGTAGAACACAAGTGAGTTGTGGACGATACAAGTCATACTGCCTACCAGCATGTCATACTTTGGTTCAGCGGTATTGTTGGACGAGACGATCCGGACCAACCTTACGCGTACGCTTACGCGAGACCGGTTCCCTCGACGTGCTTTGCACATAGATGGCTTGCGGAAGACTGTCTCTCCAACTTTAGTTGAACCGAGTGTGGCTACGCCCGGTCCTTGAGAAGGTTAAAACGGAGTCTATTTGACAAACTATCGTTGTGGTTTTGATGCGTAGGTAAGATGAGTTCTTGCTTAAAACCCGTAGCAGCCACGTAAAACTTGCAACAACAAAGTAGAGGACGTCTAACTTGTTTTTGCAGGGCATGTTGTGATGTGATATGGTCAATACATGATGCTAAATTTTATTGTATGAGATGATCATGTTTTGTAACCGAGTTATCGGCAACTGGCAGGAGCCATATGGTTGTCGCCTTATTGTATGCAATGCAATCGCGATGTAATGCTTTACTTTATTACTAAGCGGTAGTGATAGTCGTGGAAGCATAAGATTGGCGACACGACAACGATGCTACGATGGAGATCAAGGTGTCGCGCCGGTGACGATGGTGATCATGACGGTGCTGCAGAGATGGAGATCACAAGCACAAGATGATGATGGCCATATCATATCACTTATATTGATTGCATGTGATGTTTATCTTTTATGCATCTTATCTTGCTTTGTTTGACGGTAGCATTATAAGATGATCTCTCACTAAATTATCAAGAAGTGTTCTCCCTGAGTATGCACCGTTGCGAAAGTTCTTCGTGCTGAGACACCACGTGATGATCGGGTGTGATAGGCTCTACGTTCAAATACAACGGGTGCAAAACAGTTGCACACGTGGAATACTCAGGTTTAACTTGACGAGCCTAGCATATACAGATATGGCCTCGGAACACAGAGACCGAAAGGTTGAGCGTGAATCATATAGTAGATATGATCAACATAGTGATGTTCACCATTGAAACTACTCCATCTCACGTGATGATCGGACATGGTTTAGTTGATTTGGATCACGTGATCACTTAGAGGATTAGAGAGATGTCTATCTAAGTGGGAGTTCTTAAGTAATATGATTAATTGAACTTTAATTTATCATGAACTTAGTCCTGGTAGTATTAGCATATCTATGTTGTAGATCAATAGCTCGCATTGTTGCTTCCCTGTGTTTATTTTGATATGTTCCTAGAGAAAATTGTGTTGAAAAATGTTAGTAGCAATGATGCGGATTGGATCCGTGATCTGAGGTTTATCCTCATTGCTGCACAGAAGAATTATGTCCTTGATGCACCGCTAGGTGACGGACCTATTGCAGGAGCAGATGCAGACGTTATGAACGTTATGCTAGCTCAATATGATGACTACTTAATAGTTTAGTGCACCATGCTTAAACGGCTTAGAATCGGGACTTCAAAGACGTTTTGAACGTCATGGACCATATGAGATGTTCCAGGAATTGAAGTTAATATTTCAAGCAAATACCCGAGTTGAGAGATATGAAGTCTCCGACAAGTTCTATAGCTAAAAGATGGAGGAGAATCTCTCAACTAGTGAGCATCTGCTCAGATTGTCTGGGTACTACAATCGCTTGAATCAAGTGGGAGTTAATCTTCCAGATAAGATAGTGATTGACAAAATTCTCTAGTCACCATCACCAAGTTAGTAGAACTTCGTGATGAACTATAATATGCAAGGGACAACGGAAAATATTCCCAAGCTCTTCGCGATGCTAAAATCAGCGAAGGTAGAAATCAAAGAAAAACATCAAGTGTTGATGGTTGATAAGATCACTAGTTTCAAGAAAAGGGCAAAAGGAAAGAAGGGGAACTTCAAGAAGAACGGCAAGCAAGTTGCTGCTCAAGTGAAAAAGCCCAAGTATGGTCCTAAGCCTGAGACTAAGTGCTTCTACTGCAAAGGGACTGGTCACTGGAAGCGGAACTACCCCAAGTGATTGGCGGATAAGAAGGATGGCAAAGTGAACATAAGTATATTTGATATACATGTTAATGATGTGTACTTTACTAGTGTTCATAGCAACCCCTCAGTATTTGGTACTAGTTCAAGTTGCTAAGATTAGTAACTCGAAACGGGAGTTGCAGAATGAACAAAGACTAGTTAAAAGGCAAGGTGACGATGTGTGTTGGAAGTGGTTCCAAGATTGATATGATCATCATCACACACTCCCTATACTTTCGGGATTAGTGTTGAAACTAAATAAGTATTATTTGGTGTTTGCGTTGAGCATGAATATGATTTGATCATGTTAATTGCAATACAGTTATTCATTTAAGTTAGAGAACAATTGTTGTTCTGTTTACATGAATAAAACCTTCTATGGTCATACACACCAATGAAAATAGTTCATTGGATCTCGATCGCAGTGATACACATATTCATGATATTGAAACCAAAAGGATGCGAAGTTAATAATGATAGTGCAACCTATTTGTGGCACTGCCGTTTAGGTCATATTGGTGTAAAGCGCATGAAGAAACTCCATGCTGATGGGATTTTGGAATCACTTGATTATGAATCACTTGATGCTTGCGAACCATGCCTCTTGGGCAAGATGACTAAAAACGCCGTTCTCCGGAACAATGGAGCAAGCAACAGATTTGTTGGAAATCATACATACTGATGTATATGGTCCGATGAATATTAAGGCTCGCGACAAGTATCATTATTTTCTGACCTTCACAGATGATTTGAGCAGATATGGGTATATCTACTTGATGAAACATAAGTCTGAAACATTTGAAAAGTTCAAAGAATTTCAGAGTGAAGTGGAAAATCATCGTGACAAGAAAAATAAAGTTTCTACGATCTGATCGCAGAGACGAATATTTGAGTTACGAGTTTGGTCTTCAATTAAAACAATGTGGAATAGTTTCACAAACTCATGCCACCTGGAACACCGCAGCATAATGGTGCGTCCGAACGTCATAACCGTACTTTATTAGATATAGTACAATTTATGATGTATCTTACCGATCTACCACTATCGTTTTTGGGATTATGCATTAGAGACAGCTGCATTCACATTAAATAGGGCACCATCTAAATCCGTTGAGACGACACCGTATGAACTATGGTTTAGCAATAAATCTAAGCTGTCGTTTCTTAAAGTTTGGGGCTGCGATGCTTATGTGAAAAAGCTTCAACCTGATAAGCTCGAACCCAAATCGGAGAAATGTGTCTTCATAGGATATCCAAAGGAAACTGTTGGATACACCTTCTATCACAGATCCGAAGGCAAGACTTTTGTTGCTAAGTTCGGAAACTTTCTAGAGAAAGAGTTTCTTTCGAAAGAAGTGAGTGGGAGGAAAGTAGAAAACTTGATAAGGTAATTGTACCTTCTCCCTTATTGGAAAGTAGTTCCTCACAGAAATCTGTTCTTGAGACTACTACACCAATTAGTAAGGAAGCTAATGATGATGATCATGTAACTTCAAGATCAAGTTACTACCGAATCTCGTAAGTAAACCAGAGTGAGATCCGCACCAGAGTGGATGTTGCTATCCGGGGTAAACCGGCCTGCAGGGCCCGGGTTATCTCCGTCAACAGACCCGAGATGTTAAAACCCAAGGAGAGATAGAAGGGCCTAAGGCCCATAATCGGTTTAAAGGTTTATGGTGTAAACCGGCCTGATGTAAACTTGTATTGTAAAGTTAGGAATAGAGAGACCGACCCGGGCACGTTTATTAGCCGGAGGTTGGGACTTTGCAGACCGACGGGCGTCACCCGTGTATATAAGGGGATGACCCGGCGGCGGTTTGAAAAGGAGAAGAAGAACTCGAGGTTTAGGCGAAGCATATCGCACCCTAAGCCCTCGAAACCCATCAATCCCATCACAACTAGACGTAGGCTTTTACCTTCATCGAAGGGGCCGAACTAGTATAAAAACCGTGTCCTTGTGTCCACTTTAACCCCTTCAAGCTAACCCGTTGCGATGGCTCCACGACTAAGTCCTCTTACTAGGACATCTGCCGTGACAAGTCCACGACAGTTGGCGCCCACCGTGGGGCTATCGCGAGATGGTTTCAGGTTCTTGGAGGGCCGCTTTGAAGGACTCGAGGGTTACGCTGTGGGACGGATGACCAAGAGCCGCCGCGGAAAACTCTACATCGACAGCACAGGCTGGGGCCCCGACGCCGGCTCGATCGAGTACGGGTACCGGGTCCCCTTTGGCGGCATCCATGTTTTCATCGGCAAGATCGGAGAACCGGGCCCCGAGTTGGGCGACTGCGCCGACCTCATTGAGATAGCTCAGTGCACGAGATCGACCCTGGCTAAACCGACCAGGAAGCACGCCTTCATGGGAGTCATCCACGGGGGAAGCTACGAGGAAGGATCCGAATCTGGTGACGAAACCGCCATCTACTCTGGGGATGAAACGTCGACCGGGGAGACCGAATCTCTTTACCAGCTACAAGATGATCGGGTTGGGGGCGGCTCCGATGGCAACAGTATTCCGGACCCCTCTGATCTGCCCTATCGGGTTGGGATCTTCATGGCTGGGACACAGGCGGCGCCACGATCATCAACTGCAGCAGCAGCGATCTCCGGATCGGCAGCAGCAACGGCTGCGCGGGCAGGAGGCCCTACGGGTTCACCAGCCCAAGTTTTGTCAGACCTGTTTGACGCACTAGCAGCGCTCATGGCGGAAGCCAACCCGGTGGATCAGGAGGTTCATAATGCTGAGATTGCCAAAGTGAGAGAGCAGATCACTCGGGCTAAAGCGAAGCTGGCAGCAGAAGAGATCAGGATGACGGCGGAGCGCGCCGCTTTAGATGCACAGGCTTACAGGCTCATGATGGACCAGAAGGCGTCTCAGGAGGTCCTGAAGAGAAAATCCCGGTCTCGGTTGCCCGCCGCCCTCAACGCCCGAAATCTCTTCAACACCCCGGGGGTAAACCGTGCGGAGGCGACGGCCGGCGCCCCGGTTCAGCACCGGATTATAAACCTGCCTCGTCATAACACTGATACGCCACCGGCCATGCCAACGCCGTCAGGTCATTATTCCAACCCGATGGATAACCTCGTCGCGGCGGCGGCTCGGTTGGAAGCCATTCCGATCGAAGGAGATTCACCGCAGGATGAAGAGACACGCCGGGTCAAGGAGCTCCTTAGGACCGCGTTGGCCCAGCAAGAAGCGTATTCGCAAAGCCGTGATCGGATTCACTCCACCCCTTGCCCCAGCAGGAGCTATAGTAGGCGCGTGGAGGAGCCGGCCGTTTCTTCTAACGACAGGCGTGAAGCGCTCCGCGGCGACAATCCGGCGGGCGTCGACAATGCTCACGAGAATGTGGATCGCACCCGTACACGGGAGGCCGGATTAGCAGCGCAGCATCAGGCTCGACAGCTTACACCTATCTTCCCAGCAGCTACGGTTGAACCGGGGGTGGTTTCCAGTTCTTTGGGAGTACCGTGCCTTGTTCCCGCTTTACGCAACGTACGCCTGCCCAAAGACTTTAAAGGTCCCCGCAAGGTACCAAACTACACGGCAGATCAGCCTCCGGAGACATGGGTGGAGAGCTATGAAATGGCTATGGAGATGCTGGATGTGGATGACACGGCGTGTGCCAAGTATTTCACTATGATGTTAGAAGGAACGGCCCGGACTTGGCTAAAGAGCTTACCGCCTAATTCAATTAGTTCATGGGCCCAATTGCGCGCCCGGTTTATCAAGAATTTCAAGGACACGTGCAAACAGCCAATGTCAATAGTTGACCTAGCAGCCTGCGTTCAGCAAGAAGGGGAATCAACTACCCATTGGGTACGACGAGTATCAGAAGTTTTGCACTCATCAGATCGCATCAACGCAGACACCGCTGTAGTGCTGTTGGAAAGCAACTGTCGGTTTGGCCCTTTGAAGCTAAAGCTGGGCCGGATGAAGCGTGATTGTACAGATATAGGAACGCTCATGACCGCTTTAGTGAAGTATGCGGATTCTGACAGTACCAAGGATCCTGACTCTGGTGATGACAAAGCAGGGAAGGGAAGGAAGAATAGCAACACCAAAGGCCAGCAGCATCGACCGACAGGTAATGGAGGCGGAGGAAAACGTAAACCGGACGGGAGCATGGACTTGGTGGCCAGCACAAGTGCACAGGATAAAGGCCAGCGGCGTAAGGGAAAACAGCCAAGTTTTCGCGCACATCCCGGTCCTAACCCGGAGCGTTTGAACTTTTTCTTAAACCAGCCCTGTCCGAAGCACGGAACAAAGGAGGAACCAGCAGCCCATCTTTGGAAGGATTGCTATATCATGAAGGAATTCAAAAGCTCAAACACTTTCCAATATGATCACAGCTCCGGCGGCGGTTCCGGTTCCGGATCAGGGTACGGTGGCGGGAATTCCGGTCCAGGGTTTCAGGGTAACCCGGGCGGACAGGTCAGCCAAAATAATCAGAATAATCAAAGTAATCAAAGTGGTTATCAGAGCAACCCGAAACAGTTGAGTGGTGGACAGTATCATGTATTTACTACGAGCTTGGATAAACGAGATAGGAAGCTTCAGAGGCGGGCAGTCAGTGCTGTCGAACCGGCCACGCCTCACTATCTGCGTTGGTCGGAACAGCCTATCATATGGAGCCGAGAGGATCACCCTCCCAGGGTTTATAACCCGGGTCAGTTAGCATTGGTGGTGGCGCCTCAGGTGGGAGGTTATAAGCTCACCAAGGTGCTCATGGATGGAGGAAGCAGCATTAACATCTTGTATTACGAGACCTTCCGTCGTATGGGACTGGTAGATAAGGATCTCAAACCGACCAATACAGTGTTCCACGGGGTGGTGCCTGGCAAGTCTGCATATCCGGTTGGTAAGATAGCCCTTGAAGTGGTATTTGGCGATAGTCATGATTCCAGATCAGAGACGCTGACGTTCGAAGTGGTTAAAATCCAAAGTCCGTACCACGCTTTGTTCGGACGGCCAACTTATGCAAAATTTATGGCACGACCCTGCTACGTATATCTGCAACTTAAGATGCCAGGTTACAAGGGCACTATAACGGTTCATGGGAGCCGCCGAATCGCTTTGGAATGCGAGGAAGGAGATGCGACTTATGCAGAATCGGTTTGTGCTACGGAGGAGCTAAAGCAGTACAAAGACAGTGTTGATCCGGAGGATATGACTTCATTAAAAAAGCCAACTACGGACCACGATCCGGCCTTGAAGTTCAAGTCAGCGGCCGAAACTAAGCTTGTTGACTTCGTACCTGGCGATTCATCCAAGCAGTTCAGCATCAGTGCAAACTTGGATCCAAAATAGGAAAGCGCGCTCATCGAGTTCATCCGTGAGAATCGGGACATCTTTGCATGGAAGCCATCTGACATGCCTGGTGTACCGAGGCAACTCGCTGAGCACACCCTTAATGTAGATCCTAAGTACAAGCCGGTAAAGCAGTTCTTACGGCGGTTTAACGAAGAAAGACGTAAAGCGATTGGTGAGGAAGTGGCCAGGCTCCTGGCAGCTGGGTTCATCATTGAGGTTTTTCATCCCGAATGGCTCGCTAATCCGGTGCTAGTTCTTAAGAAAAACGGCACCTGGCGCATGTGTGTGGACTACACAGACTTGAATAAAGCTTGCCCAGCAGATCCGTTTGCTCTCCCCCGGATTGATCAGATCATTGATGCTACGGCAGGTTGCGAGCGTTTAAGTTTTTTGGATGCTTATTCGGGTTACCATCAGATCAAGATGGCAGTTAAGGACCAGGAGAAGACAGCGTTCATTACTCCCTTTGGAGCCTTCTGCTATGTGTCTATGCCCTTTGGGCTTAAGAGTGCGCAGGCTACTTATCAACGATGTGTGCAAAATTGCCTCCACGAGCAGATTGGTCGTAATGTGCATGCTTATGTGGATGATATCGTGGTCAAGTCACGAAAGAAGGAGACCCTGGTTGACGATTTGAAGGAGACTTTCGATAACTTGAGAGTGTACCAAATGATGCTCAACCCGGCTAAATGTGTTTTTGGTGTGCCTGCAGGCAAGCTGTTGGGATTTTTAGTGTCCCATAGAGGAATTGAGGCCAATCCAGAAAAGATCACAGCCATCACCTCCCTGGCCAAACCGAAATGCATCAATGATGTTCAGCGCATGGCCGGGCGGATTGCGGCGTTAAGCCGGTTTATCAGTCGCCTTGGTGAAAAGGCGATCCCCTTGTATCAAATGCTCAAGAAGACGGATCAATTTGTCTGGAGTCCGGAGGCTGATAAAGCGTTTGAGGACTTGAAGCGTCAACTAGTCAATCCGCCAGTGTTGGCAGCCCCTGTAGATAAAGAGCCACTCCTGTTATATGTTGCAGCGAATGCCAGAGCAGTCAGTGTGGCGATGGTGGTAGAACGAAAGGAGGCTGGAAAGGAACATCCGGTTCAGCGACCGGTTTACTATATCAGTGAAGTGCTTATCGAGTCCAAACAAAGGTATCCGCATTGGCAGAAGCTGGTATATGGCGTTTTTATGGCAAGCCGGAAGCTGAGGCAATATTTCCAAGGACACCCAATCACGGTGGTCAGTTCTGCTCCTTTGGGTGACATTATACAGAACCGGGAGGCGACCGGTCGGATTGCCAAGTGGGCTATCGAGCTCGGGCCGCACGATTTAAGGTACGTACCCCGAACGGCCATAAAATCACAGGCACTTGTCGATTTCATAAACGATTGGACAGAGTTACAAGCGCCTGAGGAGAAGCCAGATAACACCTATTGGACCGTTCATTTCGACGGGTCAAGACAATTGGAAGGCTCGGGGGCTGGAGTCGTTTTAACTTCCCCACGAGGAGATAAGTTTTGTTATGTCCTCCGTTTAATGTTCCCCTGTACAAACAATGCGGCTGAGTATGAAGCTTTGTTGCATGGACTTCGGGTGGCTAAAGAGATGAATTTGAGCAGAGTTAGGTGCTTTGGTGATTCGGATCTGGTGGCTCAGCAGGTATCTGGCACCTGGGATTCTAAGGATCCGCTTATGGCTGCGTACCGACGTGAAGTGGATATGGTGGCTGGGCATTTCAAAGGTTATCAAGTGGATCATGTAGACCGCAGAAAGAATGAGGCAGCGGATGCTTTAAGTCGCTTGGGCTCTCAGCGTAAACCGGTCCCACCCAATGTTTTCTTGGATGTATTGTACCACCCATCGGTACAGCTGCCCGGCGAGCTGGAGTTGGCTGTTCCTGATCCGGAGGCTCAGTTAGTGGCGGCTCTTCACGCCACCCCGGATTGGACGCTCCCTTACCTGGCATATATGAACCGGGGTGAGTTGCCAGAAGATGAAAGCTCGGCTCGACAGATAGTACGACGGTCCAAGTCTATGACCATTTTCCAAGGAGAGTTACATCATCGCAGCGTATCAGGAGCGCTGCAACGGTGCATATCCCCTAAGGAGGGGTGCGAGATACTACGAGAAATACATGAAGGGGATTGCGGCCACCACGCCGGTTCAAAATCATTGGTGGCTAAAGCGTTCCGCCACGGTTTCTACTGGTTAACTGCTCATGCTGATGCGGAAGACCTGGTCCGGTTATGTGATGGTTGCCAGAAATTTTCCAGACGAGCGCACATACCGGCCCAAGAATTGAGGATGATTCCAATCACTTGGCCGTTTGCGACTTGGGGGCTTGATATGGTTGGGCCTTTTAAGTGTTCCAAAGATAAGAAGACCCATCTACTGGTGGCGGTTGACAAATTTACAAAGTGGGTAGAGGCAGAACCTGTCAGTAAGTGTGATGCAGCCACGGCGGTTCGGTTTATAAAGAAGGTGATCTTCCGGTTTGGTTTTCCACACAGCATCATCACAGATAATGGTACCAATCTATCCAAGGGGGCCATGAAGGAGTTCTGTGCACGGGAGCATATACGGCTTGATGTTTCTTCGGTAGCGCACCCACAGTCTAATGGTCAGGCAGAACGAGCGAACCAAGAGATCTTGAGAGGTATCAAACCCCGGCTTCTGGTCCCTTTGCAAAGGACGCCGGGTTGTTGGGTGGAGGAGCTACCGTCTGTATTATGGAGCATCAACACCACGCCTAACAGATCCACGGGGTTTACGCCGTTTTTTATGGTTTATGGAGCAGAGGCGGTTCTCCCAAGTGATATACGACATGACTCACCTCGCGTGGCAGCATATGTTGAAGCGGATAATGAGCAGGCACGGCAGAACGCTCTTGACTTGTTGGATGAGGAGCGTGACTTGGCAGCTGCCCGTTCAGCGATTTACCAGCAAGACCTTCGCCGTTACCACAGCCGTCGGGTTAGGACCAGAACCTTTCAGGAGGGGGATTTGGTGCTTCGGCTCATCCAGGATCAATCTGATCAGCATAAATTATCCCCGCCGTGGGAAGGACCTTTTGTGGTCAGCAAGAATCTGAATAATGGGTCATATTACCTGATTGATATTCGAGAGCGCAAGGATTCACGCACATCAGAGGAGGAAACCAGCAGGCCGTGGAACATAGCTCATCTTCGACCTTATTATACATGAGCCCTGGGCTCTGTTTATGTACATATCATGACCATGTATATATTATGATTAATACAATAAACCGGAGCCTCGAGTAAAACGGGGTCTCTACTGTTCTTCACATCATGTGTGTTTACCCCTGGAGGTCGTTTCACAGAAATTCAAATTATAGACTCCGGTTTAAAAGCCGGTTCAAGGGAAGATGTCTCCTACAAGGCTGTGAAGCTCTTAATATCCGGTTCAATATCCCGGTTCAAGTATAAGGCTTACTGTTCAAACATAGGCCGTATTCGAGCCAAAGAGAACATAGCCATTCAGCATGAGGCTTCCTGTTCAAACATAGGCCGTATTCGAGCCAAAGAGAACATAGCTATTCAAACATGGGGCTTCCTGTTCAAACATAGGTCGGGTTCGAACCAAAGAGAACATAGCTAAACCCTATAAAGTCAGTTGGGGACCTAGTCGGCCTGAACCGTAGCTACACCTCCGGGGGGCTTGGTCATGTCTTGACGATGGTAATGCTTTCTGGCTGGCATATTTGCCACTGAATCAGTTGGGGACCTAATCGACTTGAACCGTAGATTACGCCTTATGGGAACTCGGTCATGTCTTGATGATGGTAATGCCTTCTGGTCGGCTTTTTAGCCAATGAATCATTTGGGGGCTTGGTCGTGTCCGAACCAACGCAATGCCACCTGATCGGCCCTTGGCCATTGAGTCACTTGGGGGCTTGGTTGACGAACCAATGCAATGCCATTTGGCCGGCATAATTGCCACGATTCAGTTAGGAACCTAATCGACCTAAACCGTAGCTACACCTCTTGGGGGCTCGGTTTTGTCTTGACGATGGTCACGCCTTCTGAACGGTTCATAGTAACCACTATTTGCATGCGTTTTTCTATCGCGTTGCCTTTTCATATTTGGTTTTGTTTTTTCTGCCGTTATTGTGGTGTCTTTTTTGGTTCTTCGGAACGTCAAGCATCCTTAAACCGATTCAGCTGGCATAGCCTGGTTCGTTTTTTAAACCCGGAGGCAAATTGCCCGGTTTGGCAAAGGCGCAGCACGGTTCAGGTGGTCGAAAAATTACATTGTGTACTCAGTAAAGGCAGGAAACATAAGTTGGAAACGTCATTGAAAAGAGCATCAGCACCCGTGCACGAAGGCACATTCAAATGTAGAGGTATTAAACTATCTTATTACAAGGCAACGTAGTGCCTGAATATATTGTTCGTTGACGGATTAAGACGTCACCAAGTAAGGTGAACCGGAGCGTTGATTACGCCTGTTCGCCGCCTTGGTTCGAAGGCTGGGGATCGTCTCGCGCCACTTCAGCTCCATCTTGGTTACCCATTGGCTGGAAATCAGCAGTGGTCCAGTCGATTCCCATTAGCGCTTGAAAGACGGCTTCTTCATGAATCAGCGAAGACGGTTCAATGTCTGGGGCGTAAGTATGCTTACGGATTGGAGGAACAAGGTTTCCCGCTTCAGGGACCGGGGCAGATACTCGTTTGTTCTGGTTGTCGTATTGGGCTTGGTAACGTGACAGATCTGCTTCCTCAGCCAATTGACAAGCTAGGGGGCGCACCGCCCGGTTTATCGCCCTCAAGTCGTCTTCACCAAAGTCTGAGCCGTCTTCCTTCAAGCTGGGGTATCCTTGGGCCGCTTCGACAGGATTGAAATCTGGTACCCACGCTTTGGCCCGGATCAAGGCAGTAATGGCTCCAGTTCGAGCAGCTGATCTCTTCAACTCTTCAATCCGGGCCGGAAGCATGGACAGCCTCTTTAATGTGTCTTGAATCAGAGACGGCGCAGGGTTGTTATGCGATGCAGTGGTGATAGCTCTTTGTGCTCCGGTGTATAACTGTTCAATCAGAGTATAAGCAGCTTTGAGTTTCATCCGCACGTCAGAACCCAAGTGTCCAATACGTGAGCCTGCAGTGTTTCAAGGTGGATTACAAACCGGACATAGGGTGTAGCAAACAAGGTACAAATTGGAAGAAGGGCATCGAAAAGTTTACCAAAGACGGCAGAGGTCATGGAGTGTATTTGTCGCTTCACGGTGGATAACTCATCAACCACCGGTTTAAGAGCAGCTTCGGCATTTTCAGCCTTCTTCGTCAAAAGAGCTCTTTCAGTAGCCCAATCGGCTTGCTCCTTTTTGCGGCTTGCTTTCAGCTGCTCCATAACAGTTAAGGCTTTGGTCAATTCCTCCTTTGCTTTTTCAGTTTCAATCTGCTGGGCTTTTAAAGCTTCCTGAAGGTCCGAGACTTGGTTCTCTTTGGTCTTCAAATCCCCCTGCAGCAGGTCATCAACAGTGTTCAGAAAATATTGCACGGTTTGGAAGTATCAACCACACAAGCAAGTTATGTGCTCGATACTTGGGGGCTAATGCATATTTGATTTTAACACAAGTTATCCATTACAAAAAGTCCCAAGATTAATACAAGTATTTAAGCTTGGCACTTGGGGGCTAATAGTTATCTAATGATGTTTTCTGGTTATGACCTATGTTGGAAGCCTTGGGGTTTTCTAAACCGGACTTTAATTGTCAAGGCAGCCTGATCCGGTTTACCATCTTGGTTTGGAAATATTGATAAGCTAAAGTTGCAATGGAATAAAGCACAAGGGAGTCACCTCAAGTTTCTCCTTCATCATCTTGATCATGCCAGCTTCATAATCCCGACTGGTGTACAGTCGGTTCAGGTACCCAGAATAAAGATCCGGGGCGCTTAAAGCGGCGTACGTAGAGGAGTCAAGGTCCCATTTGCCCTTCGCAGCCGAGATTTCGTCCTTGGCAGTATGCTTGGCTAAGGTAGCAGTGTTCCCCGGTTCAGAGTGACCGATGCCGGTAATCACAACATCATCATCCTTGGAATCGCTGCTCTGCAGTGGCCCTGTCGGTTTATCAGCAGTTCCAGAAGAGGGGATGGGTTCCAGAACCCGAACAGGACTGACAGGCGGATCAGTATGGCTGGCAGGTTCGATAATCCTTTCTTCAGCGCAGGTGTCATCTTGCGGAGATAGATAATTCTGAGTATCTTCACGACCCAGAGCGTCAGCACCAGGAGTTTTCTCCGGTTCAGGAGCGGCAGTTCCTCCAGCCGGGTTATCCAGACGAGCCTTCTTGCTCGGTCTAGGTTTGGCCCTGGAAAAAGCCCAAAGATTGAAAAAACGGTCTAAGATGGATTAAGAGACCCATACAGAGATATGTTGTGATTGGTCCAACTCACCCAATAACTGTCTTCAACGGTGGCAGTTGAGTGGCTGAAGATTCACCGGAAGAGGAATGGGAAGTGACCTGATAATCGGAGTCAGATGGATTTAGAGGCTGACGAGTTAAACCTGCTTTAGGAGGAAAGCTAGCGCGTAAATCGGAGACCTCTGAGCGGCGTTTCCGAACTGGGCTGTTCGGTAAACCGGCGGAGGTGACTACCTGGCCGCTATGTCGGGTGGTGCGTCGAGCTTCATGTTGCTGGGTCTTCACAAGAAATTTGGGATCCAAGTAAGCAAGAGGGTGAGAAAATCTAATTCTCCGGTTTGCTTGGCGAGGTTTTTTCAAAGGCAAAGGAACGGCATCAGAAGAAAGAATAGTTACCTCTGGGCCTTCGGCATGGCTCACTTCAGCGTCGTCCTGACAAATATCATCATCAATAAGACGTATAAAAAGCAAACCAACTGAATCGAGGTCTACCCCGAGGTCCGGATTACCCACATCATCCTCCTCTAAATCCGGAGTATTGGAAGCGGTGTTCCTTTTCCTCTGAGCAGGCTTCTTCACCCTCGTCTTGGGTCGGGTTACCTTTTCGGTCGGCTCTTGTAACTTCTTGCTCCAAAATGGATCATCTCCCTGTTTCAGGAAGGACTGGAGTTAACAACATATATATAAGGAGATCAAAGATTCTATAAACAGAGGAGTTACTTACAGCAGGTGGTTTGTTTGTGGCACAAAATGGAAGCAGGCTGGTTCGAGCGCAGACATGTTCCGGTTCGTTCAGCATCTTCTTCACAGCTTCAGCGACTTCGTCCTCCGTCAGCTGAATGTTGCAGTGCCTCAATGGATCATCAACCCGACCCGTGTATTGGCACATTAAACCGGAGCGGATGCTAAGGGGCAGGATGCTCCACGAAATCCAGCAACGAGCAAGATCTACCCCCGTTAAACCATTAGCCATGAAGGCTCTGAGCTTGGACAGCTGAGGGGCATACTTACTCCTCTCTTTGGCAGTTAGCCGTGGGGGGAAGGGGTGAGTGTTGCTAAGTCTCTCTGGACGGAAACCGGGCAGTGGATTTTCCTCAGCAGGGGAAGTATCCTTGCAATAGAACCAAGTGCAATTCCATTCTTGCGGATGACTATGCAACTTGGCGTGAGGATAAGTCACCTCTTTCCTTTTCTGAATCGCCATACCACCCAGTTCCATATTAGGGCCATCGGTGAATTCAGTACGTCGGTTCAAATGGAAAAAGTCCCGGAACAGCTCAACAGTAGGTTCTTCTTGGAAGTACGCCTCGCAAAGTACTTGAAAATGGCAGATATTCGTGACTGAATTTGGACCAACATCTTGTGGGCGCAGCCTAAAATTAGCCAAGACGTCCCGATAAAATTTTGAACCGGGTGGATTAAACCCCCGGGCCAGGTGATCCGCAAACACCACCACTTCTCCCTCCTGCGGGGTAGGAGGACATTCGTCTCCTGGAACCCTCCAATGGATGGTACTTTTGCTACTCAAAGCACCAGTCAGAACTAAGTTGTTTAGTTGGGTCTCAGTGATACAAGAGGGAACCCAGTTGCATTCATACACCTGTTTTGCCATGAGGAAATCTACAAGGCAAAGGTATTCCGGTTTGAGAGCCAGTATGATTGTAAACCGAAGATGCTCTTATATAGAGTCAGGTTAGCTACAATAATATCAACCGGCGGTTCATCAAGGGGACTAATGGATGTGTAGATCGGTTTGTTCGCTTTGCTAAGAGTTAAACCGACCAGATCTAAACAGTTGTGAGTATGAAAACAGAAACAGGTCCCGTACGGATTCTTTCAAAGCAATGGATCTACAGCTAGGGCGAAAAAGAAATAAAAACAGGTAATATGAAGTCGGGCTCACAGCAGAACAACATAAGTTCGACAAGCAGGAACAAGAGTAAAGATCTAAGGAAATGAGTGCAGATTTATGGCGACTGCTAAGAGGAACTACAAATCCAGATACAGGTAGCATTATCTGTTCGCAAAGGCTGCTATGGGGATGAGCAAGAAACAGTAGCAGAACGATGAACCCTAGAACAGATCTAAAGCAACAAGAGCAGGGGCCTTACCGGGGTCCAGACAGATGCGGAAAGTCGCCGCGGTGCTCTGATCCGATCAGGTTGATGCAGCGGCCGGAGTTGGTGCAGCAGCTGACGGCGGCGGCGGAGCTCTGAGGTCTGGGTTGCGAGGAAGACGAAGAAGGGGAGGAAAGGAAGATGGCCTTCAAGTCCTATTTATAAGGCGCGGCGCGCGTGTCAGGCGCGCGAATCCAGGGGCCGGAGATTTCGGAAGCCCAGCCGTCGCCCTGATTCTTGCGGGTTAGCGAAAGGAGACGGTAGCTTGCGCTGACGTCATATCGGTTTACCACAGCAAGAAGAGACGGAGAAACGACGGTTTAACAAGTCACTGGAAGACATTTGAAGACAGAAATTCTTATTAAGGATTGACATGAACCTGTTCAAATCAATCTGGGGCCTAATGTTGGGGATGTTGCTATCCGGGGTAAACCGGCCTGCAGGGCCCGGGTTATCTCCGTCAACAGACCCGAGATGTTAAAACCCAAGGAGAGATAGAAGGGCCTAAGGCCCATAATCGGTTTAAAGGTTTATGGTGTAAACCGGCCTGATGTAAACTTGTATTGTAAAGTTAGGAATAGAGAGACCGACCCGGGCACGTTTATTAGCCGGAGGTTGGGACTTTGCAGACCGACGGGCGTCACCCGTGTATATAAGGGGATGACCCGGCGGCGGTTTGAAAAGGAGAAGAAGAACTCGAGGTTTAGGCGAAGCATATCGCACCCTAAGCCCTCGAAACCCATCAATCCCATCACAACTAGACGTAGGCTTTTACCTTCATCGAAGGGGCCGAACTAGTATAAAAACCGTGTCCTTGTGTCCACTTTAACCCCTTCAAGCTAACCCATTGCGATGGCTCCACGACTAAGTCCTCTTACTAGGACATCTGCCGTGACAAGTCCACGACACTTTTGTTGCTAAGTTCGGAAACTTTCTAGAGAAAGAGTTTCTTTCGAAAGAAGTGAGTGGGAGGAAAGTAGAAAACTTGATAAGGTAATTGTACCTTCTCCCTTATTGGAAAGTAGTTCCTCACAGAAATCTGTTCTTGAGACTACTACACCAATTAGTAAGGAAGCTAATGATGATGATCATGTAACTTCAAGATCAAGTTACTACCGAATCTCGTAAGTAAACCAGAGTGAGATCCGCACCAGAGTGGTACGGTAATCCTGTTCTGGAAGTCATGTTACTAGACCATGACGAACTTGCGAACTATGAGGAAGCGATGATGAGCCCAGATTCCGCAAAATGGTTAGAGGCCATGAAATCTGAGATATGATCCATGTATGAGAACAAAGTTTGGACTTTGGTTGCCTTGCCCGATGATCGGCAAGCAATTAAGAATAAATGGATCTTCAAGAGGAAGACGGACACTGATAGTAGTGTTACTATCTACAAACCTAGAATTGTCGAAAAAGGTTTTTCGACAAGTTCAAAGTATTGCCGCATTTTATGCTTAAGTCTGTCCGAATCTATGCTTAAGTCTGTCCGAATCATGTTAGCAATTGCCGCATTTTATGAAATCTGGCAAATGGATAAACAAAACTGCATTCCTTAATGGAGAGTTGTATATGATGCAACTAGAAGGTTTTGTCGATCCTGAAGGTGTTAACAAAATATGCAAGCTCCAGCGATCCATCTATGGACTGGTGCAAGCATCTCGGAGTTGGAATATACGCTTTGATAAGTTGATCAAAGCATATAGTTTTATACAGACTTGCGGTGAAGCCTGTATTTACAAGAAAGTGAGTGGGAGCACTACAGCATTTCTGATAAGTATATGTAAATGACATATTAGTGATCGGAAATAATGTAGAATTATTCTGTGAAGCATAAAGGAGTATTTGAAAGGAGTTTTTCGAAGAAGGACCTCGGTGAAGCTGCTTACATATTGAGCATCAAGATCTATAGAGATAGATCAAGACGCTTGATAAGTTTTTCAATAAGTACATACCTTGAAAAGATTTTGAAGTAGTTCAAAATGGAACAGTCAAAGAAAGAGTTCTTGCCTGTATTACAAGGTGTGAAATTGAGTAAGACTCAAAACCCGACCACGGCAGAAGATAGAAAGAGAATGAAAGTCATTCCCTATGCCTCAGCCATAGATTCTATAAAGTATGCCATGCTGTGTACCAGATCTATTGCATACCCTACCACTGAGTTTGGCAAGGGAGTACAATAGTGATCTAGGAGTAGATCACTGGACAAACGATCAAAATTATCCTTAGTGGAATAAGGATATGTTTCTCGATTATGGATGTGACAAAAAGGTTCGTCGTAAAAGATTACGTCGATGCAAGTTTTGACACTAATCTAGATGACTCTAAGTCTCAATCTAGATACATATTGAAAGTGGGAGCAATTAGCTAAAGTAGCTCCGTGCAGAGCATTTTAGACATAGAAAATTGCAAAATACATAACGGATCTGAATGTAGCAGACCCGTTGACTAAGATTCTCTCACAAGCAAAACAAGATCACACCTTAGTACTCTTTGGGTGTTAATTACATAGCGATGTAAACTAGATTACTAAATCTAGTAAACCCTTTGGGTGTCGGTCACATAGCGATGTGAACTATGGGTGTTAATCACATGATGATGTGAACTATTGATGTTAATCACATAGTGATGTGATCTAGATTATTGACTCTAGTGCAAGTGGGAGACTGAAGGAAATATGCCCTAGAGGCAATAATAAAGTTATTATTTATTTCCTTACATGTCATGATAAATGTTTATTATTCATGCTAGAATTGTATTAACCGGAAACATAATACATGTGTGAATACATAGACAAACAGAGTGTCACTAGTATGCCTCTACTTGACTAGCTCATTAATCAAAGATGGTTATGTTTCCTAACCATGAACAAAGAGTTGTTATTTGATTAACGAGATCACATCATTAGTTGAATGATCTGATTGACATGACCCATTCCATTAGCATAGCACCCGATCGTTTAGTATGTTGCTATTGCTTTTATCCATGACTTATACATGTTCCTTTAACTATGAGAATATGCAACTCCCGTTTACCATAGGAACACTTTGTGTGCTACCAAACGTCACAACGTAACTGGGTGATTATAAAGGTGCTCTACAGGTGTCTCCGAAGGTACATGTTGGGTTGGCATATTTCGAGATTAGGATTTGTCACTCCGATTGTCGGAGAGGTATCTCAGGGCCTTCTTGGTAATGCACATCACATAAGCCTTGCAAGCATTGCAACCAATGAGTTAGTTGCGAGATGATGTATTACGGAACGAGAAAAGAGACTTGCCGGTAACGAGATTGAACTAGGTATTGGATACCGACGATCGAATCTCGGGCAAGTAACATACCGATGACAAAGGGAACAACGTATGTTGTTATGCGGTCTGACCGATAAAGATCTTCGTAGAATATGTAGGAGCCAATATGGGCATCCAGGTCCCGCTATTGGTTATTGACTGGAGACGTGTCTCGGTCATGTCTACATTGTTCTCGAACCGTAGGGTCCGCACGCTTAAGGTTTCGATAACAGTTATATTATGAGTTTATGAGTTTTGATGTACCGAAGGAGTTCGGAGTCCCGGATGAGATCGGGGACATGACGAGGAGTCTCGAAATGGTCGAGACGTAAAGATCGATATATTGGACGACTATATTCGGACATCGGAAGGGTTCTGAGTGATTCGGGTATTTTCGGAGGTACCGGGGAGTTACGGGATTACGGGAGAAGTAATGGGCCTTGATGGGCTTTAGTGGGAAGAGGAAAAAAAGGCTGCTGCGCCCCCCCCTCCCCTCTAGTCCGAATTGGACTAGGGAAAAGGGGGCCGGCCACCTTTCCTTCTCCTCCTATTCCTTCTCCCTTCCTCCCCTCTTGGTGGACTCCTACTAGGACTTGGAAACCTAGTAGGACTCCACACCCTGGCGCGCCTAACCCTAGGCCGGCCACCCCCTCCCTTGCTCCTTTATATACGGGGGCAGGGGGCACCCCAAAGACACACAAGTTGATCTACGGATCGTTCCTTAGCCGTGTGCGGTGCCCCCTTCCATCAAATTCCACCTCGATCATATCGTTGCAGTGCTTAGGCGAAGCCCTGCGCCGGTAACACATCAAGATCGTCACCACGCCGTCGTGCTGACGGAACTTTTCCTCGACGCTTTGCTGGATCGGAGCCCGGGGATCGTCATCGAGCTGAACGTGTGCCAAGAACTCGGAGGTGCCGGAGTAACGGTGCTGTGATCGGTTGGATCGCGAGGAGAACGTACGACTACTTCCTCTACGTTGTGTCAACGCTTCCGCTTCGGTCTACGAGGGTACGTAGACAACACTCTCCCCTCTCGTTGCTATGCATCACCATGATCTTGCGTGTGCGTAGGAAAATTTTTGAAATTACTACGTTCCCCAACATCTTCATGAAGTTGTCTCGTCATCTATTACTTCCACTACTATGGCTAACGGTTTAGCAATAAAGTAAAGTAATTACATGACGTTATATGTTGACACGCAGGTCATAAATAAATTAAGACAAATACTATGGCTCCTGCCGGTTGTCATACTCATCGACATGCAAGTCGTGATTCCTATTACAAGAACATGATCATCTCATACATCACATATATCATTCATCACATCCTTTGGCCATATCACATCACAAAACACTTGCTGCAAAACAAGTTAGACGTCCTCTAATTGTTGTTGCAAGTTTTTTTACGTGGCTGCTATAGGTTTCTAGCAAGAACGTTTCTTACCTACGCCAAAATCACAACGTGAATTGCCAATTTCTATTTACCCTTCATAAGGACCCTGTTCATCGAATCCGATCCGACTAAAGTGGGAGAGACAGACACCCGCTATCCACCTTATGCAACTAGTGCATGTCAGTCGGTGGAACCAGTCTCACGTAAGTGTACGTGTAAGGTCGGTTCGGGCCGCTTCGTCCCACAATACCACCGAATCAAGATAAGACTAGTAACGGCAAGATAATTGACAATATCAACGCCCACAATTGCTTTGTGTTCTACTCGTGCATAGAAACTACGCATAGACCTAGCTCATGATGCCACTGTTGGGGATCATAGCAGAATTTAAAATTTTATACGCATCACCAAGATCAATCTATGGAGTATTCTAGCAACGAGGGGAATAGGAGTGCATCTGCATACCCTTGTAGATCGCGAGCGGAAGCGTTCAAGTGAACGGGGTTGATGGAGTCGTACTCGTCGTGATCCAAATCACCGATGATCCTAGCGCCGAACGGACGGCACCTCCGCGTTCAACACACATACGGTTGGGGAAGACATCGCCTCCTTCTTGATCCAGCAAGGGGGAAGGAGAGGTTGATGGAGATCCAGCAGCACGACGGCGTGGTGGTGGATGCAGCAGGGTCTCGGCAGGGCTTCGCCAAGCACCAACGAGAGGGAGAGGTGTTACGGGAGGGAGAGGGAGGCGCCAGGGGCTAGGGCGCAGCCCTCCCTCCCCCTCTTTATATAGGGGCCCTGGGGGGCGCCGGCCCCTCTAGATCCCATCTAGAGGGGGCGGCGACCAAGGGGGGTGGCTTGCCCCCTAAGCCAAGTGGGGCGCCCCCACCCCTAGGGTTCCCCAACCCTAGGCGCAGGGGAGGCCCAAGGGAGGTGCACCAGCCCACCTGGGGCTGGTTCCCCTCCCACTTCAGCCCATGGGGCCCTCCAGGATAGGTGGCCCCACCCGGTGGACCCCGGGACCCTTCCGGTGGTCCCAGTGCAATACCGGTAACCCCCGAAACCTTCCCGATGGCCGAAACTGGACTTCCCATATATAAATCTTTACCTCCGGACCATTCCGGAACTCCTCGTGACGTCCGGGATCTCAACCGGGACTCCGAACAACTTTCGGGTTACTGCATACTAATATCTCTACAACCCTAGCGTCATCGAACCTTAAGTGTGTAGACCCTACGGGTTTGGGAGACACGTAGACATGACCGAGACGCCTCTCCGGTCAATAACCAACAGCGGGATCTGGATACCCATGTTGGCTCTCACATGCTCCATGATGATCTCATCGGATGAACCACGATGTCGAGGATTCAATCAATCCCGTATACAATTCCCTTTGTCAATCGGTACGTTACTTGCCCGAGACTCGATCGTCGGTATCCCAATACCTTGTTCAATCTCGTTACCGGCAAGTCACTTTACTCATATCGTAATGCATGATCCTTGACTAACCCCTTGGTCACATTGAGCTCATTATGATGATGCATTACCGAGTGGGCCCAGAGATACCTCTCCGTCATACGGAGTGACAAATCTCAGTCTCGATTCGTGCCAACCCAACAGACACTTTCGGAGATACCCCTAGTGCACCTTTATAGCCACCCAGTTACGTTGTGACGTTTGGCACACCCAAAGCACTCCTATAGTATCCGGGAGTTGCACAATCTCATGGTCTAAGGAAATGATACTTGACATTGGAAAAGCTCTAGCAAACGAACTACACGATCTTTTGTGCTATGCTTAAGATTGGGTCTTGTCCATCACATCATTCTCCTAATGATGTGATCCCGTTATCAATGACATCCAATGTCCATAGTCAGGAAACCATGACTATCTGTTGATCAACGAGCTAGTCAACTAGAGGCTCACTAGGGACACGTTGTGGTCTATGTATTCACACATGTATTACGATTTCTGGATAACACAATTATAGCATGAATAATAGACAATTATCATGAACAAGGAAATATAATAATCATTTTATTATTGCCTCTAGGGCATATTTCCAACAGAACTAGGGTTTGAGAGGAGATGGTGCTGGTGAAGATGTTGATGGAGATTGACCCCCTCCCACTGAGAGGATCGATGGTGATGACGACGATGATGATTTCCCCCTCCCGGAGGGATGTTTCCCCGGCAGAACAGCTCCGCCGGAGCCCTAGATTGGTTCCGCCTCATGGCGGCGGTGTTTCGTCCCAAAAGCTTCCTCCTAATTTTTTCCAGGGTGAAAGACACCATATAGCCAAAGATGGGCACCGGAGGTCTGATAGGTGGCCCACAAGGCAGGGGGCGCGCCTAGGGGGGTAGGGCGCCCCCCCCCCCCCCACCCTCATGGATGGTGGGTGGCCCCCCTCTGGTACTTTCTTCGCTCAGTATTTTTTATTAATTCCAAAAGTAACTTCCATGGAGTTTCAGGACTTTTGGAGTTGTGCAGAATAGGTCTCTAATATTTGCTCCTTTTCCAGCCCAGAATTCCAGCTGCGGCATCCTCCCTCTTCTTGTAAACCTTGTAAAATAAGAGAGAAAAGGCATAAGTATTGTGACATAATATGTAATAACAGCCCATAATGCAATAAATATCGATATAAAAGCATGATGCAAAATGGACGTATCACTTGACCTTCATGATACCAGCTGGAATATGATACTTGAGAAATTGGTCCTTCAAATTAGCCCTTGTAATTTCTTCTCCCGTGGGCCACAGAGCTTTAGCATTATCCCACCATATAGCAGTGGCTCCTTCAAGATAGTGGGTAGCGAACGGAACCTTGTCAGCTTCTTTAGTGCGAGCAATTTCAAGTTTCTTCTCAATGGTTCGTAGCTAATCGTCTGCTTCCAAAGGGTCAACCACTTGATTGAAACTGGGAGGCTTAGTCCTTTGAAAATCTAACAGCTTGGAGTGATGGCTATTTTGATTTCCATTTTGACCAACCATAGCTTGCACACTTTTTAACTGCTCAATCAGATCATTGTTCCTTCTTTCCTCAAACATGCGCATAATTTGTTCAGTGGAGGGTGAATTTGGCGGTGGAGGCGGTGGCTGCGGATACGGGTCGGGGGAGTGTCCTGCCTGCCTTGCTGAGCGATGAACAGGGACATCCTCACAAGCCTGCATGCTGCTACCTCCCCGCGTCATCCTACTGTTTATTTTTTCCAATAAGAGGAACCGCGATGAGAAACATCCAAACATGGGAAGAAAAGACAGTGACAAACCCGAAAGAGCGAAACAAATAAACCAAGAAACACGGCGATCGAATAAAAAGTTTCAACATAATTATACATAGATTCATACATGAAAGATAAACATCATGATTGGTGCGACTACTAGCATACATGCAACGATACATCATGGCTCATACAACTACATCCGTACATGACCACTGCGGATTCTCAGACGCTCTAAGACTCTGCCGGTGCTGTCGGATCCTCTCCTGAGTCAGACCCAGATCTTGACCTGACGATGCCAACCGAGACCTCCGGGTTAAATGTAACACGACGACGCTGCCTCGAGGGCTCTCCCTCAGGGGTAGGCGCGGGATGATAAGGGTCATGGGAGCTGCGGGAGTAGCAAGAAGAGACGCCCACTCAGCAGGAGCACTGTGTGGGTTCACTGTCGAGGTGCCCGAGCTACTCGGTGGAGTAACCGGAGAAATATGCGAGCTAGAGTTGGGCACAATATAAGGAGTAAATCCCATAGAAGGTGGAGTAGGGTAGGATCTAGCGGCGGCTAAAGCAGAACGAGCATGATTTAGCTCTCGAGCCAACTCGTGAATCAAAAGATAACTAGTAGTGATATATCAAGAAAGGTGGCTAGTGTCGCTATCAGACGCCGGATCAACGGAATGAAAGTGAACACGACCATCATCGTGCAAAGATGGGTAGAAACGAAAACCTGGGTGGTTCTGCATCTGAGCCTCTGTATAGCGTAACTCAACAAGAATCTCGAATGCAGCATACTGGACGGCCTAAGCGGCGGTGGATGCATAATGCATAACCGCTCCGCGAGGTAAGAGTGTAAGAGCATGTTGACGAACTGGTGCGCAGAGTAACCACTGCGTGATACTCATACACGGAGTCGGCTAGATGCTCCCGGTACACCCGATATGCTGGGTCATCACCGTGAGGGTACAGTCGATGCCACACACTACGAAGAAGATGCGGTGAGGTGTACGGCATCAGCTGCAACTGACACGGCTACGGCACCGGATCCATCTACACTCACAACCATTAGTGGGTTAATTAGAAATAAAAAAAGAATGAGTGAATGTAATGCAACAAACAGCTCTAAACACTACCGGCACTCAACTTTTACCCTAACTAGCGTCCAGCTAACACGTCGGTAGTCCAGCGTGTCCTACAGTCAGCGCGGCTCTGATACCAAGCGTTGTGGCACCCCGGCTCAGAGCGACCGGTTTACCTTGCATTGCCAACCCAGAGATCATGTCTTCTGGCAACACACAACATCTTGGTACATAAATCACCGCTTTATTGAACTAGCGGAAGCATAGAGTGACATTACATCAAGTTGCGAGGCCAAGCAGCACACTCAGTACGGCTGAACAATATGTACATTATTTAGTGAACATAAAAGGGCCTCGAGCACGACGTCTACACGGCAGCAGAACAATGATGTAGCGGGACTCCATAGCACAGGGACACCGATGTGGACACGGTCTAGACACGGCAGCACTCCGATCCAGTTAGACTTTCTTGAAATCTGGCATAACACGCCAGATCAGTACATTGAATGTACTTGCAAGCTCACAGCAAACATAACAATAATGACAAACAATATCATGACATTTAATCAAGTTAAATGCAAACAACATCATGCTACTCATGCAGTGAAACCAAACTTGTGCATCGAGTCACTCGGATTCTCTTACCAACAGGTTGCCTCACAACCGAACAGTGCTCATGAAGAAACACGAACGGAACCATACTGGGTCCAACTGGTTACCTCGTAACCAAACCGTGATCACTTTTGGATCACAAGTGATTCCCCAACCGTCAGTCTCACTGACATCATCAAGATCCAACCAGTGCAATGCAATTTAATTAGTGTGCAAGATTTATTATAGACAGTTGATCCATGGTGTGACTTACTTACGAACTGGGCCCTTATCCGCGGGCGCGGCTATCGATAGATTAATACACTCTGCAGAGGTAGCGCACTTTACCCACACCACGAAATCAATGGCATGTACTAAGTGGGAATTCTGCTTGTACATCAAAAACCTTGAACCCAAGTTATTCCAGATGAGTCCATCATACCTACCTATATGCGGTATTATCCTGCCGTCCTAAATAAATTTGCATGTGCCACCTCTAAAAACTTATAATAAATATCCTTTTTATGTGCCTGGATCGTTCATGGAACGACAGGAGGAAGTCGGTATCTTCCATGCTAAGCGGGTTATTCTCAAGTTGAGTGTTTATTCACTTGCCATTGAACGAGAAAAGGGTGGTGTCGGTGTCAAAACCGGCGGATCTCGGGTAGGGGGTCCCGAACTGTGCGTCAAGGTCGGATGGTAACAGGAGACAAGGGACACTTTATTTTACCCAGGTTTGGGCCCTCTCGATGGAGGTAAAACCCTACTCCTGCTAGATTAATATTGATGATATGGGTAGTACAAGAGTAGATCTACCACGAGATCAAGGAGGCTAAACCCTAGAAGCTAGCCTATGGTATGATTGTGTATGATGATGGTCGTCCTACGGACTACAACCCTCCGGTTTATATAGACACCGGATAGGGTTAGGGTTACACAGAGTCGGTTACATTGGTAGGAGATCTTGAATATCCGCACGCCCAGCTTGCCTTCCACGCCAAGAAAAGATCCTTTGGGACACGGGACGAAGTCTTCAATCTTGTATCTTCATAGTCCTGGAGTCCGGCTGAAGGTATAGTCCGGCTATCCGAACACCCCCTAATCCAGGACTCCCTCAGTAGCCCCTGAACCAGGCTTCAATGACGACGAGTCCGGTGCGCAAATTGTCTTCGGCATTGCAAGGCGGGTTCCTCCTCCAAGTTCTTCAAGAAGATTACAAACACCAAGTATAGTGTCCGGCTCTGCAAAACAAGTTTCCACATATTGCCATATAGAGAATAATATTAACACAAATCAAATCTGCTGACGTATTCCGCAGTGCGTCACAACACTGCGACCAAGCCTTCTGTATAAATTATTTTCGTTCCACCTCGGCGTGTTTAGCGAGGCGGTTTCCTTGGCACGTCTTGTCAAAGCAGAGATCGTGTGCCCCTTTTAACGGGATTCTCATTAATATGGACGTGGGTAACCCAACCATGCATGTTAGCACGTCCTGCCTTAACTAAAGGCTAGTCCAAGACGGTTACGGGGAGGGCTCTTGGTATTCCGCCTCTTATAAAGAGACCAAGACCCTGTTCCCCTCTTATATTCTCAAAACGAGCTCGCCCGTCACCTCGAGTTCCAACACCCTAGGCTTCCAGATTCCAGGCGCACCGAACCTTCGACAATGTCCGGCTCCGACCTCCAAGGCCAATGGATGCCCTCCTCTGTTATGGAGGAGGACATATCAAGGTTGAGGGAAGCTAGGTACCTGACCAGCGAGATTCCGCACAGGTTGCCTGTTCAAGGACAGGTGATCCCGAGCCCTCAGCCTGGTGAGAGCGTGGTATTCATCTCCCACTTCCTTCGGGGATTAGGCTTCCCAATGGATCCCTTTGTAAGGGGGCTGATGTTTTATTATGGGCTGGAATTCCACGACCTAGCTCCAGAGTCCATCCTCCATATCTCCTCGTTCATAGTTGTGTGCGAAGCGTTCCTCCACGTTACCCCCCACTTCGGATTATGGCTCAAGACCTTCAAAGTAGAACCGAAGATAATCGAGGGGCGCCACGCAGAATGCGGAGGCGCTGTTATGAAAAGAAATACCAATGCTCCATGGCCCAAGGGCGCTTTTCAAGAGGAGCTTGGCTTATGGCAACAGGAGTGGTTCTACATCACCGCTCCTCGGGGCACCGCATGGGTGGCGCCTCCTGCCTTTCGCTCGGGCCCCCCACCACAGTTGGCGTCGTGGATCAACATAGGGTTAGATCGGGGCTTGCCCAAAGACGTTCCTCTGTTGCAGGGCCGCATTAGGGATCTCTTGAAAGGAGACCTCAACCTGGTCAAAGTGACACAAGTCATGCTGATTCGCCGGACACTGCCCGGCCAACGTCGCCCCCTCCGCTTGTGGGAGTTCAATCCAGAGGGACCGCGAGCTCTCCGGAATTTTATGGGCGTGACGCCTATGGAGATGTACAAATTGTTCTTCGGATCACAAGAAGTGAGTCCGGATTTGACCGAGGATGCTGGTTTAACCCGCAATTGCCCGGATACTCAAGTAGGTGACCTTGCGCCCGGTCCTTCTATCCGCATAATTGACTTGCTCTTTAACAGTACTTCTCCTTTTAAGCAGAAGTGGATAGCGAAGGCGAAGCTGATCCGGTGTCCGGTGTTGGGGAACGTAGTAATTTCAAAAAAATTCCTACGCACACGCAAGATCATGGTGATGCATAGCAACAAGAGGGGAGAGTGTTGTCTATGTACCCTCGTAGACCGAAGCGGAAGCGTTGACACAACGTAGAGGAAGTAGTCGTACGTTCTCCTCGCGATCCAACCGATCACAGCACCGTTACTCCGGCACCTCCGAGTTCTTGGCACACGTTCAGCTCGATGACGATCCCCGGGCTCCGATCCAGCAAAGCGTCGAGGAAGAGTTCCGTCAGCACGACGGCGTGGTGACGATCTTGATGTGTTACCGGCGCAGGGCTTCGCCTAAGCACTGCAACGATATGATCGAGGTGGAATTTGGTGGAAGGGGGCACCGCACACGGCTAAGGAACGATCCGTAGATCAACTTGTGTGTCTTTGGGGTGCCCCCTGCCCCCGTATATAAAGGAGCCAAGGGGGAGGGGCTGGCCGGCCAAGCTTGGCGCGCCAGGAGAGTCCTACTCCCTCTGGGAGTAGGATTCCCCCCCCCCAATCCTAGTTGGACTAGGATTCTCCAAGGGGGAGAGAGAGAGAGAGGGGGGGCGCCCACCTCTCCTAGTCCTAATAGGACTAGGGGAAGGGGGGAGGCGCGCAGCCCATGAGGGCAGCCCTCTCACCTCTCCTCCAAGGCCCATGTTGGCCCATTATGCTCCTGGGGGGTTCCGGTAACCCTCCCGGTATTTCGGTAAAATCCTGATTTCACCTGGAATGCATCCGATGTCCAAACATAGGCTTCCAATATATCATTCTTTACGTCTCGACCATTTCGAGACTCCTCGTCATGTCCGTGATCACATCCGGGACTCCGAACTCCTTCGGTACATCAAAATGCATAAACTCATAATAACTGTCATCGTAACGTTAAGCGTGCGGACCCTACGGTTCGAGAACAATGTAGACATGACCGAGACACGTCTCCGGTCAATAACCAACAGCGGGACCTGGATGCCCATATTGGCTCCTACATATTCTACGAAGATCTTTATCGGTCAGACCGCATAACAACATACGTTGTTCCCTTTGTCATCGGTATGTTACTTGCCCGAGATTCGATCGTCGGTATCCAATACCTAGTTCAATCTCGTTACCGGCAAGTCTCTTTACTCGTTCCGTAATACATCATCTCGCAACTAACTCATTGGTTGCAATGCTTGCAAGGCTTTATGTGATGTGCATTACCGAGAAGGCCCTGAGATACCTCTCCTACAATCGGAGTGACAAATCCTAATCTCGAAATATGCCAACCCAATATGTACCTTCGGAGACACCTGTAGAGCACCTTTATAATCACCCAGTTACGTTGTGACGTTTGGTAGCACACAAAGTGTTCCTACGGTAAACGGGAGTTGCATAATCTCATAGTTAAAGGAACATGTATAAGTCATGGATAAAAGCAATAGCAACATACTAAACGATCGGGTGCTATGCTAATGGAATGGGTCATGTCAATCAGATCATTCAACTAATGATGTGATCTCGTTAATCAAATAACAACTCTTTGTTTATGGCTAGGAAACATAACCATCTTTGATTAATGAGCTAGTCAAGTAGAGGCATACTAGTGACACTCTGTTTGTCTATGTATTCACACATGTATTATGTTTCCAGTTAATACAATTCTAGCATGAATAATAAACATTTATCATGATATAAGGAAATAAATAATAACTTTATTATTGCCTATAGGGCATATTTCCTTCAGTCTCCCACTTGCACTAGAGTCAATAATCTAGATTACAAAGTAATGATTCTAACACCCATGGAGTCTTGGTGTTGATCATGTTTTGCTCGTGGAAGAGGCTTAGTCAACGGGTCTGCAATATTCAGATCCGTATGTATCTTGCATATCTCTATGTCTCCCACCTGGACCAAATCCCGGATGGAGTTGAAGCGTCTTTTGATGTGTTTGGTTCTTTTGTGAAATCTGGATTCCTTTGCCAAGGCAATTGCACCAGTATTGTCACAAAAGATTTTCATTGGACCCGATACGCTAGGTACAACACCTAGATCGGATATGAACTCCTTCATCCAGACTCCTTCATTAGCTGCTTCCGAAGCGGCTATGTACTCAGCTTCACATGTAGATCCCGCCACGACGCTTTGTTTAGAACTGCACCAACTGACAGCTCCACCGTTTAATGTAAATACGTATCCGGTTTGCGATTTAGAATCGTCCGGATCAGTGTCAAAGCTTGCATCGACGTAACCGTTTACGACGAGTTCTTTGTCACCTCCATAAATGAGAAACATATCCTTAGTCCTTCTCAAGTACTTAAGGATTTTCTTGACCGCTGTCCAGTGATCCACTCCTGGATTACTTTGGTACCTGCCTGCTAAACTTACAGCAAGGCACACATCAGGTCTGGTACACAGCATTGCATACATGATAGAGCCTATGGCTGAAGCATAGGGAACATTTTTCATTTTCTCTCTATCTTCTGCGGTGGTCGGGCATTGAGTCTTACTCAACTTCACACCTTGTGCCACAGGCAAGAACCCTTTCTTTGCCTGATCCATTTTGAACTTTTTCAAAACTTTGTCAAGGTATGTGCTTTGTGAAAGTCCTATTAAGCGTCTTGATCTATCTCTATAGATCTTAATGCCCAATATGTAAGCAGCTTCACCGAGGTCTTTCATTGAAAAACTCTTATTCAAGTATCCTTTTATGCTATCCAGAAATTCTATATTATTTCCGATCAGTAATATGTCATCCACATATAATATCAGAAATGCTACAGAGCTCCCACTCACTTTCTTGTAAATACAGGCTTCTCCAAAAGTCTGTATAAAACCAAATGCTTTGATCACACTATCAAAGCGTTTATTCCAACTCCGAGAGGCTTGCACCAGTCCATAAATGGATCGCTGGAGCTTGCACACTTTGTTAGCTCCCTTTGGATCGACAAAACCTTCTGGTTGCATCATATACAACTCTTCTTCCAGAAATCCATTCAGGAATGCAGTTTTGACATCCATTTGCCAAATTTCATAATCATAAAATGCGGCAACTGCTAACATGATTCGGACAGACTTAAGCATCGCTACGGGTGAGAAAGTCTCATCGTAGTCAATCCCTTGAACTTGTCGAAAACCTTTTGCAACAAGTCGAGCTTTATAGACAGTAACATTACCATCAGCGTCAGTCTTCTTCTTAAAAATCCATTTATTCTCAATTGCTTGCCGATCATCGGGCAAGTCAACCAAAGTCCACACTTTGTTCTCATACATGGATCCCATCTCAGATTTCATGGCCTCAAGCCACTTTGCGGAATCTGGGCTCACCATTGCTTCTTCATAGCTCGTAGGTTCATCATGGTCTAGTAACATGACTTCCAAAATAGGATTACCGTACCACTCTGGTGCGGATCTTACTCTGGTTGATCTACGAAGTTCAGTAGAAACTTGATCTGAAGTTTCATGATCATTATCATTAGCTTCCTCTCTATTTGATGTAGGTGTCACAGAAACAGATTTCTGTGATGTGCTACTTCTCAATAAGGGAGTAGATATTGTTATCTCATCAAGTTCTACTTTCCTCCCACTCACTTCTTTCGAGAGAAACTCCTTCTCTAGAAAGTTTCCGACTTTAGCAACAAAAATTTTGCCTTCGGATCTGTGATAGAAGGTATACCCAATAGTCTCCTTTGGGTATCCTATGAAGACACATTTTTCCGATTTGGGTTCGAGCTTATCAGGTTGAAGCTTTTTCACATAAGCATCGCAGCCCCAAACTTTAAGAAACGACAACTTTGGTTTCTTGCCAAACCACAGTTCATAAGGCGTCGTCTCAACGGATTTTGATGGTGCCCTATTTAACGTGAATGCGGCCGTCTCTAAAGCATAACCCCAAAAAGATAGCGGTAAATCGGTAAGAGACATCATAGATCGTACCATATCCAGTAAAGTACGATTACGACGTTCGGACACACCATTACGTTGTGGTGTTCCGGGTGGCGTGAGTTGCGAAACTATTCCGCATTGTTTCAAATGTAGACCAAACTCGTAACTCAAATATTCTCCTCCACGATCAGATCGTAGAAACTTTATTTTCTTGTTACGATGATTTTCTACTTCACTCTGAAATTCTTTGAACTTTTCAAATGTTTCAGACTTGTGTTTCATTAAGTAGATATACCCATATCTGCTTAAATCATCAGTATGTATGATTTCCAATAAATCTGTTGCTCTGTCCACAGTACCGGAGAACGGTGTTTTAGTCATCTTGCCCATAAGGCACGGTTCGCAAGTGCCAAGTGATTCATAATCAAGTGACTCCAAAAGTCCATCAGTATGGAGTTTCTTCATGCGTTTTACACCGATATGACCTAAACGGCAGTGCCACAAATAAGTTGCACTATCATTATCAACTCTGCATCTTTTGGCTTCAACATTATGAATATGTGTATTACTACTATCGAGATTAAGTAAGAACAAACCATTCTTTAATGGTGCATGACCATAAAAGATATTACTCATATAAATAGAACAACCATTATTCTCTGATTTAAATGAATAACCGTCTCGCATCAAACAAGATCCAGATATAATGTTCATGCTCAACGCTGGTACTAAATAACAATTATTTAGATCTAATATTAATCCCGAAGGTAGATGTAGAGGTAGCATGCCGACCGCGATCACATCGACTTTGGAACCATTTCCCACGCGCATCGTCACCTCGTCCTTAGCCAATCTTCGCTTAATCCGTAGCCCCTGTTTTGAGTTGCAAATATTAGCAACAGAACCAGTATCAAATACCCAGGTGCTACTGCGAGAATTAGTAAGGTACACATCAATAACATGTATATCATATATACCTTTGTTAACCTTGCCATCCTTCTTATCCGCCAAATACTTGGGGCAGTTCCGCTTCCAGTGACCAGTCTGCTTGCAATAGAAGCACTCAGTTTCAGGCTTAGGTCCAGACTTGGGTTTCTTCTCTTGATTAGCAACTTGCTTGCTGTTCTTTTTGAAGTTCCCCTTTTTCTTTCCTTTGCCCTTTTTCTTGAAACTAGTGGTTTTGTTAACCATCAACACTTGATGCTCCTTTTTGATTTCTACCTCCGCGGCTTTCAGCATCGCGAAGAGCTCGGGCATAGTTTTGGTCATCCCTTGCATATTATAGTTCATCACGAAGCTCTTGTAGCTTGGTGGCAGTGATTGGAGAATTCTGTCAATGACGCAATCATCCGGAAGATTAACTCCCAGTTGAATCAAGCGATTGTTATACCCAGACATTCTGAGTATATGCTCACTGACAGAACCGTTCTCCTCCATTTTACAGCTATAGAATTTATTGGAGACTTCATATCTCTCAATCCGGGCATTTGCTTGAAATATTAACTTCAACTCCTGGAACATCTCATAGGCTCCATGGTGTTCAAAACGTCGTTGAAGTCCCGCTTCTAAGCCATAAAGCATGGCACACTGAACTATAGAGTAGTCATCAGGTTTGCTTTGCCAGACGTTCACAACATCTGGCGTAGCTCTTGCACCAGGCCTGGCACCTAGCGGTGCTTCCAGAACGTAATTCTTCTGTGTAGCAATGAGGATAATCCTCAAGTTACGGACCCAGTCCGTGTAATTGCTACCATCATCTTTCAACTTTGCTTTCTCAAGGAACGCATTAAAATTCAACGGAACAACAGCACGAGCCATCTATCTACACAAC
Organism: Aegilops umbellulata; assembly: GCA_032464435.1. Taxonomy (NCBI): domain Eukaryota; kingdom Viridiplantae; phylum Streptophyta; class Magnoliopsida; order Poales; family Poaceae; genus Aegilops; species Aegilops umbellulata. The sequence continues at coordinate 570,347,239 of CP136058.1, forward strand.
ATAGACAAGCAAGATACTATCAGGTACTAAGTTCATGATAAATTTAAGTTCAATTAATCATATTACTTAAGAACTCCCACTTAGATAGACATCCCTCTAATCCTCTAAGTGATCACGTGATCCAAATCAACTAAACCATGTCCGATCATCACGTGAGATGGAGTAGTTTCAATGGTGAACATCACTATGTTGATCATATCTACTATATGATTCACGCTCGACCTTTCGGTCTCCGTGTTCCGAGGCCATATCTGTTATATGCTAGGCTCGTCAAGTATAACCTGAGTATTCCGCGTGTGCAACTGTTTTGCACCCGTTGTATTTGAACGTAGAGCCTATCACACCCGATCATCACGTGGTGTCTCAGCACGAAGAACTTTCGCAACGGTGCATACTCAGGGAGAACACTTCTTGATAATTTAGTGAGAGATCATCTTATAATGCTACCGTCAATCAAAGCAAGATAAGATGCATAAAAAGATAAACATCACATGCAATCAATATAAGTGATATGATATGGCCATCATCATCTCGTGCTTGTGATCTCCATCTTCGAAGCACCGTCATGATCACCATCGTCACCGGCGCGACACCTTGATCTCCATCGTAGCATCGTTGTCGTCTCGCCAATCTTATGCTTCCACGACTATCACTACCACTTAGTAATAAAGTAAAGCATTACATCGCGATTGCATTGCATACAATAAAGCGACAACCATATGGCTCCTGCCAGTTGCCGATAACTCGGTTACAAAACATGATCATCTCATACAATAAAATTTAGCATCATGTCTTGACCATATCACATCACAACATGCCCTGCAAAAACAAGTTAGACGTCCTCTACTTTGTTGTTGCAAGTTTTACGTGGCTGCTACGGGCTTAAGCAAGAACTCATCTTACCTATGCATCAAAACCACAACGATAGTTTGTCAAATAGACTCCGTTTTAACCTTCTCAAGGACCGGGCGTAGCCACACTCGGTTCAACTAAAGTTGGAGAGACAGTCTTCCGCAAGCCATCTATGTGCAAAGCACGTCGAGGGAACCGGTCTCGCGTAAGCGTACGCGTAAGGTTGGTCCGGATCGTCTCGTCCAACAATACCGCTGAACCAAAGTATGACATGCTGGTAGGCAGTATGACTTGTATCGTCCACAACTCACTTGTGTTCTACTCGTGCAAATAACATCATACCATAATAACCTAGGCTCGGATGCCACTGTTGGGGAACGTAGTAATTTCAAAAAAATTCCTACACACACGCAAGATCATGGTGATGCATAGCAACGAGAGGGGAGAGTGTTGTCTATGTACCCTCGTAGACCGAAGCGGAAGCGTTGACACAACGTAGAGGAAGTAGTCGTACGTTCTCCTCGCGATCCAACCGATCACAGCACCGTTACTCCGGCACCTCCGAGTTCTTGGCACACGTTCAGCTCGATGACGATCCCCGGGCTCCGATCCAGCAAAGCGTCGAGGAAGAGTTCCGTCAGCACGATGGCGTGGTGACGATCTTGATGTGTTACCGGCGCAGGGCTTCGCCTAAGCACTGCAACGATATGATCGAGGTGGAATTTGGTGGAAGGGGGCACCGCACACGGCTAAGGAACGATCCGTAGATCAACTTGTGTGTCTTTGGGGTGCCCCCTGCCCCCGTATATAAAGGAGCCAAGGGGGAGGGGCTGGCCGGCCAAGCTTGGCGCGCCAGGAGAGTCCTACTCCCTCTGGGAGTAGGATTCCCCCCCCCCCAATCCTAGTTGGACTAGGATTCTCCAAGGGGGAGAGAGAGAGAGAGGGGGCGCCCACCTCTCCTAGTCCTAATAGGACTAGGGGAAGGGGGGAGGCGCGCAGCCCATGAGGGCAGCCCTCTCACCTCTCCTCCAAGGCCCATGTTGGCCCATTATGCTCCTGGGGGGTTCCGGTAACCCTCCCGGTATTCCGGTAAAATCCTGATTTCACCTGGAATGCATCCGATGTCCAAACATAGGCTTCCAATATATCATTCTTTACGTCTCGACCATTTTGAGACTCCTCGTCATGTCCGTGATCACATCCGGGACTCCGAACTCCTTCGGTACATCAAAATGCATAAACTCATAATAACTGTCATCGTAACGTTAAGCGTGCGGACCCTACGGTTCGAGAACAATGTAGACATGACCGAGACACGTCTCCGGTCAATAACCAACAGCGGGACCTGGATGCCCATATTGGCTCCTACATATTCTACGAAGATCTTTATCGGTCAGACCGCATAACAACATACATTGTTCCCTTTGTCATCGGTATGTTACTTGCCCGAGATTCGATCGTCGGTATCCAATACCTAGTTCAATCTCGTTACCGGCAAGTCTCTTTACTCGTTCCGTAATACATCATCTCGCAACTAACTCATTGGTTGCAATGCTTGCAAGGCTTTATGTGATGTGCATTACCGAGAAGGCCCTGAGATACCTCTCCGACAATCGGAGTGACAAATCCTAATCTCGAAATATGCCAACCCAATATGTACCTTCGGAGACACCTGTAGAGCACCTTTATAATCACCCAGTTATGTTGTGACGTTTGGTAGCACACAAAGTGTTCCTACGGTAAACGGGAGTTGCATAATCTCATAGTTAAAGGAACATGTATAAGTCATGGATAAAAGCAATAGCAACATACTAAACGATCGGGTGCTATGCTAATGGAATGGGTCATGTCAATCAGATCATTCAACTAATGATGTGATCTCGTTAATCAAATAACAACTCTTTGTTTATGGCTAGGAAACATAACCATCTTTGATTAATGAGCTAGTCAAGTAGAGGCATACTAGTGACACTCTGTTTGTCTATGTATTCACACATGTATTATGTTTCCAGTTAATACAATTCTAGCATGAATAATAAACATTTATCATGATATAAGGAAATAAATAATAACTTTATTATTGCCTCTAGGGCATATTTCCTTCATCCGGCTCCCCTTCCCGAAACCAGGCTAGATCCCGTGCTAATCAGGATGCTAGAGGTGGTGCCTTTGGAGGGAAATAAGGGGGCGGACAAGGAAACCATGGCCTCTTCGAAAGAGGCCATTCCGAAGGGGGGAATCGACAATTCCTCTCCTAAGGGGAAGAAAAGGGCTGCCTCTGACGACCCGGAAACCATAGCTTCAAAGCGGGGGAAAGAATCCATGTCAGAGGGCCCGACGCCGGGGAGCCCCTCGGCCGAACTAAACCCTCAAAGGGAACAACCCTCCAGCGAGCCATAAGTAGAAGGAGAGTTATTCTTTTAAGAGAAATCCTTGATTTATATCTGAGAAGTTTTAACCGAAACTTTACTTTGTAGTTCGGACCTCAGCCCTTCTCAGCAAAGCTCGTCCTCGGGGGATCTTCTTCCGGAGATGATGGAGAGCGGAACGCCTCCTTCTTCTGTATCGCCTAACAAAGCGGGCGACACTGAAGTGTCATCGCGGGGGATTTCTTTGGATCCGTCGGGGGCGGAAGGCGACCATGCGGCCCCCCGAGGTTCTCCACGTCCGGCCTTTGAGGAAGGCCATGGGACGAGTCCGACACCATCTGGTGTCCGGCCGGAGGAGCTAAAGATTTTGCTGGGGCGAGCCTCTGTCTCAGAGGAGCACCGCGCGTTAATGAACACGGTGATTGAAAAGATTTCATCCGCAGAAAGCGGACTGCATGAGGCCGTCAATAGTTTACTGGCAGGCCTTGAGGTATGTTTTGCATAACATATATTTGTGTTAGTTGCGCATAAATAAAGTGCGCCCTGTGTAGATAGTAGCCCCTGAGACTCTGTGCGTCGTAAAGATGTACGGCGCGCAGAGGATCTTAATCCCAGGTCCTTTAAGTGGCACCTTTATATGTAGGTGGCTGATTGTCCGGAGTCAAGCCGGACTCAAGAGTTTGCAGAACTGAAGCGGCAACTTGACGAGGCAGAAGCCGACATCGTGCTTGTTAACAAGTGGCTTGATGATGCTCAAGGTATTGAAATTATTGGGCGATTGTTAGTAAGAGGAGCTTTATGTCAATATCTTACCGTGTGTATGCCTGTCGCAGATGGTGCAGCCGCCGTGGAAGGTCTTAGGGCCGAACTCGCCCGAGCGAAGGAACAAGCCAGAAAAAGCGATGCGGCTGCCGCGAAAGCCCGTGAAGAGCTGAAAGCCGAACAGGCTGCCCATTGCCGAAGCAGGAAGGAGATGGCTGGTATGGCCGTAAAGTTAAAAAGTGCTACTGACCGTTGCAAGCTTCTTGAAGAGGAAGGTCGGGCAAGGCAAACGAGCCTAGAGAAGGTTGTTGCTGACGCCAAGTATGCCCGCTCTGTAATGAGAGCGGCAAGGGAAGAGCTACGTCAGGCCGGACACATTGCGGATGAAAAGCCCTTCCTGCTGCGGAGAAAATTGTGTGATCCGAAGTTTGCCACGTTGGACCGAGCGTGGAGTGTAGAGGGCACCTATCTAGATTTGGCGGCTAGTGCAGCCGATGCGACCAAGTACTTTCAAGATAAGAAGGGTCATGAAGTGGAGAAGCTCTTCTGGTCGCAATTCACCAATCCAGAGCGTCCACTGGCGGTGGACGATCGCCTGGCCCAATGGGCCGAACTGAATAGGTTGTCCGGACTCGCCATGAAGTACGCCATGGATCGCCTGTGTCCGGGGAGATCGAAGCCGAAGAGTTATTTCAGCTTGGTGCAGCAATTTCTCGACGTGGTGCCACGTATCGATGCTATGAAGGGGTCAGCGTGCACAGAGGGCGCTCGGCTGGCTCTTGCCCGTGTCAAGACATACTGGGCAGATATGGAGCCCACCGTTGTTGCGTCTCGTGATTCGGATAAAAGCCGAATACCTTCCGAGCACTATTTTGAGGAAGTCCTCGAAGGCGCTCGCATAATAGAGACGCAGTGTTCGAAGGATGTTATGTTATGACAGCATATGTAATCATAAAACCGTATTTTTGTAAAATGTAGTGGCATATTTTAGACTTGTGCCTTCAAGTATTAAGAACACCTCTTGTGCAGCCGTTTAATATATAAATTCTGAAAGATTGCAGTCGTTGGCTTCAGCCCCCACGCACATAGTGCGGGGGTGCGCGCAGAAGACGCATTTTCACACTTAACCCAACGTCTTGGTCCTACAAAGGAGGTGATAGCGCAGCGGGCTAGGCAACCGGACTATAATGCTTTAACACTTTCACTTAGCCATAGGAGCTTGACAATGGGACTCTTTAGGTAGCCCCTTAGTGGTGACAGCGTTTACCCGAACTCGGGGCGCGTACGTGCCTGACCGGGAAGCGGCCCTTCGTTAAAACGGAGGAATTCGATAAATTCCTATAAGTCATCGAGTGGCGACCAGTCTCGCGCTACATCATGACAGTCAGTTTTCGGCTTTCTCTACTGAGGTGCTCGCCCGGCCGAACCGGGGCACAATCGCAGTAGTTCTCCTGGTGCTACCTTAGCCGATAAAGCGGAACGTAAGGTAGCCGAACTCAGGAGCCGGGCAACCCAACATTTGACCAAAGACATGATTCGGAGCTGATGCATATAGTGCCAAAACTCGCGACGCCGAACACTCCCTAAGGTGTTCGGTCTTTGTGGGTGCGTGTGAAACAACACCCTTAAAAAAGAAAAAAGCCCCTAGTGTCCAGGTACGAGCAATAATTCTGGAGTGGCCACATGCCAAAACGCCAGCCTCCTCCTTGGTTATAGCAAAAGAAACCAGGGGATGTATAGCAGCAAGAGACAGTAAAAAAGGTTTACGCAGGGTCTTAATCTAAAAAGAATCCTTTAGGACGGGTCCCTACTGCACGTCTGCGCGTGTGTCTCCGTTGTGCCGTGTCCTGGACGGGCGCCGCACGACGTTCATCTGTAAAAGAGAGGAACTAAATTGAAAATGGGTCGTGCGGAACAAAAAGGATAATAAACAAAATATAAAAGTAAAAAATAGATAAAGTGGAGCTTTATTGTCTCTGCGTACAGCCCCTGGTATGGGGGTGTATGGCGTGCTAAGCCTATGTTGATAATGGGCTTGTGCCGAACTCATTTAGTCCGGGTCCGTGGCCTTGAATGACTTATATCGAAAGAGTCCTTTGACTAGCGAGGCCACTTTATTGTGCGGCTGTTTAAGCAGCCGCGCAATCCTCCGTTTGGAGGGGACGTATTTAAGTGCGCTCCCTTTAAAGAGATGATGTCTCGAGGACCGGGCATCTTTAGCGTGAGGGATGCATAATGTGGTATTGCGTTAAAGCGAGCGAAAGCTCCGCGTCCCATTAGTGCTTGATAGCAACTTGAAAACGGGACTACATGGAAGGTCAGCTTTTCGCGACGAAAGTTATTGGCGGAGCCAAATATGACTATAAGCCGGAGAAAGCCCATACAATGGGTGTCCGGGCCTGGTGCTACCCCTTGAAAGGAGGTTTTGCTGTGACGGATTCTTGCTGGGTTTATGCCCATGCGGTGGATTGTATCCTGATATATCAGGTTTAGTCCACTGCCGCCGTCCATAAGGACATTGGTAAACTGGAATCCGTCGATTATTGGATCAAGTATCAGGGCAGTCCGGCCTGCATTTTTGATATTTCTAGAATAATCTAGCTGATAAAAAATGATTGGCTTTAGTGACCAGTGGAGGGACTCCTGAGTGATAGGCTTGAATGTGCGGACCTTTATGGGTGCCACACGTTTTGTTACGTGAAGTGAGTTCACTGTTTTGACTTCTTGCGGGAAGTTCTTTTGTTTCCTGGTTTTCTGCTTTTGGGGTTCGTCTTCTTCTTCACTTGGTGTATCGAGCCCCTTGTGTTCGGCGTTAAGCTTTCCGGATTGTTTAAAAACCCAACAGTCTCTGTGGGTGTGATTGGCAGGCTTCCCAGGAGTACTGTGTATCTGACATATTCTGTCCAGTATTCTGCTTAAGCTGGACGGATCATCCCTATTATCTTGAAGGGGTGGTTTTGTCTGATTTTGCCGTGAGCTTTTGAATCCGGCATTGGCTGTCGTGCTCTTCGGATTTTTGCCTTTGATTCGGCGGCGGTCCTTATTTCGCCGCGGTTTTCCGTTTCCATCCCTGATTTCTGATGTACTTGGGTCGCTGGGGCTGCATCGTGCCAACCAGCTGTCCTCTCCTGCGCAAAAGCGGGTCATGAGGCTTGTGAGCGCGGCCATTGTTCTTGGCTTTTCCTGGCCGAGGTGTCTGGCGAGCCATTCGTCTCGGACATTATGCCTGAAAGCCGCTAGGGCTTCGGCGTCCGGACAATCCACTATTTGATTCTTTTTAGTGAGGAATCTGTTCCAGAACTGCCGAGCTGATTCTCCGGGCTGATGAGTTATGTGACTGAGATCGTCTGCATCCGGGGGGCGGACATAGGTCCCTTGAAAATTTGCTCGGAAAGCATCCTCGAGCTCTTCCCAACTTCCAATTGTGTTTTCGGGAAGGCTTTTAAGCCAGTGCCGGGCTGGCCCTTTAAGCTTAAGGGGTAAATATTTTATGGCGTGGAGATCATCTCCTCTAGCCATATGTATGTGGAGGATATAATCCTCGATCCAGACTCCAGGGTCTGTTGTTCCATCGTACGCCTCTATGTTGACGGGTTTAAATCCCTCTGGAAATTCATATTCCAGGACCTCATCGGTGAAGCATAGGGGGTGTGCGGCGCCCCTGTATTTGGGTGTGCCGGATTCTGATGGTGGATTTTTTGCATTGCTTGCGAGAGCTTGCTTTCTTTGCCCGTAAATGGACCTGGCTGGGCCATGATGCGAGTTTTTAATTGGGTCGCATGCCGCATTAAGTGCGGCGCCGTTTGCCGTTTTATGGTGGCCGTGGGGTCGTCTATCCGACCGTGTGGCTTTTTTTGTTTTTCAAGTGTGGGGGCTCTAAGGCCTCCTGGTCGAATTCGGGCAGTAGTTTTCTCTTCGGATAGCTTTTGGTGCGGCGACTGTCGCCGTATTTGTCTGCGGTCTTGATTACTTTGCTCCATCTTGTTCTGAGTGCATCTTCCGCCGTCTTGAGCTTCCGCTTCTGCTTTTTCAGGCTACGTGCTGTGGCAACGAGCCTTTCGTGGAGATTTTTCTGCTCCGTGGTTTTATCCGGCGTGATATCGTCCGGAGTTCTGTTATGGCCGGGAGAGGGCTGTCTGTCCTCTCTATCTGTGTTGCCCTGTTCGGACGGTTGTTCTGAGGCAAGCTCGTCGTCTACCGGCTCATCCTGCTCTACGGCTGGGTTTTGATCGAGGCGGGGCTTGGCTCGGCGTTTACGTCGCCGTTTTGACTGCTTTTCAGAGGGTTTACCCCTTTTTTCGCCCCCTTTTTCCTCGTTGTCGTTTCCTTTAGGGGTATCCACCATGAATACATCGTTAGGTGGGGTGGAGGTCCAGTGCCCTATAGGTGCTGGTTCCAGTTCGTCTCCGTCTTCGTCGTCCATACCGTCGAAGTCTTCGGATCCGAAGTCAAGTATGTCGGTTAAATCATCGACAGTGGCTATTAAGTGGGTGGTGGGTGGGCTTTGAATTTCTTCGTCGTCCGAATCCCAACCTCGCAGGCCATAGTCTGGCCTGGGCTCTCCTGATAAAGAGAGAGACTTGAGAGAATTCAGGATATCACCGAAAGGTGAGCACTGAAAGATGTCCGCGGCGGTGAACTCCATTACAGGCGCCCAATCAGATTCGATCGGCGGGGGCACGAAAGGCCCGGAGTTCGGAGAAGAATCCGGCTCCTTGGAGTCATGGGCCATGCGGAGTGCGGGGCTTGCGTTCGGCTCGATCGCCTTTAAGATCGCAGCTCCCGAGGTGACGTCCAACCGTTCATCCTCAAAGGACGCAGCGGGCTCCGAGTCGAGGATCGGGGCCGGAGCGTGTGCGGCCTCCAGGGCGCTATTCGGAGGCAGAGCTATATCATGCCCCTCGGGATAGTGCGGCGCGCTTGGCTGTGGCTCGAACCCGTCGAAGATCAAGTCTCCGCGGATATCTGCCGTGTAGTTTAAGCTTCCAAACCTGACTTGATGGCCAGGAGCGTAGCTTTCGATCTGCTCCCGATGACCAAGCGAATTGGCCCACAGAGCGAAGCCGCCGAAGACGAAGATTTGTCCGGGGAGGAAAGTCTCACCCTGGACCTCACCGTTGTTGATGATCAAGGGAGCCATCGGGCATAAAAGCGACGACACAGAGGAACTCTCAATGAAAGCACCAATGTCGGTGTCAAAACCGGCGGATCTCGGGTAGGGGGTCCCGAACTGTGCGTCAAGGTCGGATGGTAACAGGAGACAAGGGACACTTTATTTTACCCAGGTTCGGGCCCTCTCGATGGAGGTAAACCCCTACTCCTGCTAGATTAATATTGATGATATGGGTAGTACAAGAGTAGATCTACCACGAGATCAAGGAGGCTAAACCCTAGAAGCTAGCCTATGGTATGATTGTGTATGATGATGGTCGTCCTACGGACTACAACCCTCCGGTTTATATAGACACCGGATAGGGTTAGGGTTACACAGAGTCGGTTACATTGGTAGGAGATCTTGAATATCCGCACGCCCAGCTTGCCTTCCATGCCAAGAAAAGATCCTTCCGGACACTGGACGAAGTCTTCAATCTTGTATCTTCATAGTCCTGGAGTCCGGCTGAAGGTATAGTCCGGCTATCCGAACACCCCCTAATCCAGGACTCCCTCAGGTGGTAATAGGGATTCCTAGTCCCGAACTAAAAAATGCAAATAATTAAACAAAACTCCCCCGGGACTGTTGTTGGTATGGACGGCACCCGTTGTTTCGGACAAGCTGTGGAGTGTGATTGTTGGTGGAGGGGGAGTAAACCTTTACTTTTATCATTTAGGAACCGCCACTAGCGTGCTTAGCATGGAAGATATTGATAACTGATTGTCGTGAAGTAAACAAGAAGGGTGCATGTCTCAAAATATCATTTACCTCTGTGTTAGAGCGCAAAACTGGGCATGAGAGTGGCCAGTGTTATAAGTGTTTTATTTTCGCTTTGTTCAAAATGATGATGCGGGAGCTGATAAATTTGATCCCAAAAAACGCATTTTAATGAAATTGAGCCAACCACAACTCTCTCTGGCAACTCCTATGGCATTTGCACAAGAGGGTTGAGTTGGTGGAGGTGGTGCTCACCAATGACGCTTGTGGAAGGAGACCATGTCCATGGCAAGGCTAGATCACCACCTTCTCTGCATGTCTCCCGTATCCGATAGAAAGGAGACCAAAGCAAGAATGAAGAAAACGAGAATGAAATACTTTGGGGAGTGGCGACCATGAAGGGACATTCAAACCAAACCGACTAATACGGGCTCGCCTAGCAGGTAGACACCGGGCTCAAGCATTGTTCCCGGTCGCGATGGATCAGGAATCAACATTTCCTGTGAGCTTAGAGTTTTATGAGATATATCATATACGGTACTTTGTGTCTTTCTGAAAGAAAATAAAAATATGTCACATGGTGTTTCTTAATCTTAATTTGGCAAAAGAATGCCAGTATTGTCTTTTTTTGTCATTCTAACTAAATAATATTGTAGGAAAAGAAAAGGTGAGCGAGGAAACTATTGTTTTTTTATTTGAACTGGTGAGGAAATTATTGTTGCGGGCGATGGAAAAGGTGTCGATAGAGCGAGACGCGTTCAACCGACGCGACCCGTACAACACAAGCGCTGGCTCTCCACCCTCGCGTCGCTTAAATACGACGCCGCAGGCCCCAACGCAAAGGCCACTCTCTCCCTCCCCCCTTCTCTCTCGCGACCTCCTGTTTCCGCCCACCTTCTCCGGCTCCGGCGCCGGCGAACCCACCGCGGATCGAGCGATTCCTCCGATCAGGTGACCGACCCGCCTCCCTGGATCCACCCCCTCCCCCTCCCCCTCCCTCCCTCCCTCCCCTTTGCGGGCGCGCTCTTCCATTCGCGAGATCCGTCCGTTCCGTCTGTGGATCACGCCGAGCGGGTCGCCGGTTCGGTAGATCTCGTAGGTATCCATGGCCATTCCCGCACCGACGTCTCCTCGCCGCGCGCTGGATCCGCATGCGGATCCCGTGCCCGGCGCGTAGATCGCGGGGCTGGACGCATGGCGATCGGTGATCCCGCGGCCGTTCCGTTGGGGCCCGGATCTGGCGCGCCGCGTTTAGATCTAGCGAAATGGGATTCCGTCTGACCTGCGGGGATCGTGATTCTGTGTTGCAGGAGAGGCGAGCCGGGAGGAAGAGCACCTACGCGGGAGGAGAGGAGATGGGGCTCACGTTCACCAAGCTGTTCAGCCGCCTGTTCGCCAAGAAGGAGATGCGGATCCTGATGGTGGGTCTCGACGCCGCCGGAAAGACCACCATCCTCTACAAGCTCAAGCTCGGCGAGATCGTCACCACCATCCCCACCATCGGTGAGCACCGGTCCTGCGCGCATCGCGTGATGCGTGCCTATTCATTCGTACCAAGTTATTGCTTATATTGGGAATCTGTAGCGGAACATGCAAATGCTTGGCAATGTGATCCCAGCCGGTGCTATTTTGAAACGCAAGTTTGGCAAAATAACTGCTAGAATATCAATATGAAGCTATCAATGGGTAGGTGGTTGGGTGATCTAAAAAATGGTTAGGTAGTTTTGTTCATCAGGATCTCTGTGCAGGTTACGGGCAGTGCACTTATGTTCATAGAGATATATATGTACAAAACAGACAAGTCTCAGATTTACCAGTTGTTGCATTGCTTTCTTATAACCATATAAACATAAGAAAATCGATGCTGGGCTAGATGTCACGGGTGGTGCACTTATGTTCAAAGAGGTATATATTGACAAAACGACAGACAAGTCTCAGATTTACCAGTTGTTGCATATATTTCTTATAACCATATAAACGTAAAAAAATCGATCCTGAGCCAGATGTCCTTTGGCGAAGTTCCAGTTACTTTGGTATGGTCAAGTTTCCCTTTAAACAAATGCCTACATGCCAATAGGAAGTCATTGATAGTAACAAACAAATGCCAACATGCCAACAGGAAGTCATTGATAGTAACGCTCATGCAGTTTTGGAGCATCCAGTGAGTAATTAAAAGCCACTACAACCAGCTACCTACCCTATCTCAAAGTACACTGAAGTTGACTTAATATTGCCTTCTGTAAATCGACTGCTTGCTTCATATGTCATTGGATGATATTATGTGCCAGTATAATATCATCGTGTGCATTTAATGGATTGTGCTAAAAGGCAAGACCATCTTGTTCTTTCATGCTAATTATATTATACTATAGGTCAGATTTGGACAATTGTTAATCCGCAACACATCTTCTCTCCGTTTTTTGTGCAAATTACATTATACTATAGGTCAGATTTGGACATTTGTTAATCTGCAACACATGTTCTCTCTGTTTTTCTCAAAATCGTCTTTCCTCCGAATACAGGGTTCAATGTTGAAACTGTGGAGTACAAGAACATCAGCTTCACTGTCTGGGATGTCGGGGGTCAGGACAAGGTACATAAATAACATACTATGCACCTTGAAAGTTGGAACTGAATTGTTTTTATAGTACCTGCAATGTATTATGTACTAGTATCTCACATCTAATTTGTAATATAGAGCTCGTATCTCCCTTCTCTGGATTTGTCACGCATCTTTTGTAAAATGGATTCTAATGTTTACCATGTTTGTATAAACAGATCAGGCCACTGTGGAGGCATTACTTCCAGAACACACAGGGTCTCATCTTTGTTGTGGACAGCAACGATAGGGACCGTGTTGTTGAAGCAAGGGATGAGCTCCACAGGATGCTGAATGAGGTAAATTCTTACACTAGGCAACGGGTCCCATCTGCATTCGAGTGCTCACAGTTCACATGCTCACTGGTTGCAGGATGAGTTACGTGATGCTGTGCTGCTTGTGTTTGCTAACAAGCAAGATCTTCCAAATGCCATGAATGCTGCTGAGATCACTGATAAGCTTGGCCTGCACTCCCTTCGCCAGCGACACTGGTAGCCATGCGCAGACTTCCCTTGCTTGTCTTTTAAGATATATCTATATGATTGCCATCCTTGTCATTATATATGATCAGTATTTGTGTGAAGAAAATGAAATTGATCTGCTGCCCTTTGGCTTGGTAATGCATATTGTTTAAGTAATACAGCAGACAACTTAATAAATTGTTGTTGCTTGCAGGTACATCCAGAGCACTTGTGCTACAACAGGGGAGGGACTGTATGAAGGCCTGGACTGGCTGTCCAGCAACATTGCCAGCAAGGTATGCATGAACTTCCCTTCTCAGTTGTCTGCAAAACTTCCTTCTCTAAAAGGCAATATGAGCAATCTCCATCTGCAAAATTTAAGATAGACTTGTTTGTCAGTTCATTAATGCCATCCATTTTGGACGTGTGCTTGCAGTCCTAAATTTTCGTCAAGATTTTGAAGGAGCTAGGAGCGCTTTGGATGGACGATTGAATCACCGGGTACCTAGGGATTGTGTTGGGATGGGATGGTGCTATGCTATTCCCGTATGTACTGTGTATTTTCCTGAGATCAACAGTTACTGAGCCAGCTCCGGCTGTGGTTTCACTGTCATACTATTGTTTTATTGTATTTTGAGCCCTAAGATGTTTCTGAAGTAAACAGCTAAAGAGAGTCCTGTTCAATTTCGTAATAAGTGTTCAAGCATCTATCTATCTATCTGTTTATTATGCCTGTATATATATTCAGCACTGCTGCGCTTCTATTTGCGCATTTGTTGGTAGCACTTGGGAAAGAAGAAAGTAGGATATGCTTTTTTGATGAGGATAAGCATGGAGCTGCTCAAAGGCACACCTCAGAGAGCGGATCACATGGCAAGACGAGAAGGTACCTTATGCGAGCAACATGCTGTCTTTGCGACTCACAAGGGCTTGCTCTCTGTTAAGTCGGCATACAAAGTTATCATCAGGTGCGGATTTGGAAGGAGAAAATTAGGAGCTCCATCTGGAAACAGAACTGCCCAGGGAGGGTAGCACATCATTTGGATGCGGCGAAACATCATCCTTTGCGTAGAATATCGCGGGGTGGTGGTGTGGAACTTTGATAGTCACAAGGCTCAGAACTTTGAGGAATTGAAGTGACCGATCTCCACCTGAATAACTTGCCGGAGAAAACGAGGATGAGCACCATCTGCCTGTTAATGGAGCTGGTGGACTGAGCGGAACAAGCGACACGGGGAATAGGCGCCTGAATGCCAACGAGTTCACTTCCAGCTCTCGGCGCTTGTCGGGGAATGATCGGAATTATACTCATCACCTTAGCCAAACAAACAGCTCCGCCCGGCCCACCAGAGGTGATGCTGAATGTCGACGCCGCTTTATCTGAAACAAGCTTTGGATCTAACATTTGCTGCGTAGTTAAGGTGCCAGGGTTGTGGTGGAAGGCCATTTCTCTGTGACTTTCAAACTACCCCCTCATGTTAAACTATGCCGTGGCCGACGATACCACCACTTAATGGAATGCTAGGTGTTCCACCTCCAAAAAAAAGGCATCACTCAACGCCAAGTGGGATAAGAGCACTCTGACCATAGAGAAACAAATTTTGCAACCCAGCGTGCAAGATTTACATCGACTGCTAATGGCATGATGAGTACATCAGTTTCTAGACACACGTTAATGGCAGCCAGAGTTCTACTTCTACCCCGCCGAATCAGCGTCAAATCACGGTGTCATTCCTAGCTTCTACTGGAGAACAGCATGAGCCACCCAAAATAACAAAATTTGCAGCTCTCCCCAGCTTGGAATGCAACACCAACCAGCAGAATCTACTAGCCTCTTCCGTCTTGTAATGTAAGCTGAATCAATCTTCCAAGATCTCTTCCGCGGCTGCTGCTGATATCAGTGAAGCTGACTGGATCTTCCCAGCATGCTCCAGCCTCATCAGAATTACTCCCCTGTGGCACACCAAGCAGAGCAATTAGTGTCGAGTGTACAAGCATGAGGTAAACACAACTAGAGGTCTGTGATTTAGTGATCTAAAATTACATTATAAACGTAGAGAGAGAGAGAGAGGGAGAGGGAATATTACTTGGCCCCACGACCCTGGATGGATATATCTTTGACCTTGATTCTGTTTACAGTGCCACCATGACTAACTAAAACAACCTGCTCCTCACTTGCATCGTCATCTGTCATTTGATTTGTACGCACAGAAAATCAACATGTTAAAACAAAGCTTATCTGTCCTTAGGAAGCAAAAAAGGACTGCAGCAGAAGTTACCAGTCGGTTCCCCAACGACAAACACAGCAGCTAAGCGGCAATCTTCTGGAAGCTGCAAGCCAAAATAGCATATACTATCAACAACTCCATGAAGCTCAAATGAATGATGTAACCATCTGAAGGTTATTTTCAGGTTAAATGTACTTGAATCTTTTAGGCGTGACAAATTTCAGTGACAACAGAAGCTACAAGTTCCAAGGTGTACTTCACGTTTTATTCAATATGAGGTACTCTAGACAAAACTATTCGCTGAACACGGTAAATCAGAAACTTTACTATACCTTGTAGCCTCGCAAGCCTACTCTATTGAAGCTTGATTGACGGAAAGCATTTAGGGGCACACGCTTCCCATAACCATTTTCAGCTATGAAGAGCAGCCATGGAGGACTCAAGTCTCTGACCCTGGAATGCATAAATAGTTCAAAGATAATTTGGTCAGTGATTGGGCAGTAAACGAAGGGCAGTTCAGACTGCAAAGTTGCACAAACCACTGGCATCAAAAAGCATTGTCAAAGAGGATACTTTTCAATTGCATTGAAACATGCTAAACTGAATACAATTCACCTATCATCAATGCATTGGATTTCTCAAAAGAACATATTTTCTTCTTTCATATTTTACCAAACTGTTAAATTTTGATGAACTTCATCCATCTGGTCTAAAAATTCAAAAAAATTGGTGCCAAACTACCTGCTGACAGTTTTTCCAGGCATTGTATGGGTTGTGGATGGAATTATATCCATGGCTGCCATCTTGTCATCTTCCTTTAGCCTCATTGCACCCATACCTCTTGTAGTTCTTCCATGCGGACGAAGCTGGGATGTAGAGCAAATATAATTAAATATAAAGAATAGATGTCAGTGAATTGGCAAAGAAAAAATGGTACACATGAAGCAGCAGGCAAACAAATCCGAAGGAGACAAAATATCATTTCTAACAAGAAACAGACAATAAAAGAACAGAAGAAATATCTGATCCATAGTTCCTAGAAAACTTAAATCAAGTATTATTTGAACTGATATTTCTGAACAATGGCATGCTCAGCTCAATCATTTACTACCTCCGTTCCTAAATATTTGTCTTTCTAGAGATTTCAAATGGTGACTACATACGGAACAAAATGAGTGAATCTACACTCTAAAATATGTCTATATACATCCGTATGTGGTGACCATTTGAAATCTCTAGAAAGACAAATATTTAGGAACGGAGGGAGTATCAGATATCTGCGAACATGTGATTTGAGAAATCAAAATAAGCCCCAATATTTCTTTCATCATACTCCCTCCGCTCCAAAATATAAGGTGTATTAGTTTTCTCAAAAGTCAAACCTGTGCATGTTTGACCAAGTTTTTAGATAAAAATATCGATATCTACAGTACCAAATTTGTATCATTAGATCCATCATGAAAAGTATTTTCATATTTTATTTACTTGTATTGTAGATGTTCATATTTTATTCTATAATCTCAGTCAAACATACACAAGTTTGACTTGGCATGAAAATCGATACACCTTATATTTTGGAGTATATAACTTTCTATCACATGGAAAACCAGTTCAGTCAACATTTTCTCCACTTGAACCATTGGTCATTCGACTTCGCAAGCATCAGTTAATCACAAAAAATACAATACACAGAGATGCATTTTTGCAACCTACCCTGTTGCATGTGTTGACTATAACCATCCCGCTTTGCGAAGCCAAAGCAACAAGGTCGTCATCCCTACAGAGACGGACCCACTTGAGCTCGTCGCCGGGAACCTAACATGTTAAAATGGTAAATGATACATCACAAATTCAAGATAACCCAGAAGTATGTTATTCAGAAGAAACACGGACACATGAGATAGTATACCAGGCGCATTGAAATGATTCCTGTTGACCTGATTGACGCGAAGGCATTAAGAGGAACTTTCTTGATATAGCCATTAACAGTCAGCATCACTAAATATTGGTCTTCAACAAATTTATTCACAGGAACAATGGAGGTTATTCTCTCCCCATCAGACAAATTGAGCAGCTGAAGACAAACAATCAAAGTAATGGTCGGTCAGTTTGTCATCTGCTAAATTGCATTAGCATGGCATATTATCAAGCCCTGTACCTGTACTAATGGAGTCCCAGCAGCAACCCTTGTGCATTCAGGTATCTTATAAGCACGTTCAGAGTACACAATCCCCTTGTCACTGAATCAAACATCGTTCAATAATCCAGTTACATGAGAGAACAAAACAATGAAACGTAATTTAAATTTTAAATTCAAGCAAGCCATGTGAACTGCTTCAAATGCGAAAACATATTTCAAGAGTATATTTTGGTTTTCAAGATATTATTTAATTGGTAGAGTGCCATAGCTTATGAAGGGCAATTCAAATGTCACTATTCCAGACAAGCTGTAAACAATAGTAATGGAATGAACTTGAAGGGACTCAGTTGAACATTCTAGTTGACTGAAAACACTATATAAAAGTTATGAATCACTTTCCCACATACACAGGAAGGCCCTGTCTGAAACAGTTCAATTCAAATAGAAGAGGAATTTTCCCAATAAGGGTTCACATACCTGAAATAAAGAACATGGTCATGTGTTTGGCAGACAATGAAATCCGACATATTGTCATTCGTTCGCATCTTTCCAACAGATTTTCCAATTGTCCCCCGGTTTTGTAAATTGAAGGTGTTGGGATTCATCCGCTTAAGATAGCCTTTCTCGCTAAGAATCTTCAGGTGCCAAATGTTGTCAGGTTAAGAGAGGTGCAAAAACAAGAAAAGGAAAATGGATTCAGCAAAAATCTACCTAGGACCATAAGGGTACATTAATACTCCCTCCGTTCCAAAATAGATGACTCAACTTTGTACTAAATTTAGTACAAAGTTAGTACAAAGTTGGGTCATCTATTTTGGAACGGAGGGAGTCATGGTTTTTGAGTCGCTGATTAGTTGCTGTATAGTCGTCGACTAATCGCCAAGTCGTTTTCCAAAAATCAGGGCGACTCGCGACTATACAGCGACTTATGGCGACTATACAGCGACTTTCGTCGACTACACGCCGAGCCGCAGGGCTCGCGGCGACTCGCCAAGTCGCGACTCAAAAACCTTGGAGGGAGTACATATTTGTGTTTCTTACCAAAAGCATTTCTTCGTTAGGAATAACATCCATATCATCAACTTCGCCGTTTGCTGAATCTTCTAGGAAAGAACGTCGTGGGGTAGCAAATTTGCTCTTTAGATCAGCTGCTTCTTGTTCGATAAGCTAACACACCCACCAGAAAAAAGCGTTAATAACTGGGAGTGCAATCAGAAGATATTTATCCCAGCAGAAAAAACAGTGCAGACACTAGTTAATTAACAGTTAAGAAATTACAGAGCCTAGAAAGCATTTTCTACCAGTTGTATTGAATGTACAGTGGCTCGAATCTGCACAAACTGTACTCGACAAGGTGGCCCTCTTTCACCATACATGTTCTTATTTGTTGCTAGAACTTTCTCATTTGCCTTTTGCAGATGATAGTATGATGTTTATGAGGGGCAATGCACACCAGGCTCAGGTCATTAAAGAAGCTCTTAACTGGTTCGAGGCAAGTAAAGGCTAGGAACAGTTTGGACTTGTAAAGTGCCACAGAAAGTAAAGGTGTTCACGTGGAGGTTAGGAACATATTCCTCTGCTACAAAGAGGCCAGAGCATTGCGGACTGAGATGAGTTTGGCCTGGAGTCTCTCTGCTGAAAGATGTTTTGCACACAGGAGTGGCTGCTAAACATGCTTGCTAGCGCCGGCGAGTCGACAAGGCAGAAATTCTGATACTGTTTTGGTGAGCATAGCATTTGCAGAACAGTTCCATCTTTTGGTAAGCATGGCATTTGCGGAACAATTCAATCTCTGGAGAATAATTGGGACAATGTATCACATGCCAGAACTCCCTGGACAAGCCTAAGTGGAAATCCCCACCAGAGGGGTGGGTGAAAATGAAATGTGGATACCTTGTTTAACCAAACAGATGGTGCTTCGAGTGCAGGTATGGTAATTTGGGATTCACGAGCTTAAGTTGTTTTAACGGCATAGCATGTTCCGCCAGCATGTTCTAGTGCAGAGTTAGGGGAGGTCCTCGCATGCCTGGAGGGCCTTCGACTATGCATCTATGCCATTAGCCCATTGCCAGAGTCCAGTGTGGCGGTCGTGCAAGCCCTAATTTCTCAAAGGATGATCGATTGGTTATTCATCAGGTAAGCAATGAGGCAACAGTTGTTTTACTTCTTCTGCCAGGTGCTCGTGTGTCCAAGGTTTCGAGAGACTGTAATAGGTTGTTCATGATATAGCTAGATTGGCGTCTGGAGTTGGTACGAGTATTAATTTGTTTACTCATGCTGCTCCTTCCTGCATGTCAGAGGACATCGGTTCTGATTGTGATAACTCTTGTGTTGGTTTGATCAATAAACTCTCTCATTCTCCGCAAACGGAAACAAAATGCTCGACCGGTCAAAAGTAAACCAGACATCCTAGATATCGCAATGATACTGTATTTTCAGCAACTGAGCTAATAGCATGGCAGGAAGGCACCATCACATGGATCATACATATATCAGTGACTCCTGACAAAGCAAAGTGATATTTGGCCTGTCATGCTATTTATTTGATGAAACTAACATGAGTACCCCTTGAAAAGTACCTTTGGATATATCTAGGAATCAGAAGTTAGAGACATAGGAGATGAGAAAGCAAGGGACACAGAAAGTCAAGTGAAATGACAGGAAAATGACCAGTTTTATCACCAGGTTTTCATGTTCTCACATGTTAACACTTAGCATTGGTATTCTTTACCAACAAAACTGAAGAGAATTCAGATTTTTAGGTATATTGTTAATACTTTTCCTATATCAAGAAAATAGTTCATAGAGCTCAGAAGATAACAGGATATAATGCCAGATAAATATAGAACAAGCAGAATAGATGAAGAGCTTAAAATGACGAACCTGAAACATAAGTTTCTTGCTTGACAGGAGCTCATTTAACTTTGAAATGCTCTCCGACAATGAATTAGCTTCATCAATAAACTTCTTCCGCTGCAACAAACAGAGGTCCATTCAGATTTCTCCAAATAGGTAAATAATTTTGATTAATTGTGAGACAAATGGAATCTATAAATGGCAACCTCAAGGGAAGTAAGTTTCCTGAGTGTAATGTCCAAAAGTGCTTCTGCTTGCTTCTCAGATAGACCATATTCTGCAATGTAATTCAGGGTAAAACATACAGATCTGAGAAAAGCATATATAGTCAATCAATCAGCACGTTATTTGACGTCAATACTTTGTAATAATGGATGTTAATGTGGTCAATACATGAAGAAACCATTCACATAGTTGATTGCTCTTCTTAATATAATCACTCATGGTACTTTGAAAACAAAACCAGTGTTAACTGTTAAGCTTCATGCACTAGCCAACGCAACCAAAAGTCCGAACTGATGGAAAGGGCTAGGCAATCCACATATACACTTCAACATTAACCAGCATGGAAAAATTGGAAGGATAAGAATACAGTGGAGCTAGTGTTAGTTATGTGCAGAACTCAAAATCAAATCTTCATTCTTGAGTTCCAGTAACAAAATTAATCAAGGAAAATATTGAACAAAAACATGTCCATACTAGTGTCCTTGTACTGCAAATTTGCATGATGCAGGAATAAACTGTACATCATTCGGCTGCATTATAATTTGCCACAGCCAATTATAGCCTGAACACCAGTTTCTACAATGGAATCTCTAGGAGAAGTTGGATAACAAATGCAACCTGCAACTATGTTTGTTTAAGCTTGGCCACATTTTAGCTGTGAATCCTGTGAGTTAAAGATAACAACTAAAAAGCACTCAACCAGGTATTTTTAATGGAACTGTTGTAGAACTGTAGAGCTAAGGTGAGAAGAACAGAAAATAGGAGATAGTGTGAGTCACAGCATTGAACAATTTCTAGATTTTACCTCATGGAAAGATCAACATTATGACTAAATGAAATAAAACCGACAAAATTGAACTAGAAAACGTTACCCTTTGCTAAAGCTTCCTTTGCCACGGTGTGATTTGATGTTTCTCTTATCACTTGAATTACAGCATCTAAATTGTCAAGACCAATGACAATGCCCTGCAGGACTAAGCAAATTAACCATCGACCTTTTGTTGTCCAAACAAGGCAGAATATCCAAGTGAGTTACCTCCACAATATGCTTTCTTTCTAGAGCTTGTGAAAGCTTAAACTTTGCACGCCTTTCAATAACAGAGCATCTGAAGTCAAGGAACGCCTAGAGCACAATCAGGATTTCAATGGAAAGTTAGGCCTGAAGTTCAAAAGGACATAAACTGCTAGATCATGTATCCTAAGTAATCAATCATAAACTTGGAGTGTGCATGCGCAGTAACTACAATTGCTGAATGTATCTCCTGAAAGCTTTTCCTCAAAGATAAACTACTGAAGGTTAATTATTGTCCAACAGTTAGTTACTTAATGTCATGGTATACAGTATAGCACACTAGCATTTGCAACTTCAGATAGAATCAACACATATTTTCTAGTGGACATGACATACAGAAACATTAACTTCATTGAACATGACATGGAATGGGAATGGACAGGATAGGGTTAACATCACAGCACCTGAAGAATTTCCTTCAGTCCCATCAGTTTTGGATGCCCATCAAGAATACTGAACAAGTCAAGGAAAAAAACAGATGTAAGAACTGAAGACATGTCAAGTTAGTTACTGTTTAAATATGCAATGACATAGATACAAATTGTAGATAGTATGGCAACCATGCACGGACAATGCACGTTTGATTAACATAATCAAAGCATGAAAAAAACAACCCTCTTATAATTTACATGTATACTTACCAATTTTTACATGTTTTATCTTGAAACTTTGATGTGGAGCAGAATTATCAAAACATGTTTGTGCACACTTTTAAGAAAGGCCAGTATAGATAACATGCACATCTTGAGAGTCAGAAATGGACATTTTTTATTAAATAAATAGCAACATTTTTTATTTAGAGTGTAATTAGGAGGCAATAACGACAATAAAGAACTTAAAGTACAGGAGAAATTAGGGTAGGGTACATTAGTCCACAACCACTGGATGTACTAATAAATTGGATTAAAGGTTTTGAATGGGAGCATCCGAACCTAAAATGTGATTTGTATGGTACAGATAACCATAATAGTATTTTCAAAATAAAGAGCTCAAACACGTCAACCGAGATCTTAAATATTTTATTTGGCTCATCCGATTGCCTGCATACAGGGATGCATGCATAGCTTGATGTAAGGTAATCGTCTTCGCAGGAGCTTCACATAAGGCCTTAAATAGCTGTTGTTACATCAAATAAACAATTCTGCCAATTATTTTAGTCGTGCTGGTACGTATCACGTTTGACGTGTGTATTGCATCAAACATGGCATCCAGTTCTCCATATGAGATTGCATTTTTTGCAAATAAGTTAATGCATGGTATGGGTCAATGGATGCTTCTGGTGGCTAAGGGTGAAACATGATTGATAGTCTCCCTGTCAATTCTATTTTTGATATTTGCAGCAGATACACTTAACTATGGCATTTCAATATTTTTCTAGCTTCATGTATACTTGCTATCCTAGAATGGACTGGTATTATGATGCAAAGATAAATATTTGCTACCAAATTTAACAGACAAGCATATGTACCATATATTTTCTTATAACAGTGCATAATGCAGCTGGTTGACATAAATATTGAGGAAGCGCCTTAAAATAGTTTAACTATATGAATTTAAAAGAGCAACAGCGCCCAAAGTCCAAACATTTAAGAATATTTAATGAAGTAAACAATACTGGGGAAGTCGAACCGAGGTAAAACAATTCACTCCTATTAATGTGAACTCACATCTAAGATAATTTGGCAAAGGAACAACATCAGAAAAGAAAATGAAAAGCAAATACTATGCACCATGTGAACAATTTACAGTCTTGCTTTTACCGTAGAACACATGACCAAACGAAACAAAATCATACAACTATATAAATGATTACTTACGCTACCATGTTGCAGCTAAAACTAGACTGCAATGCTGTATGACGATACAGGTTGTTCAGGACAATGGCAGGATTTGCACCTCTTTTCACCTGGAACGGTATGAAAGAGAAGGTAGTGGATTCCACATAAGCAACAAGACAACTAATATCCTTGGACCCGTAATTTCAGTCTTAAATGATAAAGATAAGCTCAGCACATAAAGTCAAAGATGATAGTACAAACCTCAATAACTACACGCATTCCAGCACGGTCGCTTTCATCCCGAATATCACTGATGCCTTCTAACACCTGCACTCAGTAACGAAAATGGGTTGGTGGTTCATAGTGGTGGTATCAATGACAGAATTCAAATTAAGCTTAAGTTACAGCCAACCAGCTAACTTACGTCCTGTTTTTTTATGGATAAACCCAAACACCAAAAGGCTACAGCATGAATAATAAAAAATAATATTCCTGGTACAGGAGAAATGCAACTAATTATGTCCCAAATGAAGTTACCTTGTCTTCAACAAGCTCAGCTATCCTTTGGACTAGAGTAGATTTATTTGTCTGGTACGGAACCTGCACATAAGGATAAAGAATTACAAATTGTAAAATATGTTCACTTGGTTACAAGGTAATATGGACTGCCAAAAAGGCATTGCTCTGAAAATACTAACAGGAATCAAACCTCATTAATTATGATAGCCGTGCGCTTGGTTTTCTCATCAATTGTTTCCATGACGGTTTTGCCTCTCATCACAATTCGACCACGCCCAGTTCTATAGGCCTCCAAAATACTATGCAAGCAGAAAAAGAAATGCAGAATATAACACCTTAGTGTATGGTAAAGGGAAACAAGACCAATGAAATATGAATCCAGTACCCATCGTTTCCCATGAGTATCCCTCCTGTAGGAAAGTCAGGACCAGGCATGTATTCCAGTAGTTCTTGGAGCTTGCATACAACAGAGAATCACAATCAAGATAATGAGAATCAATAAAATGTAGAAGCAGAAGGAGTAGAAGACTTGGAAGTGAACAGAACTAGAGAAATCCATTTAAGAGCAACAGTCAACTGCTGTGAACCTAAGAATTTATCCTAGTATGACTACACCAATGCCAATGTTTTGAGGATATTTTCTTTAGAGAACATGCAAATGATGCACATGTACTCCCTCTGTCCCATAATATAAGAACGTTTTTTACACTAGTTAGTGTCAAAAACGTTCTTATATTATGGGACGGAGGGAGTACTTTTTATTAAGAGAAAATCAGACAATTATTGAGCACAGTACACTTGCATGCTGCCCTTTTCTTTTAGACAATTAGATTGATTCACTATGCCTTAAGTAAAACAAACAACTACAAGAGTTTGCCCGCAGAGATTGTTGTCCACTTGTTCTGCTTAAGAGAAAGAGTAGCAGCTACTTAACAAATACTCCCTCCGTTCCATATTAGTTGTCACTGAAACAGTGATACATCCGTTTGAGCGACAACTAATATGGAACGGAGGGAGTACGTAACAATTTAGTGGCGTTGCTTCTACAGCTCAGATGTGTGAATGCGTAAATTATACACTTCAGTTCGGCCAAAGAAGCTATTTCAACATTCTGCTACTAAGGGCAATCATTCGGAAGGCTTTCCACACACAATCCAAGACCAGTATGGCAGCACTTATAATTGGCCAACAGACCTGACATGCTACATCAGCAAGTTTCGGCTGGGCAATTGCCTTATACTCCCTCCGTCCCACAACATAGCTTGAAAAATGATCTTATATTATGGGACGGAGGGAGTACTAGTATCCTGGCCCTAGTGTCTTCCACGTAATTTTAGCACAACGAATGAAGGCTAAGCAACTAGCATTACAATTGTACTTCCAAAGCTTTGGTCATGATCAGAGAAGTGCAGATGACCATATATAACCGTGCATGACCATATATCAGAAAAGGGCAGCATGCACTTTTCCCTTGATTTATATGAACATGCATTGACAAATTCTATCACTAAAGGCCTACCAGGCATCACCTGAGTGCTTTAACCAAATGTGCCACCAGCGACCAACAACTGGTTATTTATGGATTCATCATGCGATGCAATTAACAAACAAAGATCGATTGATCGAAAAGGAGATAATGATAGAATACTTACCGTAGCATCAGGGTTTTGAATTATAGCAGAGAGTGCATCAACAAGTTCTCCCAGATTGTGGGGAGGGATATTTGTCGCCATTCCAACCTGAGATAATACCACATAAAAAAATCATATCCAGAACATCACATCTCTTTTTAGCATAAATAGGTGCCGAAATGAGCTGAGCTCTTCTTAATAAGCTTATAAAAGAGCTCATACTGCAATTCCAGAAGATCCATTCAACAGTAGTGATGGAACACGAGCTGGCAACAGAGATGGTTCTTTCTGTGAATTATCAAAGTTCGGAACGTAGTCAACCTGTCCAATGGCAAACAAGTAGCATGAAATATGTAGGAAAAGGGAACATCCACACAAACATGTGCATGCACACACAAAGAGAAACACATAAGAACTGAAGCGCAAAGATTTACTGTATTCAGCTCCAAATCAGTCAGGAACATGGCTTCTGTTAATGGCTGCAAAATAACAAGAGGGGCCGTGAGACTTCAGTTGGTGAAAAAGTCAGCTCTCTTAAAAAATTTGAAGTGAACCAAAACCTACATCCAAGCGGCACTCTGTGTATCGCATTGCAGCGGGAGGATCGGCATCTATTGAACCAAAGTTACCATGTCCTTGAACAAGTGGGTACCTCATTGAAAAGTCCTGCAAGATTGCATACAGAAAAGGCTCTTCAGCTAAAATGAAATAAGCAAATTTGACATATGTGATGCAGCTTCACGAGTGTAGCTTGGTTTTAAATTGGAGAGATGTGATAGATATAGAAATTCTACATGCAAAAATTAGTACGTACAATTTGAAATATTCAGGTATCTGCCTAACATGAACTGAATTGTCACTACTATTTTCATATTAATCAATTAATACTACTGTAATATAGTTTACAGAGGTTGTCCAGTCACTAAACTCTGTTTCTGGTCATGGCTATCTAAATTGACATATAATGCAAGTACCCAAGTTTAAATGAGGATCAATCAGCATCTGCTTATCGTGACCCACCAAAAAGGGGAATAGGTCTGGTGAAGTGCACGAATTTACATTGTATGGCATTCTTTCATGGAATACGTAGACAGATAAAAAACTTAAACAGATGACCTGTCAAATGTCATGACACCACCTGGCCTTAAAAATAACATCTACACAGTAATGTTACCTGAGCCATTCGCACTAAAGTTTCATAGACGGCTGAATCTCCATGAGGATGGAATTTACCGAGTACCTGCAAGAAATATGAAAAGTTCACGTCCATACACCTAATAGGCAGAAAGGCATTACCCGAAAAGCACAATGTTGTTCAAAAATGTTATCAAAAGAGGTACAGAGGTAATGCTGCTCTGGCATTATCCATCAACATATAGAACATTTTTGCTGATTCATTTACAACCTGAAATTTTCCAATTTATCATTGTAACTATGTCAAATGTGGCAAGTAGCAACTCATTCACAACTCAGCCTAGGTGATTATAAATTTTTTGGTCCTGCCTCTAAGGGTAAGGAACTAGATAGACAAACATGATATGCAGTTTTGAGACCACCAGTTCTATAGCAAAATAAGTGGTACAAAATAAACTAAAAATATGATCACAATGGTATAACAAAATGTGCCTGCTCCAAAACAAAACTCTTTTTAGTGTATTGGTTTAATGGTTACTGCTGCTCCTAGAAGCCCAGAAGCAAATAGTTTGTTCGCCATGAAGATGCAATTGAACAAAGAAAAGAACACCTATTAGCTTACAGTCATACCACAATAACTGCAACAAATTGCTTCTTTGACAGGGCGGAGTCTCGAAAACTTCAACGCACAGCATGAAAATGAATTTACTATTTGAGAGAGCGATTATTTGGAAAGTGCTTTGCTGGATACTGATGTTAAATGGGAAAAATCACCATTATAGCGTGTCCACCGCATCCAAATACTAGGGAAGACATACTAGGGAGGGAGGGGACTGTATTCCTGATGATTCGATGGTTCTAATGTACATGTTAGTGTTTCTACTTATGAGGGAAAAACATGGTTTGGGGTGTGCAGTTTGTCTTTTATCCATGTGGACGCACTTAAGACATTCTATAAAATCACGGTGGATTAACATGTAAACCCAATATAGTGCCACCATTTCCATTTTTGAACTCCATGCAGTATAACTAAGTCAACTAATTCACGACCCCATTACATGGTGCAACTGCAACACTGTTATCAACACAAAATGCTTGATTACACAGGTAATGCACACTTCTCCCATCCAAGTGCTATCACACCGAGACACCAAAGAAACAAAAGCCTTTTAAGCCATCTCCACAATAGTAGCAAAGCAAAAAAAAAAAATCTACAGATCTATTCTGAAATTGGAAGATATTTGACTCTCTTTCATGAATGAAACTAAGGTACTTAGTTTTCAGTTGTTTTTAGATCCTGGTCATATCAGCTTGGGCTGACCTCTAATGGCCTCAGAGGAGCTGTAAGAGTGAGCGTATTATTTGCGCAATACAAAGTCTTATGTGCAACAGCAAAGTAAAACAAACCAACAGCATGGTACAGCAGGAGGGGAATATATGCTTCAAATCACCAACGACACAAGAGTTCCTTCATGCATACCTCACCAACGACTCTGGCACATTTTCTGTATGGCTTACGAGATGCAAGGCCCATTTCATGCATTGCATAGCTGCAGAGAAAATGAGGATATCACCCAGATGGGTTGGAGAAAGGCTAATAACAATACTAGAATGAAACTAATCTGCAAAATGTGCTAGCGTAGCACTAGTCATACAGATAACTTCAGAAATGGAAGAATACGCATATGATCATTCAGTACTTCTTCAGAGTAAGAATTCAGATGCCATGTAAACCTAAGATACTCCCTCCGTCCCATAATATAAGAACGTTTTTGCCACTACTTCAGAATGTAGATTAGCTCAAGATACAGATTCAGGCACAACAGCTGTTTTACTATACATTCACTGCAATGGGAGCAGTTTGACAAAAGATAAGCATCTCCAGGCAGCTACACTGTACAAAGTTATCTGCTAACTAATGGTAACAACTTGATTGCTTAACTCAACAACAATCTAAGGGTGATCAACAGAACACTATAACATTTAAGAAAACATCAATTTGTTTTTCTTCAAACTGATATGACTTATTAGACAGGCTAGTATTGCCAAAACGGCCATCAAGGCTACTCTTACAAAGAGATGGGGACAAAATCCTAATCTGACTGCATTCAGCAATGAAGACACCCACAGCGATCCGACACATGAACAAAGTGAGAAAAAACAACCCAGAACCATTCACAACTACAGTATATATTGTGACGTACTCTCTGATCACAAACTGTGCACAATTCATACTTCCTTTTCAAACCCATTGGAGAGCTCAACCATTATTGTTCCTGTATACTACTTCCAGACCCTGCAGTCTACAAGCATGTGGCAAAACCAAACCCTCTCCAGAAAACTTACACCAATTGTTTACAAAGTAGTATGGACTAACGAGATGGTAAGGCAATCGGGTGTCGCTGGTGAACGAGTTAGACGACCGAGCTGCAAACGAACCAGCTTCAACCTAGCTCCTAAACAAGCTCAAGCACACCCAAGCCCCAATCGACCGAAATTACTTGGCGAACATGTAAATCCAGCGAAGCCTCTAATCCGACAAGCGAAGGCGCGCACCGAGCAAGCTGGGGTAAATAAACGAGAGGGGGGAACTCACAGTATCCGGCGGTGCACCGGCTTGAGCCCGTCGCGGACGTCGGGGAGAGCGCGGCCGAGCAGCACGGACATGGCGTAGGACATGTACGCGTCGGTGGCCTCCTTGTGGAGCTCCACCTGCACAATCCGCTCCTTGGTCGCGGCGGCCCCATCCCCGTCGTCGTCGCCGTCGCGGCGGCGCGCGCGGGGGACGGACTTCCCGGAGCGCGAGGAGGAGGGGGAGGGGGCGGCGCAGAGGAAGCGGAGGGCGGGCGCGGGCCCCGCGGCGGCGCGGCGGCGGGAGGCGGCCCCGGCGGCGGCGATGAGGGAGGCGGAGGGCCCGCGGAGCAGACGCGGGAGCGGGAGGCGGAGCGCCGCGGCGCGGGAGAGGGCCATCGCGGGAGGAGGAGGGCGCGGCGGCGGGGCGGGGCTACTGCTGCCGCGGCATTGGAAGGGGGTGGAAATGGCGGAGGGGAGGAGGAGGGGTGGGTTTTGCGAGGGTTTTGGTTTTGGATTGGGGTGGGGTGGGGAGAGGGGAAGGCGAAA
The DNA here is from genome assembly GCA_032464435.1 of Aegilops umbellulata. NCBI lineage: Eukaryota > Viridiplantae > Streptophyta > Magnoliopsida > Poales > Poaceae > Aegilops > Aegilops umbellulata. Next base: position 570,376,854 of record CP136058.1, read on the forward strand.
TAAACAGGAGGGAGATGGAATCGGGTGGGGGGGTGGTGGATGACAGGGGGCGGAATGCTCGGGGCCTCGGGGCGAGGGATACAAATGGACGGGTGGCACTGGCCGAGCTTGATCTGACGGCTGACCTTCCTCGCTGCGCTGCTCCGAGGAAGCCTCTCTAGGTTTTTCAAAGGGACGCCACGCTCACGGGCCGGATGTCTCGCGGGTGCGCGAATACACGACGGCCGAAATTCAGAGACAAGAGCTTCTTTGATTCACAGCGATAGTGCAGGAAAAAGGTGAGCATACAAAAAAAATCATATGGTATAATACTACTTTCTTTTTCTTGTGAAACTACTACATGGACGACTTCGTTTGGACGAGCTGTGGACGATGGAGGATCGAACGGTGATAGTCAGTTTTCCTCTATGCATGGATGGCTTGATGTGTTGTCTCGTGCACAATTTGTCCAGATTCTACCGTGTGTGTAATAGCGTTCTTTTTTTTTGCAAGAATATGGTATATATAACACTACTATTCATCCATTTATTCTTGGTCCATATTTTTCATCCGTAAGTCGTATGAGCGAGTCGTTTCTTTCTGCATCGCTTCGTTCCGCCCGTCGTCGTATTTTAAGCATAATCCACTAGGTTTTATTGATTAATAATCATCAGAATACAAAGAGTATCATGAGGAGGCCAAACCATGTGTTTCTCCCCTAATCTAAAGTAGATGCAAGCGGGTTCGTAATTTGAGCCTTTTTATGGATAAAATTACAAATAGTGAAAAAGGATATGGATGCTAAAATTTCTCTGATCACAATTTCATGTTTCCCCCTGCTTGATGGCTATATCACACTTTGAAACAAATGTGTAGTCTCCGAAGGTTAAGATCCAATGCCAACGCAAGGCCCATTGCTTCCAGAGGGGATGGATCGATTACCCCTGGCAAGACAAGAGCAGAAGCAGACAAGTAAATGCCTTGTTCACCTTTGCATACCGTGGCAACTGCCAACCACACCAGTATTTCCAGACCTGGAGATTCCACCATCCACATTGATCTTAACAGACCCTACCGAGGGAAATTTCAAACCGTTGTATTATGCTCTGGTGCTACATGCACTAACGGTTTTGTCAGCTTTAATTTTTTTTCAGATCATCAAGCTTAGAGATGTACCGATTCACAAATTCATGTGTCACGAATGGAGTCTGGAAAATATTCTCATGGATCTTCCTCCTCCTCGTCCAGATCGCCCACAACGTAACCACCAAATGAACCAGCTGCTTGTGTGTAATGGACTTGAACATGGAAAATAACCATGACTTGGGGTTGGGTTCATTCGTGGCCATCATGTGCTCAAGCATATCTGTTGGATTCAGGGCTCCGCAGACCCAAGAAGGATTGAACTCTGGGGCGTGTGCGAAGGTCTCAACCTCAAGCTTCGAGCTCATCGCCCACGGCCTAGCCTTGCCGGATTCACGTGAATGGGGAAGAGGATGAACATGGCAGTTTACCCAGGTTCGGGCCACCTTGCGGTGTAAAACCCTACTCCTGCTTTGTGGTGGATTGGCCTCACAAGGTGGTTTGAGGATGAACTAGTACTGTGGATGAGCTACCTCGCGAGTGCTCGGGGAGTGAGAATGAGTCGACCCCTACTACGGTGGTGGCTAACCTATACTTATAGTGGCCTGGTCCTCTTCCTAAAACTTAGGCGGGAAGGGATCCCACAACAGCCAATTTTTAAAAGGGGACAAGTAGTACATCTAATCCTGACGAAAGGTGGTCTTCGCGTGCAAAGCTTCTGGTCGTGACGCAGCTGTGGACTCGGTGATGACCTTCGTCCTGTCGAGCTCATGGTCTTGGTCTTGTTGCATCGGAATGGAAACCTTTGAGGGATTCCTTGGGAACCCACGCCTGTCCTTGCCTCCTTAGCACAAAAGAGGAAACTGCCTCCTCTACGCTCGCTGGCGCCCGCCTGGCCTTGGTCGTCATGGCTCACGTCATCGCAGCCTCGTGAGGCTGGACACTTGCACAGGAATCTCCTATCCTTGGGAGGCCGCCTGGGGAGCCGCTCCATCTGGAGGTCTTGGTGTCGTCCGCCTAGCGAGGCCAGGGGCCCTCGCGAGGGTCTTGTCTCCAAGGTCTTGCAGCTGGGCCGTACCAAGCCGTCAAGGGAGCCACGCCGTGGGCCATAGGCAGGCAAGTCTGGGTACCCTGGTTCCCAGAATACCGACAATATCCCCATCTACGAACGCCCATACGCATCGGCTCATAGAACACTCGATCAGACAGTGTTTCCACAAATCCTCGACGTCGCGCAGGGAGCAAACAGATGAGATGCACATATTGCGGTGCTTGCAAACATCTTCAAATGGAAGTGACACCCTTGCCAAACACTAAAGGAACATATGGCGCTTTGCCGGGACATCAACTTTCCATAATCTGCACCATCCCAGCTCTTCATTCATTGCGTTCGAAGGGCCAAGGTGCTCATCAAGCCACCCCTCCCTTCTCTTCTTCACCACCGCCAACATGCGATAATGGGAGCGGACAGATAAAGTGCCACTCCTTTCGAGATTCTAAGATCAAAAGTCCTGATGTTCGTTGGTGCACAATGGTATATTGAAGATCACTGATACGTCTCCAACATGTCTATAATTGTTGATTGTTTCATGCTATTATGTTATCATTCTTGTATGCTTTATATGCCATTTTATATAGTTTTTATGGACTAACCTATTAACTTAGTGCCCAGTGCCAATTTTTTGCCCATTTCTTTGTTTCGCAGAAAAACCATAGCAAACAAAGTCCAGACACAATGGAATTTTACGGTGATTTTTTCTGGATCGGGAGAGACCCTAGAAGCTTCGGGGGAGTACCAGACGATGATCGAGAGGGCCGCAACCTTAGGTGGCACGCCATGTGAGCTTGTGGCTCCCTGGACCGTTTGCCCTAATTCCAAGCCTATAAATTCATAAATATTTGGAAATCTCCAGAGCGAGACCGAAACAATTTTATTGTTGTTGGAAGCCTTTGTTCTTACGTGATCCCATCTGGAGGCCTTTTCCGGTACTCTGACGGAGGGGGAAACCATTGGGGAGGCAATCTTCATCGACCTTGCTGCCTCCATGATGATGTGTAAGTAGTTCCCATAGGACCTACGGGTCCATAGCAGTAGCTAGATGGCTTTCTCTCTTTCTCTTTGTTCTTCAATACAATGATCTCTTCGGAGATCTATTCGATGTAATTCTCATGGTGTGTTTGTTGGGATCCGATGAATTGTGGGTTTATGATCAAATTATTCATTGAAAGTATTTGAATCCTTTTGAGATTTATTTATGTGTGTTTTTATAGCCTTGTATTTGTCTCCGGTCTATCCGTCTTCTTTAGCCAAGTAGATTGTTTTATCTTTAGTCGGAGTGGTGCTTGGTAGTAGGTTCAATCTTGTGGTGTCCTTATGATAACCCACAAGTATAGGGGATCAATTGTAGCCTCTTTCGATAAGTAAGAGTGTTGAACCCAACGAGGAGCTAAAGGTAGAACAAATATTCCCTCAAGTTCTATCGACCACCGATACAACTCTACGCACACTTGACGTTCGCTTTACCGGAAACAAGTATGAAACTATAAGTACTTTGTAGGTGTTTTTGGATAAGTTTGCAAGATAATAAAGAGTGCGAGAATAAAAGCTAGGGGCTGTTTAGATAAAGATACAACTAAATTAGTTTTAGTAGAGAGCTTTTTGTCACGAGAAAGTTATTTGTCCCTAGGCAATCGATAACTAGACCGGTAATCACTATTGCAATTTTATTTGAGGGAGAGGCATAAGCTAACATACTTTCTCTACTTGGATCATATGCACTTATGATTGGAACTCTAGCAAGCATCCGCAACTACTAAAGATCATTAAGGTAAAACCCAACCATAGCATTAAAGTATCAAGTCCCCTTTATCCCATACGCAAACAACCTACTTACTCGGGTCTGTGCTTCTGTCACTCACGCCACCCACCATAAGCAAATCATAAACATATTGCAAACCCTACAGCGGGGATCCTTCATGCTTGCGCGACACGGAGAGCACCATAGGACAACATCAATAATAAAACATGCAACTCAAACCAATCTTGATCATCAAATAGCCCATAGGACAAAACGGATCTACTCAAACATCATAGGATAGCCATACATCATTGGGAAATAATATATAGCGTTGAGCGCCATGTTTAAGTAGAGATTACAACGGGTAAGAGAGAGGTTACACCGCTGCATAGAGGGGGGAAGAGTTGGTGATGATGGCGGTGAAGTTGTTGGTGAAGATTGCGGTGATGATGATGGCCCCCGGTGGCACTCCGGCGCCACCGGAAGCGAGGGGGAGAGAGCCCCCCTCCTTCTTCTTATTCCATGACCTTCTCCCTAGATGGGAGAAGGGTTTCCCCTCTGGTCCTTGGCCTCCATGGCTTGGGAGGGGCGTGAGCCCCTCCGAGATTGGATCTGTCTCTCTGTCTCTCTCTGTTTCTGCGTTCCTTGATTCTGGCCCTTCATCGTTTCTTAAATTTTCGGAGATCCGTTACTCCGATTGGGTTGAATCTTTCGCCCAGATTTTCCTCATAAAATTATATTTCTTGAGGCAAAAGAAGACCGTCAACCGCCTTACGGGGTGCCCACGAGGGTCCAGGGCGCGCCTGCCCCCCTAGGGCGCGCCCCCTGCCTTGTGGCCCCCTCGGGCACCGTCTCGCGCTGATTTTACTTCGCAAAAATCATAAATATTCCAAAATAATTCTCCGTCCGTTTTTATCCCGTTTGGACTCCGTTTGATATGGATATTTGATACGTCTCCAACGTATCTATAATTTTTGATTGCTCCATGCTATATTATCTACTGTTTTGGACTATATTAGGCTTTATTTTCCACTTTTATATTATTTTTGGGACTAACCTATTAACCGGAGGCCCAGCCCAGAATTGTTGTTTTTTGCCTATTTCAGTGTTTCGAAGAAACAGAATATCAAACGGAGTCCAAACGGAATGAAACCTTCGGGAACGTGATTTTCTCACCGAATATGACCCAGGAGACTTGGACCCTACGCCAAGAAAGATCCGAGGTGGGCACGAGGTAGGGGGCGCGCCCCCCACCCTCGTGGGGCCCATGAAGCTCCACCGACGTACTTCTTCCTCGTATATATACCTACGTACCCCCGGACGATCAGAACAGGAGCCAAAAACCTAATTCCACTGCCGCAAGTTTCTGTATCCACGAGATCCCATCTTGGGGCCTGTTCCGGAGCTCCGCCGGAGAGGGCCGTCATCACGGAGGGCTTCTACATCATCATAGCCCCTCCGATGAAGTGTGAGTAGTTTACCTCAGACCTTCGGGTCCATAGTTAGTAGTTAGATGGCTTCTTCTCTCTTTTTGGATCTCAATACAATGTTCTCCCCCTCTCTTGTGGAGATCTATTCGATGTAATCTTCTTTTTGCGGTGTGTTTGTTGAGACCGATGAATTGTGGGTTTATGATCAAGTCTATCTATGAATAATATTTGAATCATCTCTGAATTCTTTTATGTATGATTGGTTATCTTTGCAAGTCTCTTCGAATTATCCGTTTGGTTTGGCCAACTATATTGGTAGTTCTTGCCATGGGAGAAGTGCTTATCTTTGGTTCGATCTTGCGGTGTCCTTTCCCAATGACAGAAGGGGCAGCAAGGCACGTATTGTATCGTTGCCATCAAGGATAACAATATGGGATTTATTTATTGCATGAATTTATCTCTCTACATCATGTCATCTTGCTTAAGGCGTTACTCTGTTTTTAACTTAATACTCTAGATGCATGTTGGATAGCGGTCGATGAGTGGAGTAATAGTAGTAGATGCAGGCAGGAGTCGGTCTACTTGTCTCGGACGTGATGCCTATATACATGATCATACCTAGATATTCTCATAACTATGCTCAATTCTGTCAATTGCTCATCAGTAATTTGTTCACCCACCGTAGAATACTTATGCTCTTGAGAGAAGCCACTAGTGAAACCTATGGCCCCCGGGTCTATCCTCATCATATCAATCTCCATCACTTTAATCTTGCTTTGCTTTTTTACTTTGCCTTTTACTTTTTACTTTGCATCTCTATATCAAAAAATACCAAAAATATTATCTATCATCTCTATCAGATCTCACTCTCATAAGTGACCGTGAAGGGATTGACAACCCCTAATCGCGTTGGTCGCGTTGAGCTATTGTTTTTGTGTAGGTACGAGGGACTTGCGCGTGGCCTCCTACTGGATTGATACCTTGGTTCTCAAAAACTGAGGGAAATACTTACGCTACTCTGCTGCATCATCCTTTCCTCTTCGGGGAAATCCAACGCAAGCTCAAGAGGTAGCAATATTCTGCAAAACAAAAACATGCAACAAACAGGAACTGGCACTGGGCACTGGATCAATATGTTAGTCCCAAAAATTGTATAAAAATTTGCCAAAAAGTATATGAAAGTTGTATCATATTGGCATGGAACAATAAAAAATTATAGATACGACGGAGACGTATCAGCATCCCCAAGCTTAATTCCTGCTCGTCCTCGAGTAAGTAGGTAAATGATAAAAAGGATAATTTTTGATGTGGAATGCTACCTAGCATAATCTTGATCATGTAATCTAATCATGGCATGAATATTAAGACACGAGTGATTCAAAGCAATAGTCTATCATTTGACATTAAGACAATAATACTTCAAGCACACTAATAAAGCAATCATGTCTTTTCAAAATAACATGGCCAAAGAAAGCTATCCATACAAAATCATATGGTCTGGCTATGCTCCATCTTCATCACACAAAATATTCAAATCATGCACAACCCCGGTTTCAACCAAGCAATTGTTTCATACTTTTTAACGCGCTTCAGCTTTTTCAACCCTCACGCAATACATGAGCGCGAGCCACGGATATAGCACTATGGATGGAATAGAGTATGGTGGTTGTGGAGAAAAGGAGGAAGATAGTCTCACATCAACTAGGTGTATCAACGGGCTATGGAGATGCCCATCAATAGATATCAATGTTAGTGAGTAGGGATTGCCATGCAACGGATGCACTAAGAGCTATAAGTGTATGAAAGCTCAAACTGGAAACTAAGTGGGTGTGCATCCAACTTGCTTGCTCATGAAGACCTAGGGCATTTGCGGAAGCCCATCGTTGGAATATACAAGCCAAGTTCTATAATGAAAATTCCCACTAGTATATGAAAGTGATAACTCAAGAGACTCTCTATATGAAGAACATGGTGCTACTCTGAAGCACAAGTGTGGTAAAAGGATAGTAACATTGTCCCTTTTATTCTTTTTTTTGCCGGGCTTCTTTGGCCCCTTTTTTATTTAGGCTTCTTTGGCCTCTCTCTTTTTTGGGGGAATAATGCTCTAATAATGATGATCATCACACTTCTATTTACTTACAACTCAATATTACAACTCGATACTAGAACAAAGATATGACTTTATATGAATGCCTCCGGCGGTGTACCGGGATGTGCAATGATCTAGCATAGCAATGACATCAAAAAATGGACAAGCCATGAAAACATCATGCTAGCTATCTTACGATCATGCAAAAGCAATATGACAATGATGCTCAAGTCATGTATATGATGATGATGATGATGAAAGTTGCATGGCAATATATCTCGGAATGGCTATGGAAATGCCATAATAGGTAGGTATGGTGGCTGTTTTGAGGAAGGTATATGGTGGGTGTAATGCACCGGCGAAAGTTGTGCGTTACTAGAGAGGCTAGCAATGGTGGAAGGGTGAGAGTGTGTATAATCCATGGACTCAACATTAGTCATAAAGAACTCACATACTTATTGCAAAAGTTTATTAGCCCTTGAAGCAAAGTACTACTACGCATGCCCCTAGGGGGGAGGTTGGTAGGAGTTAACCATCGCGCGCCCCTGACCTCCACACAAGGGAAGACAATCAATAAATACCTCATGCTCCAACTTCGTTACATAACGGTTCATCATACGTGCATGCTACGGGAATCACAAACCTCAACACAAGTATTTCTACTAATCCACAACTACACACTAGCACACTCTAATATCACCATCTTTATATCGCAAAACTATTGCAAGGAATCAAACATATCATATTCAGCGATCTACAAGTTTATGTAGGATTTTATGACTAACCATGTGAATGACCAATTCCTGTCATCTCTCTAAATTGATATAAGTGAAGCAAGAGAGTTTAATTCTTTCTACAAAATATGTGCCCACGCTCTAACAAATATAAGTGAAGCAAAAGAGCATTCTACAAATGGCGGTTGTCTATGTGAAGAGAAACAGGCAATCCAAACTTCAAATGATATAAGTGAAGCACATGAAGCATTCTATAAAGCCATACTCAGAAGATATAAGTGAAGTGCAATGAGCGTTCTATAAATCAACTAAGGAATATCTCATACTAGCATGGTGCATAAAAGAAAAGTGAAAACTGAGTGCAAAAGACGCTCCAACATTTGCACATATCGCATGAACGAAACGAATCCGAAAACATACCGATACTTGTTGAAGAAAGAGGGGATGCCTTCCGGGGCATCCCCAAGCTTAGTCGCTTGAGTATCCTTGAATATTTACTTGGGGTGCCTTGGGCATCCCCAAGCTTGAGATCTTGCCTCTCTTCCTTCTTCTCACATCGAGACCTCCTCGATCGTCGAACACTTCATCCACACAAAACTTCAACAGAAAACTCGGTAAGATCCGTTAGTATAATAAAACAAATCACTACTCTAAGTACTGTTGCAAACCAATTCATATTTTGTTTTTGCATTGTTTCTACTGTAATATAACTTTTCCATGGCTTAATCCACTTATATAAATTGATAGTTTCATCAAAACAAGCAAACTATGCATCAAAAACAGAATCTGTCTAAAACAGAACAATCTGTAATAACCTGAACATTCACCATACTTCTGATACTTGAAAATTTCTGCCAAAATTAGGAAAAATAAAAAATTTGCATAGAAAGACAGTGCAAAAATAATCAGAACCATTTGACGTTCCAGCAAAACATTAAAAATCGTGCACTACAGTCAAAGTTCCTGTCCTGCACCGCACCAACCAACAAGCATTGTAAACATCGTAAAGGCAAACCTTGGGACATTATTTTTATAATACAATGGAATTATACAAGGGGATAATTATTTTTATTGAAAAGTTTCTGTAATTAAGATTCACAAAGTTTCCGTGAGCACGAACAAAGTTCAAGGCTAGCTCCCACTTCAACAATGCTCGTCTCTCTTACTTTCACTTTCCTTTTTGAAAAGTTTTGGGTTCCCCTCTTTATATTTTTTGTTTTTAAACTATATAAAATCACTCAACAGAAATAAATGACTCTCTAAAACTTCCGGGTTGTCTCCCTGGCAGCACTTTCTTTAAAGCCATTAAGTTAGGCATATAGTGCTCAAGTAATGGATCCACCCGGATCCCAAGGTATATCAAAGCCAATTTTAATTAACAATGATTTGTAATTTAGTAGTGAGCACAAAGTAACATATATCAAGCAATGACAAAGTCTAACTCTCCTCCTATGCATCGGCATGTCATACAAGAACAATTCATGCACACCAAGTAAAGGCCAATACATAGTATAAACAGTTTCTTGCAATTCTATCCTATTGGAAATATAAAGAGGCGGAGATGTAGTTCCTCTCTCATAATAATTGCAAGTAGGAGCAGCAAGCACATGCATATTATATCTATCAAAATCATCCTATGTAGTAGTGACACGCAGCCCATCAATATAATCCTTAATAAGCACAAACTTCTCCGATATAGTGTAGTTGGGAGAATTCAAAAAGATAATAGGACTATCATGCGTGGGTGCAATAGCAACAATTTCATGTTTAACATAAGGAACTATAGCAAGTTCATCTCCATAAGCATAATTCATATTGGCATCTTGGCCACAAGCATAGCAAGCATCATCAAAAAGGGATATTTTAAGAGAATCAACGGGATCATAATAGTCATCATAGCAATCATCCTTCGGTAAGCATGAAGGGGAATTAAACAATGTATGAGTTGAAGAGTTACTCTCATTAGAAGGTGGGCACGGGAGATCAATACACTCTTCCTCCTTTTGTTCTTCGCTCTCCTCCTCATCTTTTTCATCCAATGAGCTCACAGTTTTGTCAATTTCTTCTTCCATAGATTCCTGCAAAATATTAGTCTCTTCTTGGACAGCGGAGACTTTCTCAATAAGTGCATTAGTATAGGAATTATATTCATAATTATCATAGCAATATTTCAATATAGCAAAATTTTCAGGCCTAGAAACATCATCATCAAAAGCTTCATACTTTTCAAACAAAGATTCAATTTCATAAGCACCCTTAAAAGCAACAAATTCTTCTATTTGTTCCACATCATAGTAATCATATATACCTCTAGCATAAGAAGCCAAGGTTTCATTATCATTAAATTCACATGAAAAGGGAAGGTGTGGAGCCTTCATCCTAGAGCAACAAGTATAATCATAACTCAAACATACTTGCCGAGCATACCAATACAACATATTAATTTGATCCCATAATAGTTTCCCTTTTTGTGTCAAGCGATAATCCCTAAAGTATTCACGTTGATCCAACGTTACTCCCATTACCAAATTGAATGAGGTTTTCTCAGGATTATCAAAGTGGTACATAATATTTTTCACATATTGAGCATCGAGAGTTTTAGGAGGTTCCCCATCTCCATGAGTAGCAAGTACACCTAATTTTTTTGGTATTTCGTGTTCCATATCCATAACTAATGATAAAGAACAACTAAGAATAGGAAATAAAATTTACTTAGTGATAAAGCAAACAAGCACACACGAGAATATTCACCCCACGCTATTGCTCCCCGGCAACGGCGCCAGAAAAAGGTCTTGATAACCCACAAGTATAGGGGATCAATTGTAGCCTCTTTCGATAAGTAAGAGTGTCGAACCCAACGAGGAGCTAAAGGTAGAACAAATATTCCCTCATGTTCTATCGACCACCGATACAACTCTACGCACACTTGACGTTCGCTTTACCGGAAACAAGTATGAAACTAGAAGTACTTTGTAGGTGTTTTTGGATAAGTTTGCAAGATAATAAAGAGTGCGAGAATAAAAGCGAGGGGCTGTTTAGATAAAGACACAACTAAATTAGTTTTAGCAGAGAGCTTTTTGTCACGAGAAAGTTATTTTTCCCTAGGCAATCGATAACTAGACCGGTAATCACTGTTGCTATTTTATTTGAGGGAGAGGCATAAGCTAACATACTTTCTCTACTTGGATCATATGCACTTATGATTGGAACTCTAGCAAGCATCCGCAACTACTAAAGATCATTAAGGTAAAACCCAACCATAGCATTAAAGTATCAAGTCTCCTTTATCCCATACGTAAACAACCTACTTACTCGGGTCTGTGCTTCTGTCACTCACCCCACCCACCATAAGCAAATCATAAACATATGGCAAACCCTACAGCGGGGATCCCTCACGCTTGCGCGACACGGAGAGCACCATAGGACAACATCAATAATAAAACATGCAACTCAAACCAATCTTGATCATCAAATAGCCCATAAGACAAAACGGATCTACTCAAACATCATAGGATAGCCATACATCATTGGGAAATAATATATAGCGTTGAGCACCATGTTTAAGTAGAGATTATAGCCGGTAAGAGAGAGGTTACACCGCTGCATAGAGGGGGGAACAGTTGGTGATGATGGTGGTGAAGTTGTTGGTGAAGATTGCGGTGATGATGATGGCCCCCGGTGGCACTCCGGCGCCACCGGAAGCGAGGGGGAGAGAGCCCCCCTCCTTATTCTTATTCTTCCTTGACCTTCTCCCTAGATGGGAGAAGGGTTTCCCCTCTGTTCCTTGGCCTCCATGGCTTGGGAGGGGCGTGAGCCCCTCCGAGATTGGATCTGTCTCTCTGTCTCTCTCTATTTCTGCGTTCCTTGATTTTGGCCCTTCATCGCTTCTTAAATTCCCGGAGATCCGTAACTCCGATTGGGTTGAACCTCTCGCCCAGATTTTCCTCATAAAATTAGCTTTCTTGCGGCAAAAGAAGAGCGTCACCCACCTTACGGGGTGCCCATGAGGGTCCAGGGCACCCCCTGCCTTGTGGCCCCCTCGGGCATCGTCTCGCGTTGATTTTACTTCCCAAAAATCATAAATATTCCAAAATAATTCTCCGTCCGTTTTTATCCTGTTTGGACTCCGTTTGTTATGGATATTCTGCAAAACAAAAACATGCAACAAATAAGAACTGGCACTGGGCACTGGATCAATATGTTAGTCCCAAAAATAGTATAAAAAGTTGCCAAAAAGTATATGAAAGTTGTATCATATTGGCATGGAACAATAAAAAATTATAGATACAACGGAGACGTATCAGCATCCCCAAGCTTAATTCCTGCTCGTCCTCGAGTAGGTAAATGATAAAAAAAATAATTTTTGATGTGGAATGCTACCTAGCATAATCTTGATCATGTAATGTAATTATGGCATGAATATTAAGACACGAGTGATTCAAAGCAATAGTCTATCATTTGACATTAAGACAATAATACTTCAAGCACACTAACAAAGCAATCATGTCTTTTCAAAATAACATGGCCAAAGAAAGCTATCCCTACAAAATCTTATGGTCTGGCTATGCTCCATCTTCATCACACAAAATATTCAAATCATGCACAAACCCGGTTTCAGCCAAGCAATTGTTTCATACTTTTTAACGCGCTTTAGTTTTTTCAACCCTCACGCAATACATGAGCGCGAGCCATGGATATAGCACCATAGGTGGAATAGAGTATGGTGGTTGCTTGCTCATGAAGACCTAGGGCATTTGAGGAAGCCCATCGTTGGAATATACAAGCCAAGTTCTATAATGAAAATTCCCACTAGTATATGAAAGTGATAACTCAAGAGACTCTCTATATGAAGAACATGGTGCTACTCTGAAGCACAAGTGTGGTAAAAGGATAGTAACATTGTGCCTTTTATTCTTTTTTTTGCAGGCTAATTCGCCATTAGCAGGCTAATTGCCCTATTATTAATAATCCATTTATTAATATAATTGACATTCATATTAAGCACATAATATATTTCATTTCCATATTAAGGAAGCAGAATTTCATAATTGAAATACATCAGAGTACAACATGATATAGCTTCAGCACTCAGCTACCCCATTACACAACTGCACCAGCACCAAGTTTCACATGCAACATGTAGAACCTTTCGAAATTAGCATCATAGACGGTGTATAGACAGACGCATCTCATCTGGAAAACTGCTGAAGCGGAAGGCGAATATTGAGCCTTCATTCATGTTGAAGGTCTTTGCAACTTTAGGCCAGTGCCTGTGGATGATTGACTGTCCGTCCTTCCTCCTCTTCAGGAACACTTCAATATTGAACCGTGGGTGTTGTACGAAAACCTTCCTCGCCTCCTGACCATAGAGGTGGTTTGAGAGGTAATCATCAATGAACTGCTTTGGAAAGGCCTGAAAACAAGGATGTGCATAAATATCTTCTCTATATTGGAAATGGGGCAAAGGAATAAAAAAGGCAAGGTATAATAGTTAGTACCATCTTGTAGTGAACTGATGTCTTCTTCATTGTGCAGACAAAGATCTTGTTGTTTTTTGTCGCTAATTTCTTTATCCTAACAATCTTTCTGAGTTTGTTGATTTGATTGATATTCATGGACAACTCATTTCCCCATATGCAAAAAGGGTCGAACAGTGGGTCAAAACCTCTAACAGCAAGAGCTACATGTGCAATACCAAATTGTTAAAAACCTAAATATTAGAATGGTTCTTGCAATTGCACAATAATGTGCTATTAGACAACGGACCATTGATGACCCAAAAGTATAGGGGATCTATCGTAGTCCTTTCGATAAGTAAGAGTGTCGAACCCAACGAGGAGCAGAAGGAAATGATAAGCGGTTTTCAGCAAGGTATTCTATGCAAGTACTGAAACAAGTGGTAACAGATAGTTTTGTGATAAGATAATTTGTAACGAGCAACAAGTAACAAAAGTAAATAAAGTGCAGCAAGGTGGCCCAATCCTTTTTGTAGCAAAGGACAAGCCTGGACAAACTCTTATATAAGGAAAAGCGCTCCTGAGGACACATGGGAATATCGTCAAGCTAGTTTTCATCACATTCATATGATTCGCGTTCGGTACTTTGATAATTTGATATGTGGGTGGACCGGTGCTCGGGTTCTGTTCTTACTTGAACAAGCATCCCACTTATGATTAACCTCTATTGCAAGCATCCACAACTACAACAAAAGTATTAAGGTAAACCTAACCATAGCATGAAACATATGGATCCAAATCAGCCCCTTACGAAGCAACGCATAAACTAGAGTTTAAGCTTCTGTCACTCTAGCAAACCATCATCTACTTATTACTTCCCAATGCCTTCCTCTAGGCCCAAATAATGGTGAAGTGTTATGTAGTCGACGTTCACATAACACCACTAGAGGCTAGACAACATACATCTCATCAAAATATCGAACGAATACCAAATTCACATGACTACTAATAGCAAGACTTCTCCCATGTCCTCAGGAACAAACGTAACTACTCACAAAGCATATTCATGTTCATAATCAGAGGGTATTAATATGCATAAAGGATCTGAACATATGATCTTCCACCAAATAAACCAACTAGCATCAACTACAAGGAGTAATCAACACTACTAGCAACCTACTAGTACCAATCCCGGACTTGGAGACAAGAATTGGATACAAGAGATGAACTAGGGTTTTGAGAGGAGATGGTGCTGGTGAAGATGTTGATGGAGATTGCCCTCTCCCGATGAGACGAGCGTTGGTGATGATGATGGCGATGATTTCCCCCTCCCAGAGGAAAGTGTCCCCGGCAAAACAGCTCTGCCGGAGCCCTAGATTGGTTCCGCCTCGTGGCGGCGGAGTTTCGTCCCGAAAGGTGGCTTATGATTTTTTCCTCGATGAAAGACCTCATATAGCAGAATATGGCCATCGGAGAGCCAACAGGGGGCCCACGAGGCAGGGGCGCGCCCTGGGGGGTAGGGCGCGCCCCCACCCTCATGGGCAGGTGGGCCCTCCGCTCAATATTTTTTATTTCCAAAAATGACTTTCGTGGAGTTTCAGGACTTTTGGAGTTGTGCAGAATAGGTCTCTAATATTTGCTCCTTTTCCATCTCAGAATTCCAGCTGCCGGCATTCTCCCTCCTTATGTAAACCTTGTAAAATAAGAGAGAATAGGCATAAGTATTGTGACATAACATGTAATAACAACCCATAATGCAATAAATATTGATATAAAAGCATGATGCAAAATGGACGTTGATACGTCCAAAATGCATCACTATTTTGTATTATAATTTATCCTTATTCATTGATATATTTCACATTACGATGATGTTCTTATGTTGTTTTGGCCTATTTCACGCAGTTTGCAACTTTCCGGTGCCGAAGCAGCAGACACAGGATTCAGCGGTAAAAAGTGGACGCTGAGTTGCTGAAGAAGAATACCTCCAAATTACCTGAAAATCGACGGAGGGTATTTTTCAGAAGAATCACGAAGACACGCGAAAGGGCAACCAGAGGGGGGCCACAGGGCGTCCAGGCGCCCTGGGGGCGCGCCCCCCTGGCCGCGCCGGGGGGGCGCCTGGAGCCCCTGGCCCACCTTCGGCCGCCCCCTTTTGCCTATATACTCCCCGTTATCCAAAACCCCTAGGGGGAAGTTTTTTTTACGGAGTTCCGCCGCCGCTCCGTGGCGGAGATCTACAGAGAAGAAAAGCCATCTCCGGCGGGCAGATTCCGCCGGGGAGATCACCTCCCGGAAGGGGAGATCGTCGCCATCACCATCATCATCGTCACGGGCATCATCGAGATCATCATCAACATCATCCCCAACATCAGCACCATCTCCATCTTCACCCAAACCTCATCTCATAATTGCAACTTGTGTTGTAACTTGCACTACCTGTCCTCTCTACTCCGTCGGTGTTGATTACTGCTTTGTGGTGAATGCTATTGAGTTTTGTTGGAGAATCATTATTATGTCCAGATTGTTTATTACTCATTTATCTACAGTGATCATGATCTCTTTTATGTCTTGTGAGTAGTTACTTTAGTTCTTGAGGACATGGGGAAAGTCTTGTTGTTAGTAGTCATATGCCGTTGAAGTAATATGTGATGTTTGATATTTAAGTTGTGTTGTCATTCCACTAGTGGTGTTGGGTGAGTCGAACACTCAACACTTCGCCTTATTAAGGACCTAGGGGGATACATTGTGTATAAAGAATGCTTATGGTGGGTTGCCGGAGTGACAGAAACCTGAACCCCAGTTCGCACGCTTTTGCATAAGGGAACAATGGATCACTGGTCGTATTGCTATGGTTAGGCTTTTGCCTTAATTTCTATCTTGTATTTGCGGATTCTTGCAAGGTGTTTAATCATAAGAGTGCACTCATCTTAGTCTAGAGGGTGTACTAGCATAGATCCACCCACTCAACACTTATCAACGCATAACATGCCATCGACGCGGAATATGGCGAGAGCACATGACTACCTCCCGTGTGTCCTCAGGAACGCTTTAGCTTTTATAAGTTCAGTTGCTAGACCTCTCCTTTGCTAAAAAGGATTGGGCCACTTGTTACTCTCAGTGCCTTTTATATTGCTTGCTTTACTTTCCTGTTGCTTATATCAAGAAAACCCCTAAAAAGTTATCTTTCGGTGCTTGCAGTAATTCCTTGCTCAGAACCGCTTGCCAATACCTTCTGCTCCTTGTTGGGTTCGACACTCTTACTTATCGAGAACGCTGCAATAGATCCCTTATGGTTGAGGGTCATCAAGTAACGTTTTCTGGCGCTGTTGCCGGGGAGCGTAGCGCTATTGGTGAGTAAAATTGGTAAGGAAGTTTTATAATTCTGTTTTTCTTTTATTTTCGCTTTTGCTGCTCTTTGCCCTTATGGACAACCCTGTTGTTGGATCGTTGCTTGCGGGAAGACGCCCCACACCTGTGGTGGCTGCTCCTCCCCCTACTGAAATTGTGCCCTATAAAATACCAGCTGGTATTATCGATTATGTTTTGGCTAATCGTTATGCAGGAGATAGACATCCCGATGAACACTTGCTATATTTGTCACAACTATGTTCATTATTTAAGCTTGCAGGTGTATCGAGGGAATTTGTCATGAAGAAATTGTTTGCCTTATCACTTGCAGATAAAACTTTGGATTGGTATAGGCTTATCGATAACTCACACTTGCTTGATTGGCAGGAGCTTATGTCTCTCTTTCATACTAAGTTTTATCCTCTTCATGAAATTCATCGAGACAGGAATTATATCTATAACTTTAGGTCTCGTGACGGAGAAAGCATTGCTCAAGCTTGGGGGAGATTGAAGTCCCTAATGCTCAAATGTCCTATTCATGAGCTCCCCAAGGAAATTATACTTACAAATTTTTATGCCAGGCTTTCTCGTCAGGATAAGGAGATGCTGGATGCCTCCTCTAGTGGGGTATTCCAGATGAAGAGCGTTGAAGAAAGGTGGGATCTCATTGAAAGGATCCAGAGAAATACCGAATATTGGGAAATTGATAAAGGTATTGAACCCGTTATAAATTGTGAACATGATTATACTGAGAGCTATTTGAAAACTGATTACTTCAATACCTTTTGCTCTAAGATTGGTCTTGATTCCCATCTGATGATTGATTTCTGTAAGAATTTTGCCTCTCACGTTGATTCTTTTAAAAAAGGGAGAGACCAGCATCATGCACCTTTTAAAGAGCTACCTGTTGATGTTTATGTTGCTGACCCTATTTTGCCTGCAGTTATATATGAACAACCTCCCTTTCCCGCGAGGATAAGGGAGCACTCTCTTGTAACAGGCATAATAAAAAAAAGTGAGAGAAAAGCTGATGAGCCTGAGGACCAGATCAGGGTCGATCCTCAAGTTGCATTGATTAAAGACCTTGTTACTAATGATGTTTTGGATTCCAATATCAATTTTTGTGCTGTTTCCACTAACCTTGTCACAGCCAAGAATAAAGGCCCAATTTCAGGTACTCCGGTGGTATATGTTAAAATAGGAGATCACAACTATTATGGGTTATGCGATTTGGGATCAAGTGCAAGTGCTATCCCCTATTCACTTTATGAAGAGATCATCTGTGAGATTTCCCCTTGTGAACTTGAAGAAGTTGATGTCACTATTCATCTTGCAAACAGAACAACTATCTCTCCTATCGGAATTGTGAGGGATGTTGAAGTCCTATGTGGAAAGGTAAAATACCCTACCGACTTTCTAGTACTTGGTTCAGAGAGGGACAATTTTTGTCCAATTATTTTTGGTAGACCTTTTCTTAGAACTTGTGGAGCTATAATAGATTGCAAGAAAGGTAAAGTTTCTGTTGAATTCGATGGTGAGCCATATGAATTTAATTTTTCTAAGTTCTCTAAGCAGCCTCGTGGTGCCGATTTATCTAGTGATGATAAACTTATTGAAAGTATTGCTTCTATTGCTATTGCGCCTAATGATCCCTTGCAGCAATATATGGAGGACCACGAGAATGATTTGCATATGCAGGAAAGAAATGAACTAGACGAAATATTCTTGAGGCAACCTGCTATCCTGAAGCACAACCTCCCGGTTGAACCTTTGGGCATGTTATCAAAACCGAAGGAAGACCCGATGTTCGATCTTAAACCTCTACCTGATACGCTCAAGTATGCTTATTTAGATGAAAAGAAAGTATATCCTGTTATTATCAATTCTAACCTTTCAGGATATGAAGAAGAGCGACTATTGGAAGTACTTCGTAAACACCGTGGCGCAATTGGCTATACCATTGATGACCTTAAGGGGATTAGTCCGTCTATCTGTCAACATACTATCAACCTTGAGCCTGATGCTAAACCAGTTGTTGATCATCAACGACGGTTGAACCCGAAGATGATGGATGTTGTAAGAACTGAAATTCTTAAGCTTCTGGCCGCAGGTATTATCTACCCTATAGCTGATAGTAAGTGGGTAAGCCCGGTACATTGTGTTCCTAAGAAAGGAGGGACAACTGTGGT
The DNA here is from genome assembly GCA_032464435.1 of Aegilops umbellulata. Taxonomy (NCBI): domain Eukaryota; kingdom Viridiplantae; phylum Streptophyta; class Magnoliopsida; order Poales; family Poaceae; genus Aegilops; species Aegilops umbellulata. The sequence continues at coordinate 570,395,963 of CP136058.1, forward strand.
TCCTAATGATAAAAATGAACTAATACCTCAGAGAATTATTATTGGTTATAGAATGTGTATTGATTACAGGAAGTTGAACAAGGCAACTAGGAAGGATCACTACCCGTTGCCGTTTATCGACCAAATGCTTGAAAGGTTATCCAAAAATACCCATTTTTGTTATCTCGATGGTTATTCTGGCTTCTCTCAAATTCATGTTAATACTGCTGATCAAGAGAAGACCACTTTTACTTGCCCCTTTGGTACTTATGCTTACAGGCGTATGCCTTTCGGTTTATGTAATGCCCCTGCTACTTTTCAGAGGTGTATGTCTGCTATCTTTCATGGCTTCTGTGGGGAGATTATGGAAGTTTTCATGGATGATTTCTCTGTCTATGGAACCTCTTTTGACCATTGTCTTCACAATCTTAATAAAGTTTTGCAGAGATGTGAGGAGACAAATTTGGTACTCAACTAGGAAAAGTGCCACTTCATGGTTAACGAAGGAATTGTTCTTGGTCACAAGATTTCCGAAAGGGGAATTGAGGTGGACAAGGCAGAGATCGAAGCTATTGAGAGGATGCCCTATCCAAGGGATATTAAAGGTATTCATAGTTTTCTTGGTCATGCTGGTTTCTATAGAAGATTTATTAAAGACTTTTCTAAGACTTCGAAACCTCTCACTAATCTTCTCCAGAAGGACGTTCCTTTTGTATTTGATGAAGATTGCAAATAAGCTTTTGAAGTTCTTAAGAAAGCTTTAATAACCGCTCCTATAGTACAACCACCTGACTGGAACTTACCTTTTGAGATTATGTGTGATGCGAGTGATTTTGCTGTTGGAGCTGTTTTAGGACAAAGAGTCGATAAGAAATTGAATGTTATACATTATGCTAGTAAAACTCTTGATAGTGCTCAAAGGAATTATGCTACTACTGAGAAGGAATTCTTAGCTGTAGTATTTGCTTGTGATAAGTTTAGGCATTATATTGTTGATTCTAAAGTTATTATTCATACTGATCATGCTGCCATTAAGTACCTCATGACAAATAAGGATGCCAAGCCAAGGCTTATCAGATGGGTACTCCTTCTTCAAGAATTTGATTTGCAGATTGTTGATAGGAAAGGAGAAGACAATCCGGTGGCGGACAATCTTTCGAGGATGGAAGATATACCGCACGACCCTATTCCAGTTAACGATAGTTTCCCAGACGAACAACTTGCCATTGTAAAGGTACAATCTCTTTCTGATCCTTGGTATGCAGATTATGCTAATTTTATTGTTGCAAAGTATTTGCCTCCAGGCTTAACATTTCAGCAAAGGAAGAAGTTCTTTCATGATTTGAGGCACTACTTTTGGGATGACCCACATCTTTTCAAGGAAGGTCCCGACGGAATCGTGAGAAGGTGCATACCAGAACATGAGCAGAAGGACATTCTCAAACGATGTCATGATAGTCCCTACGGAGGACATCACGCCGGTGAGAGGATTGCACATAAGGTTTTGCAATCAGGTTTTTATTGGCCTACTCTCTTTAAGGATGCTAGAAATTATGTTTTAGCTTGTGATAAATGTCAGAGGGTTGGTAACATTGGTAGAAGGAATGAGATGCCTATGAAATACTCACTAGTGATTGAACCTTTTGATTGTTGGGGTTTTGATTTCATGGGTCCTTTTCCTTCTTCACACAAGTACACCCACATTTTAGTAGCTGTTGATTATGTGACCAAGTGGCTTGAGGCAATCCCCACTGAAAGTGCTGATCACAAGACATCTTTGAAAATGCTTAAGGATGTAATTTTTCCTAGGTTTGGTGTACCTAGGTATCTCATGACTGATGGAGGATCACACTTCATGCACGGAGCTTTTAGGAAAGCTTTGGCCAAATACGATGTCAATCATAGAATTGCTTCACCATACCATCCTCAAACTAGTGGGCAAGTTGAACTAACCAATAGAGAGATCAAGTTGATCTTACAGAAGACAGTGAACAGAAATAGAAAGGATTGGTCAAATAAGTTAGGAGATGCTTTGTGGGCTTATAGAACTGCTTATAAAAACCCCATGGGCATGTCCCCCTATAAGATGGTGTATGGCAAGGCTTGCCATTTGCCGTTAGAGTTAGAGCACAAAGCTTTCTGGGCTGTTAGAGAGCTTAATGCTGACCCAAAATTAGCAGGTGAGAAGCGTCTCATGAACTTGACTTCTCTAGATGAATGGAGAAGTGAAGCTTACGAGAGCGCTAAAATGTTCAAGGAGAAGGTTAAAAAATGGCATGATAGGAAGATCTTGAAACGTGAATTTAATGTTGGTGATAAAGTTTTGTTGTTTAGATCCCGTTACAGGTTTTCCCCAGGTAAACTACTTTCCAGGTGGGAAGGACCATTTCATATTGAAGAAGTCTATCGGTCTGGTGCAATTAAGATCAACAATTTTGAAGGCACCAAACCTCAAGTTGTGAATGGGCAAAGACTTAAACATTACATAGCAGGAGACCCTGTCAATGTTGATGTGAATATAATATACACAACAAGTCATGAAGAACATGTTGCAACCCTGTTTCAAACACCAGCAAAAGCAGATTAAAGAAAAAGTATGTATTACAGTAAGGAAACATCGCAAACCTCCATAAAAATTCTGTATTACGAGTTTTTGCAAAATTAGTAAAATTCTGAGCCTAAGTGGAGCCGGACACGAGCTCCAGGGGGTCCAGGCGCCCCCCTGGCGCGCCCTACCTCCTGGCCGCGCCGCCAGGGCGCCTGGACACCCGGGAGTCCGTCTCCGACCCCACTTTGGCCTGTTACCTTCCTTTCTGTGCATAAATTTTCGCTATATATTTGCCCGGATTGTTCCGGCAACGTATCTTGCGATTTCGTGTGTTTTCTTTTCGATCTGTTTCTGCCAGGAATCTTTCAGCTAAATCTAGGTGCCATGGCTTCTCCGAGTTCCCCCAAGGACGAGTTCATCGTCAACGTCATCAACCCTTACCTCGCTCAGGTGAAGAAGCACCCTCAGGTTGTTCGGATGGAGGACGGTGTCCTTCATCAAGAAGATCTGAAGGGACCTATCAAGGAGGGGAGCGTCCAGGCCAGGCTGGAGGAAGTGGAGCAAGAAGTCTTCAAGTACAAGGAGATGATCGAGCGTGGTGTTGATGCTAACTTCGACATCATCAGCGAGCTGAGGAAGGAGATGAAGGAGATGTGGAGAAGCATCACCGCATCTGAAGAAAGGATTATAGAGCTCCAAGGGCAAATTAATGATCTGCATAATCAGAACTGTGAGTATGAACTAAGGTTTATGCGCATGGGTTTGGGTGCTGCATGCAGGATTCAGGAGACAAACTTCTCATGTGAGACTGGAGAACCCCTTCCATGGAAGCGTTTCGTCGGAGACTACATGACCTACACCGACGAGGACAAGGAGTGAAATCTCTTTGGGTAACGGCATTCCCTTGGCTTGTTCCAAGCTTGGGGGAGTGCCCGGTATCTTTATCTTTACTTTTTGGTCTTTTATAGTTAAGTAGAGTCGTATCATGCCTAGGGAGGTTATTATATGAAATAGGTGTGTGCATTAAGGACTATCGTTCCTACAGTGGAAGAGATTGTATCCGTGAGTGTGGAGTCGTCTATGATGGAATATTAATGAGAAGTTTATTGGTTCCTTTTGCTGCACTCGGTATTCTCTTCACGCAATCAACCTTATATGATGATTCTTATGGAGAGTATTGACTTTATATCAGGTATGGCTGTGAAACTTATTTAATCTTAGCAATCATAGCTTTGGTCATAACAACAAGCATGATCTTCTAAAAAAATATATATCGACATATCCAAAACCTTTTATGTTATTATGCTTGAAGTGTTATGTTGACAAGGAAGACAACGTGATGTGTTATGGTTATTTTGATGTTTATGCTTTATATTGCTTTGCATCTTGGTCATCATCAATTGTGTGTTCTCTCAAAACCTTTGCTAGCCTAACCCTGTACTAAGCGGAATTCTGCTTGTGCATCCATACCCTTAAACCATTACCTTCCATATGAGTCCACCACACCTACCTATTCGTGGTATTCCTCTACCACCTCCTAAAGTATAGAATTCATGTGTTATCCTTAAATGTTCAAAATCTTTATTTTGTGCCTCTGATTTAGCTCATGAGGAAGTAGTAGTTAATTCATGATCCTTTTAAGTTGGACAAGCTTCACCCCCGGGATTGCATGTATAATGTGCAACCCATAATATGAGAAGGAATTGGCATTGAGTGCGCCCGGCTCATTAAAAATTAGTATAACAAACGAATCTTCCTTCACGCTTTGTTCATGAGAAATCAGAAAACTTTGGCAGTGATAAACCAAGGAGATTAAGAGGGTGTTATGATCCTCATTCGGGAGCCATTCCTCGAAACTTGTCCAGCTTAAGAAGTAATTGAGTTATCTATTAGCATTCGTTGACGAATTATGCACTTTTCAAAACGAGTTTTTCATTCTGTTTGATTTAAGGATAGCACATGAGTTTTCCCTACTACCCTAGAGCAGGGCCTGTCTTTTAATTTTTAAGCTGAGTCTGTTATTCCTACTTCCTTCTATTTCCCAAAGAGAGCAGACATTTGATGTTGACAAGGATTCATTCATGAAAAGTTGCATTAAAGTTTGTCATATCATATCCCTGTTGACATTATCATTTGATAAGTAAGTTGTTTGCCAAGCTAGGCAAATATCTTCCTTTGTGTTAACACTTTCACTTCTTGCCCGATAACATGTTCTTTCGAGAGCTTCAATTAATCCTATCAAAACATAAAGAAAGAGCAAAAGAAAAAGTTATTAGTTGTTCTTTGACCAAAGGACATGATTGCTATGATTCAATAAGTTTCTTTGGCCCTATTTCCGAATATAAATGTTACTACTCTTTTATAAGGGCTTTATGAGTGAAGATTGCTGTTGAGGATATTTAAGTTAGTGAAGAACTATGATGCTTCTTGTCCGTATTTTATTTATCGACACTTCACTCTCTAAACTTGTGGACAGGTTTACCGAGCTCAGCATTCGCTTGGGACAAGCGAGGTCTAAGCTTGGGGGAGTTGATACGTCCAAAATACATCACTATTTTGTATTATAATTTATCCTTATTCATTGATATATTTCACATTACGATGATGTTCTTATGTTGTTTTGGCCTATTTCACGCAGTTTGCAACTTTCCGGTGCCGAAGCAGCAGACACAGGATTCAGCGGTAAAAAGTGGACGCTGAGTTGCTGAAGAAGAATACCTCCAAATTACCTGAAAATCGACGGAGGGTATTTTTCAGAAGAATCACGAAGACACGCGAAAGGGCAACCAGAGGGGGGCCACAGGGCGTCCAGGCGCCCTGGGGGCGCGCCCCCTGGCCGCGCCGGGGGGGCACCTGGAGCCCCTGGCCCACCTTCGGCCGCCCCCTTTTGCCTATATACTCCCCGTTATCCAAAAACCCTAGGGGGAAGTTTTTTTTTACGGAGTTCCGCCGCCGCTCCGTGGCGGAGATCTACAGAGAAGAAAAGCCATCTCCGGCGGGCAGATTCCGCCGGGGAGATCACCTCCCGGAAGGGGAGATCGTCGCCATCACCATCATCATCGTCACGGGCATCATCGAGATCATCATCAACATCATCCCCAACATCAGCACCATCTCCATCTTCACCCAAACCTCATCTCATAATTGCAACTTGTGTTGTAACTTGCACTACCTGTCCTCTCTACTCCGTCGGTGTTGATTACTGCTTTGTGGTGAATGCTATTGAGTTTTGTTGGAGAATCATTATTATGTCCAGATTGTTTATTACTCATTTATCTCCACTGATCATGATCTCTTTTATGTCTTGTGAGTAGTTACTTTAGTTCTTGAGGACATGGGGAAAGTCTTGTTGTTAGTAGTCATATACCGTTGAAGTAATATGTGATGTTTGATATTTAAGTTGTGTTGTCATTCCACTAGTGGTGTTGGGTGAGTCGAACACTCAACACTTCGCCTTATTAAGGACCTAGGGGGATACATTGTGTATAAAGAATGCTTATGGTGGGTTGCCAGAGTGACAGAAACCTGAACCCCAGTTCGCGCGCTTTTGCATAAGGGAACAATGGATCACTGGTCGTATTGCTATGGTTAGGCTTTTGCCTTAATTTCTATCTTGTATTTGCGGATGCTTGCAAGGTGTTTAATCATAAGAGTGCACTCATCTTAGTCTAGAGGGTGTACTAGCATAGATCCACCCACTCAACACTTATCAACGCATAACATGCTATCGACGCGGAATATGGCGAGAGCACATGACTACCTCCCGTGTGTCCTCGGGAATGCTTTAGCTTTTATAAGTTCAGTTGCTAGGCCTCTCCTTTGCTAAAAAGGATTGGGCCACTTGTTACTCTCAGTGCCTTTTATATTGCTTGCTTTACTTTCCTGTTGCTTATATCAAGAAAACCCCTAAAAAGTTATCTTTCAGTGCTTGCAGTAATTCCTTGCTCAGAACCGCTTGCCAATACCTTCTGCTCCTCGTTGGGTTCGACACTCTTACTTATCGAGAACGCTGCAATAGATCCCTTACGGTTGAGGGTCATCAGACGTATCAATTCCCCCAAGCTTAGACCTCGCTTGTCCTCAAGCGGAAGCCGATAACGATAAATATGTCCCCATGTTTAGAGGTAGAGGTGTCGATGAAAATAAAATACGGACATGAAGGCATCATGATTATTCTCATAACAACAACATATATAGATATTGTCATATGATTTCTTATGTTCAAGTAATAATCCATTCACAATGCAGAGTACGAATCATAAACTTTATTGAGAACCAAAAAACTATAATCTCAGTCATTGAAGCAATTGCAATTTATCATAACATCAGAAAGAGTCTATGTCAGAGCTTAATAGCAAGTCCACATACTCAACTATCATTTAGACTTTCATAATTGCTAACACTCATGCGATACTTGTGGTTGCGGAGTTTTAATCAGACACAGAGAAAGACATGGGCTTATAGTTTCGCCTTCCAACATTTTACCTCAAGGGTAATGCCAACAATAATAACTCATGCTCCCTTACATCCAATTAGATATATCTATCAGGATCTTTCCAACATACTGTGCTTGCCAAAGGATAAAGTGTAAAAAGGAAAGGTGAAGATCACCATGACTCTTGCATAAGGTAGAGGATAATAATAGAAGATAGGCCCTTCACAGAGGGAAGCAGAGGTTGCCGTGCGCTTTTATGGTTGGATGCACAAAATCTTAATGTGAAAGAATGTAACTTTATATTGCCCCTTGTGATATGAACCTTTATTATGCAGTCCGTCGCTTTTATTTCTTCCACATCACAAGATCGTATAAAGCTTATTTTCTCCCACACTAATAAGTCATACATATTTGGAGAGCAATTTTTATTGCTTGCACCGATGAAAACTTACTTGAAGGATCTTACTCAATCCATAGGTAGGTATGGTGGACTCTCATGGCAAAACTGGTTTAAGGGTTTTGGAAGCACAAGTAGTATCTCTACTTGGTGCTGAGAATTTGGCTAGCATGAGGGGAAAGGCAAGCTCAACATGTTGGACGATCCATGACAATATACTTTATCTCAGATATAAGAAAACATAACCCATTACGTTGTCTTCCTTGTCCAACGTCAACTCTTTAGCATGTCATATTTTAATGAGTGCTCCCAATCATAAAAGATGTCAATAATAGTATATTTATATGTGAAACCTCTCTCTCCTTATTACTTCCTATTAATCAACGATGACCAAAGCTATGTTTGCCAACTCTCAACAACTTTTAATCACTAGAAGAACGCCCGTGCGTTGCAACGGGGCCACATTAACTTAAAAAGTTCAATATTACGACATTGGCGACCTTTTTTACCATCAAATCCTCACACACACACTCTCCCTCCCTCTCCCTCACTCTCTCTCCCCCTCTCCCGCTTCTCCTAGCCGCCTCAACATCACGTCATTACCAAACATGTAGTGGATGCCTAGTGGGACAAGGGTTAAGAAATAACATGAGGTGAAAAATACGATGGCTGTCAATTCCATAAGACGATCCAAGTAATTTGACAAAACAGATCGGGAGCATCTTGTATAATCACAAAAAAAGCAACTAAAAATATGAGAAATGAAGTGATGAAAATCAGCCCCTGCTCTCATTTATGCTCGCTTTTGTAATGGGAGGCAAGGAATGGGGATACCGGGAGAAGAAAGGATCACATGGACAGCAAGCCTCCACCACCGGCAAGTGGGGTTGCTTCACATCCAATCTCCACGGCCGCCGCCTCCATGGGGACGAACTCCCATGTTCACAACCGGGCTCCCAATCGGCCACTGCCTCGCCGACCTTGACGACGAAGTAGTCCCTCCCTTCGATCCCATTCGCAACGGAGGCAACACGCATCCCAGCGGACGGGTCCGCGTTGCGGTCCCTACTGGATTGTGGTCGCGCCTCCCCAAACCTCACCGCAGGACACATGAGAGGGCGCCGTTGCCATGGTCGGGCTTGGATGGGGAAAGGAGGCGACATAGCAGCAACGGCGCCTTTGCCGGGATTGGTGGCGACGGCGGCGGCGAGCGAGCGGGAGGACGGCGGCGGTGAGAGAGTAGGAGGGTGGTGGCGGCAGTCCATCGGCCGCCGTGACGTGAGAGGAGGATGGGGATGGGGCCGCGATCTGGACGTATGGAGCGGTCGAGAGGAGGGGAAGCAGGCGGCTTGGTTTTTCCATCGTGCGGGGTTTGGGGGAGGTCAAACGAGAGGGCTTTTTTCGTGCGGGAGGTAGAGCAACGAGGGCGGATGTAGGGAGACGGGACGCGGTCGGTTGGCAGGAAAAGGAAAGCTACGCATTTTTTAGGCAGTAGAGATGATTGATGATAAGAAAGGGAAAATCACATCAATATAAGGAAATATCCCATCAATATTTGATTGATTGTGATTTATTTTTTATATGGTAACTAATCTGTTCATCAATACTTGATTGATTGCGATTTATTTTTTATATGGTAACTAATCTGATGGGTTGGCAGGAAAAGGAAAGCTACGCATTTTTTTAGGCAGTAGAGATGATTGATGATAAGAAAGGGAAAATCAGGAAATATCCCATCAATATTTGATTGATTGTGATTTATTTTTTATATGGTAACTAATCTGATCATCAATACTTGATTGATTGCGATTTATTTTTTATATGGTCGATGAAGTTTTTTTTGTTGGTGATGGCTTCTCGCCCCTCGTTGGTTACCCCAAGTGTAAGGTTTGAGATGCAGTGTAGCGGTAGTTTTCCCTTGGCAAAGATACCAAGGATCGAATCCCCAGAGACTCCAAGTTTCAACGAGAAGGTGTCAATCGCTAACGGCACCGTGGATTAGCAATCAACGTGGACCTGCACACAATACAAATAACTTTGTCCCCAACGAGTACAGAGAGGTTGTCAATCCCTCCGGCCTTGTAGTTTACAAAGGGTCAAAACGCAAGTGGTAATGGTGATGGATAGTGCTGCGGAAAGTAAAAGCGGAAAGTAAATAACAGCGGAAAGTAAATAGCAAGGTGATAAATGATGGGAACATGGACCGGGGCGCCATGACGTTCACTAGTGATGTCTCTCCCAAAGACGATAAAACAGCTATGCGAGGTAAACAAATTACAGCTGGGCAATTGACAGGATTACGTGCGCAAACCAATGCTAACTATATTGCAAGATTGGTTGAGGTTCAAAGCATGGGCAGTACGCCAAGGTAAGTAGACCGAAATCCATCTGCATCTACTACTAATCATCCACCTTGAGATATCTATCCAGAACATCTCGCTGGTATTAAGTTGCGAGCCCCACCCAAAGTGTAAACTCAAAGCAACAGACAACTGCATTAAAATACTTTGCGTAAAGTAAACAATCCTTGCACCCGCGGGCACAAGCACCGTTGTTTTCCCCCTTGTGGCAACAGCACATCCCCTAGACTCATGTTTATGTCACTCAAGCTAGTCATCGAGGGGCATGAACCCACAATCGAGCATAATGTTCCCTCTTGGAGTTACTATCTACTACTCGGCCAAAGCAATAAACAGCAACAGAGAACATGCAAGAATTACTCACGAACATAAATATAAAAGAGGTAAATCAAATATATTACTCAAACACAATCTGAACATAATCTCACAATCCATCGGATCCCAGCAAACTCATCATAGCAACAGCATAAGAATTACATATGTGCCTCGATCATGTAGGGCATCTCACGAGGTCTAATTAGTGAAGCACAAGAACGGGAGGAGAACATCACATAGCTACTGGTCATGGACCCATGGCCCAAGGGAGACTACTCACGCATCGTCCGGGAGGCGTCCATGGTGGTGGAGAAGGTCCCGGTGATGATCCTCCCCTCCGGCAGGGTGCCGGGAAGAGTTCTCCTGGCGCTCCCGATCTTGGAAGCGCAGCGGCGGCGGAACAGAGATGAGATCGTGAAAAAGGGTTCCCGTCCCGAGGGTTTCGAGACGTGCTTTAAATATAGGCCAAAGGGTGGCGTCAGAAGGCTCCTGGGGGGCCCAGGCGCCCCCCGGCGCGGCCAAGGGGGGGGGGGCGCCACCAGGGCGCCTCGGCCCCTGGTGGCCCCCCTCCGGCTGTACTTTGGGGTCCTGGAAGGTTCCGGAACACTGATTTTTTATATATTTTTTCCGGAATTTTTCTGACAGTTTTCGTAATGGAAAAACCTGAAATACAAAAACAGCAGAAAACAGAAACTGGCACTGGGGTGCACTGAGTTAATAGGTTAGTCCAAATATGATCAAAATTGTATGGAAGTGTATAAATATCATAGCAATATCACCCAAAAGAGGCATGGAGCAAGCAGAAATTATAGATACGTTTTGGACGTATCAGTTGGGCGCGGGTTTTTTGGGTGGCTGCGTGGGATGGGGTGGGGTGGGAGGATGACGAAAAAAACCGAAGGTGGGAGGATGACGAAAATAAACCAGCGAAAATAAACCGCGCGGACTATTCACCAACTGCTCCATTAGGAGTAGAGATCATACTCTTTCTATGTGAAGTCATCACTCTCGATAAGATCAATATGACCTCTTTATTTCTTTTTATTCCTTTTCTCTTTTCTTTTATTCACTCAAGATCATGGCAAAATAATCAAGCCCTTGACTCAACACTAATCTTTATTATATAGCTCACGGACTCGATTACATAGAGAGATCATAAAGCAAAAACTCAAAACTAGATCATGCCATAAACTTTATTCTACTAGATCAAGATACTACTTATAGGATCGAACTAAGAAAAATGGTAAAGATAGGAGATGTGGTTGTGATACGATACCGGGGCACCTCCCCCAAGCTTGGCAGTTGCCAAGGGGAGTGCCCATACCCATGTGATTATGTCTCCATTGCTGGTGAAGAAGGTGGAGGTGTTGTCGATGATGCGGGCTTGTCGTCCATCTTCCAAGGCATAGGCTCACCATCATAGAAGGATGATCGAGTCTCCGGGATCCTCAAATCTGCAGCCAAACTCATCCTTTTGAATCTATATTCATACTCACAGTTTTGGTTTTGCAGGTCATAGATTTGGGCTTGAAGGTGCTCGATCTTCTCATGAAACTTGAATATGGCCTCCCCTATATTGTCGACATCCAGCTTGTGGTTGCTAGTGAACTCCACGATCATCATATGGTTGGAGTTGAGTCCACGTTCCACCATCCCTTGGCACTTGAAAACTTGTTGCTCCACTGCTTCGAGCCTTGTCTCCACGCTTCCGGTCCCCTTTGGTCCCTCAGCATCGCGGATGTGCAGCAACCCATCACGCATCTCAATGGTTTGAGGGTGTCGGAGCACCTCCGCGAGGTAAGGGTTGATGACCTTGATGTCTACTACACAACCTTCTTCTTGTAGACGTTGTTGGGCCTCCAAGTGCAGAGGTTTGTAGGACAGTAGCAAATTTCCCTCAAGTGGATGTCCTAAGGTTTATCAATCCGTGAGAGGCGTAGGATGAAGATGGTCTCCCTCAAGCAACCCTGCAACCAAATAGCAAAGAATCTCTTGTGTCCCCAAAACACCCAATACAATGGTAAATTGTATAGGTGCACTAGTTTGGCGAAGAGATGGTGATACAAGTGCAACCTGGATGGTAGATATAGGTTTTTGTAATCTGAAAATATAAAAACAGCAAGGTAACTAATGATAAAAGTGAGCGTAAACGGTATTGCAATGCGTTGAAACAAGGCCTAGGGTTCATACTTTCACTAGTGCAAGTTCTCTCAATAATAATAACATAATTGGATCATATAACTATCCCTCAACATGCAACAAAGAGTCACTCCAAAGTCACTAATAGCGGAGAACAAACGAAGAGATTATGGTAGGGTACGAAACCACCTTAAAGTTATTCTTTCCAATCAATCCGTTGGGCTATTCCTATAAGTGTCACAAACAGCCCTAGAGTTCGTACTAGAATAATACCTTAAGACACAAATCAACCAAAACCCCAATGTCACCTAGATACTCCAATATCACCTCAAGTATCCGTGGGTATGAATATACGATATGCATCACACAATCTCAATTCATCTATTCAAACCAACACATAGAACCTCAAAGAGTGCCCCAAAGTTTCTACCGGAGAATCACGACGAAAACGTGTGCCAACCCCTATGCATAGGTTCATGGGCGGAACCCGCAAGTTGATCACCAAAACATACATCAAGTGAATCACGTGATATCCCATTGTCACCACAGATACGCACGGCAAGACATACATCAAGTGTTCTCAAATCTTTAAAGACTCAATCCGATAAGATAACTTCAAAGGGGAAACTCAATCCATTACAAGAGAGTAGAGGGGGAGAAGAAACATAAGATCCAACTATCATAGCAAAGCTCGCGATACATCAAGATCGTGCGAAATCAAGAACACGAGAGAGAGAGAGAGAGAGAGAGAGAGAGGGATCAAACACATAGCTACTGGTACATACCCTCAGCCCCGAGGGTGAACTACTCCCTCCTCATCGTGGAGAGCGCCGGGATGATGAAGATGGCCACCGGCGAGGGATCCCCCCTCCGGCAGGGTGCCGAAACAGGGTCCCGATTGGTTTTTGGTGGCTACCTAGGCTTGTGGCGGCGGAACTCCCGATCTATTGTGCTCCCCGAAGTTTTTATGGTATATGGAGATATATAGGCGGAAAAAGTACGTCGGTGGACCTCCGAGCTGTCCACGAGGCAGGGGCGCACGCCCTAGGGGGGTGGGCGCGCTCCCCACCCTCATGGGCAGCTCGAGACTCCCCTGGTGCAACTCGGGTACTCCGTGGGCTTCTTCTGGTCTAAAAATAAGTTCCGTGGAGTTTCAGGTCAATTGGACTCCGTTTGATATTCCTTTTCTTCGAAACACTGAAATAGGCAAAAAAACAACAATTCTGGGCTGGGCCTCCGGTTAATAGGTAAGTCCCAAAAATAATATAAAAGTGGATAATAAATCCCAAAATTGTCCAAAACAGTAGATAAAATAGCATGGAGCAATCAAAAATTATAGATACGTTGGAGACGTATGAGGCATCCCCAAGCTTAATTCCTGCTCGTCCTCGAGTAGGTAAATGATAAAAAGATAATTTTTGATGTGGAATGCTAGTTGGCATAATTTCATTGTAATTCTTCTTAATTGTGGTATGAATATTCAGATCCGGAAGATTCAAGACAAATGTTCATATTGACATAAAAACAATAATACTTCAAGCATACTAACAAAGCAATCATGTCTTCTCAAAATAACATGGCCAAAGAGAGTTATCCCTACAAAATCATATAGTCTGGCTATGCTCTATCTTCACCACACAAAATATTTAAATCATGCACAACCCCGGTTTCAGCCAAGCAATTGTTTCATATTTTAGTATTCTCAAACTGTTTCAACTTTCACGCAATACATGAGCGTGAGCCATGGACATAGCACTATAGGTGGAATAGAATGGTGGTTGTGGAGAAGACAAAAAAGGAGAATATAGTCTCACATCAACTAGGTGTATCAACGGGCTATGGAGATGCCCATCAATAGATATCAATGTGAGTGAGTAGGGATTGCCATGCAACGGATGCACTAGAGCTATAAGTGTATGAAAGCTCAAAAAGAAACTAAGTGGGTGTGTGATATGTCCAAAACGTATCTATAATTTCTGCTTGCTCCATGCCTCTTTTGGGTGATATTGCTATGATATTTATACACTTCCATACACTTTTGATCATATTTGGACTAACCTATTAACTCAGTGCACCCCAGTGCCAGTTTCTGTTTTCTGTTGTTTTTGTATTTCAGGTTTTCCCATTACGAAAACTGTCAGAAAAATTCTGGAAAAATTATATAAAAAATCAGCGTTCCGGAAGCTTCCAGGCACCCGAAGGAGAGCCGGAGGGGGGCCACCAGGGCTCCAGGCGCCCTGGTGGCGCGGCCCCCCTCCAGGCCGCGCCGGGGGGGCGCCTGGGCCCCCCAGGTCTCCTCTGATGCCCCCCTTTGGCCTATATTTAACACACGTCCCAAAACCCTCGAGACGGGAACCCTTTTTCGCGATCTCATCTCTGTTCCGCCGCCGCCGCGCTTCCAAGATCGGGAGCGCCAGGAGAACTCTTCCCGGCACCCTGCCGGAGGGGAGGATCACCACCGGGAGCTTCTCCACCACCATGGACGCCTCCCGGATGATGCGTGAGTAGTCTCCCTTGGACCATGGGCCCATGACCAGTAGCTATGTGATGTTCTCCTCCCCTTCTTGTGCTTCACTAATTAGACCTCGTGAGCTGCCCTACATGATCGAGGCACATATGTAATCCTTATGCTGTTGCTATGATGAGTTTGCTGGGATCCGATGGATTGTGAGATTATGTTCAGATTGTGTTTGAGTAATATATTTGATTTACCTCTTTATATTTATGTTCGTAAGTAATTCTTGCATGTTCTCCGTTGCTGTTTATTGCTTTGGCCAAGTAGTAGGTAGTAACTCCAAGAGGGAACGTTATGCTTGATTGTGGGTTCATGCCCCTCGATGACTAGTTTGAGTGACAGAAACATGAGTCTAGGGGATGTGCTGTTGCCACAAGGGGGAAAACAACGGTGCTTGTGCCCGCGGGTGCAAGGATTGTTTACTTTACGCAAAGTTATTTTAATGCAGTTGTCTGTTGCTTTGAGTTTACACTATGGGTGGGGCTCGCAACTTAATACCAGCGAGATGTTCTGGATAGATATCTCAAGGTGGATGATTAGTAGTAGATGCAGATGGATTTCGGTCTACTTACCTTGGCGTACTGCCCATGCTTTGAACCTCTACCTTTCTTGCAATATAGTTAGCATTGGTTTGCGCACATAATTCTGTCAATTGCCCAGCTGTAATTTGTTTACCTCACATAGCTGTTTTATCGTCTTTTGGGAGAGAGACATCACTAGTGAACATCATGGGACCCCGGTCCATATTACTATCATTGATCACATCCGCTATTTACTTTCCGCTTTTACTTACTATTTGCAGCAATACCCATCACTTTTATCACTTGAGTTTGATCCTTTGTAAACGACAAGGCCGGAGGGATTGACAACCTCTCTGTACTCGTTGGGAGCAAAGTTATTTGTACTTGTGTGCAGGTCCACGTTGATTGCTAATCTGGTGCCGTTAGCGATTGACACCTTCTTGTTGAAACTGGGAGTCTCAGGGGATTTGATCCTTGGTATCTTTGCCAAGGGAAACACTTCCGCTACACTGCATCTCAAACCTTCCACTTGGGGTAACCAACGAGGAGCGAGAAGCTAGCAAGAGTATTTCTGGCGCCGTTGCCGGGGACTCCACTCTTCAAGATAGGGGAGTTGCACGCTATCTTTTACCTTTGCTTTTTAGTCTTGTTAGTTTACCTTTCAGTTTTGCTTTAGTGTCTTTTCTCAAAAATCACAAAAATAGTATCTCATTCTTTAGTTGTCATTATGTCGGGTCCTTTTGTCTTTGGCGAGGCAGAAGTTCTCACCTTTAAACAAAGAGGTGAGCGCTTGAAGGTATATCTTTAGATCTTGCAATTAAATCTTTTTGTTTCTTGTTTTAGTTTCACTAGTTATGCTTATGGACAACCTTGCTATTGGATCGTTGCTTGCGGGAAGACGCCCCACACCTGTGGTGGTTGCTCCTCCCCCTACTGAAATTGTGCCCTATAAAATACCAGCTGGTATTATCGATTATGTTTTGGCTAATCGTTATGCAGGAGACAGACATCCCGGTGAACACTTGCTATATCTGTCATAATTATGTTCATTATTTAAGCTTGCATGTGTATCAAGGGAGTTTGTCATGAGTAAATTGTTCGCCGTATCACTTATAGATAAAGCTTCAGATTGGTATAAGCTTCTCGATAACTCGCACTTGCTTGATTGGCAAGAGCTTATGTCTCTCTTTTATACTAAGTTTTATCCTCTTCATGAAATTCATCGAGACAGGAACTATATCTATAACTTTAGGTCTCGTGACGGAAAAAGCATTGCTCAAGCTTGGGGGAGACTGAAAACGTTAATGCTAAAAAGTCCTAATCATGGGCTCCCCAAAGATGCTTATGTGGAGAGTAAGAGTACCTTTTTGCATGTGGATCATGGTAACAATGCTTTATGTGATGCTTATATTGTTGAGTTTATTCGTGATCCCACTGAAAATTATTATGAGAAGGGAACATATGCTTATAGATATTTCAATAATATTAAGTTCCCTCTCTTTATGTTGAAGGTTTTGAAGCTGCAATTGTTTTGTCTTCCTATGCTTATTGCTTTGTGCTTCAATGAATTATTCTATTGCAATATTCCTATGCATAGGAAGCATGTTAGGCTTAAATGTGTTTGGTATTTGCTCCTTGATGCTCTCTTTTGTTCTTCAACTCTTATTCCTACGAGAGCATCATTAAAGTCTTAAGCCTATCTTTATGGCTATAAAGAAAGAGCTCTAGGGAGACAACCCTTGTTATCCTTGCTTTCAGTTTGTTCTTTCAGTTTTTAGTGGTCTTGATGTTTGTTACTACAGTAGCATCATCATTGTATCTTTACTTTTCAGCTTTGTGCCAAGTGTAGCCTCTGACTGCAAGAAAGATCAAAAGTTGTGACGTGCTGTCCAGGAAACAGATTCTGTCCTCGCACAGAAAAATTCGTATAAAATCACCAGATCATCTTTTTGGTCTGAATTTTTTCCACAGCGTGCTCTATACAATTATATTTCGGGCGTCTGTTCTGAGTTTTTTGATTGGAGTTGCAGAAGTGCCCCGAAAAAATCATTTACTGCCTGCTGGTCTGTTTTTCACAGATTCTGTCCTGTTTTGCCTTTCCTTCATTTTGCGAACCTTGAGCTTGCTTTTTCTTTGCAAAAACCTTTCGGCAATCTTGAGAAACAGTATACTTTCAAGGATATCTTTATTTCCAGCAAGGAACAATTATACTATTATGGGTACTAACCTCGCTAATCAGATTATGATGAGTTATGTATGAAGGGAGTTTTCAAGTGTGCGAGGGAAGATGATAAAAAGATTCAGGAGTGTCAAACTCTCAAGCTTGGGGATGCCCCCATGCACCCCCAAGAAATATTCAAGAATACTCAAGCGTCTAAGCTTGGGGATGCCCCCGCGCATCCCCTTCTCCATCAACATTATCAGTTCGTCTTTCGTTCCACTATATTTTTATCACTTCATGTGTTATGTGCTATGCTTGGAGCGTCTTGCTTTTAGTTTCCTTTTAGTTTTCTTTAGCTTTTCATAACGAGTCGGAACTCAGCTTTCTTTATGTGGGAGATAAACACGCTCCACTTCTACCTAGAACATAACATAGAATTTTCATGTTTATCTTTGCTGTGTGTGTTCTTTGTCTTTCAATAGCTACTATCATGCTTAGCTTTTAGTTTTCATGCTTATCTTTTTAAAGAGCTTTTGTTTAGTTGGTTGCTTGAACTCTCTTTATTATCATGATTATCTTATTAAGAGAGTTTGCTTCTGTTGCATTGGTTGATATGTCTATGATAAAGATGCTACGTGCATGATGTTGCTTGGTAATTCATGTTTACTTATGGTTAGTTTCAAATAGCTGGGGGGTTTCCAATGTGTTATTGGAGTACCAACATGATTTGTTTGAATATGATGTGGTATGGTTTAGTGATATCTTCCTTCGAGAATTTATTTTGATTGACTTGGCGTATGCTCACGCATAGTTAAGACTGTAAAGAAAGTCTGTCAAGCCTTGATGATCTTTTATTTCTGAGTAGCGATATAACTTCCATGCCTGATTCAATGTTGCTTTGTCGCTCTGCATGATCATGACCGTCATTGCTCTCTTAGTTGGTCGCTCCCAGTCTTTTGCTAACCTTCACCTGTACTAAGCGGACTGACTGCTTGTGCATCCAAAATCCTTTAAACCAGTTATGCCATATGAGTCCACCATACCTTCCTATACATTGTATTTACCTGCCATTCCTAACGAAGACTTTCATGTGCCATCTCGAAATTATTCAAATAAAGCATTTCTATTTTGTGCCTCTGTTTTAGTTCATGAGGAAGTAGTAGTTAATTCATGATCTTTTTAACTTGGACAAGCTTCACCCCAGGATTGCATGTCTAATGTGCAAACCCTTAATATGAGAAGGAACTGGCATAGAGTGCACCCGGCTCATTAAAAATTAATATAACAAACGAACCCTCCTTCACGCTTTGTTCATGAGAAATCAGAAAACTTTGGCAGTGATAAACAAAGGAGATAAGAGGATGTGATAGTCCTCATTCGGGAGCCATTCCTCGAAACTTGTCCAGCTCAAGAAGTAATTGGGTTATCTGCTAGCATTCGTTGACAAAACATGCATATCCAAAAAAAATAATTATTACCTCTATTTTTAAAACCAAGAGCTTTGGTACATGCTTTGTCTTTGTTTCCGACTACGGGTTTTCAACCTTGCCAACAAAAGCCACGGTTCGAGAGTCTCCACCTTCTTTTAAAAAGCACCAACTACTGAGAGCATGATTGTCATTCTGAGTGTAATGTGCATTGTCCCAAAGTAGCATTGTCTTTTGCATGATTGTGATATCGTTTATTCTGAAATCATTGTATCTAGTCGTCACTTAAACCTTGGAGGTGCCCCTGCATTTATGTTTTGCTTCACTAAAGGGGGCAAGCGAGATATCACTTTATTATATTTGCACACCATGCTCATTACAAATCTATTTGATGTTTCAGTATCATGTTATAAAACTTTCAGTTCTTTGTGATTTTCTCACAAGGCGACTTAATTACTACAGATTCATTGTCTCAGTAAGCTTTTGTCATGTGACTATAAAACGTCCTATATGGTTGATAGCATGTCACCACAGAAATTATTCTTGTTATCATTTACCTACTCGAGGACGAGCAGGAATTAAGCTTGGGGATGTTGATACGTCCAAAACGTATCTATAATTTCTGCTTGCTCCATGCCTCTTTTGGGTGATATTGCTATGATATTTATACACTTCCATACACTTTTGATCATATTTGGACTAACCTATTAACTCAATGCACCCCAGTGCCAGTTTCTGTTTTCTGTTGTTTTTGTATTTCAGGTTTTCCCATTACGAAAACTGTCAGAAAAATTATATAAAAAATCAGCGTTCCGGAAGCTTCCAGGCACCCGAAGGAGAGCCGGAGGGGGGCCACCAGGGCTCCAGGCGCCCTGGTGGCGCGGCCCCCCTCCAGGCCGCGCCGGGGGGGCGCCTGGGCCCCCCAGGTCTCCTCTGATGCCCCCCTTTGGCCTATATTTAACACACGTCCCGAAACCCTCGAGACGGGAACCCTTTTTCGCGATCTCATCTCTGTTCCGCCGCCGCCGCGCTTCCAAGATCGGGAGCGCCAGGAGAACTCTTCCCGGCACCCTGCCGGAGGGGAGGATCACCACCGGGAGCTTCTCCACCACCATGGACGCCTCCCGGATGATGCGGGAGTAGTCTCCCTTGGACCATGGGTCCATGACCAGTAGCTATGTGATGTTCTCCTCCCCTTCTTGTGCTTCACTAATTAGACCTCGTGAGCTGCCCTACATGATCGAGGCACATATGTAATCCTTATGCTGTTGCTATGATGAGTTTGCTGGGATCCGATGGATTGTGAGATTATGTTCAGATTGTGTTTGAGTAATATATTTGATTTACCTCTTTTATATTTATGTTCGTAAGTAATTCTTGCATGTTCTCCGTTGCTGTTTATTGCTTTGGCCAAGTAGTAGGTAGTAACTCCAAGAGGGAACGTTATGCTTGATTGTGGGTTCATGCCCCTCGATGACTAGTTTGAGTGACAGAAACATGAGTCTAGGGGATGTGCTGTTGCCACAAGGGGGAAAACAACGGTGCTTGTGCCCGCGGGTGCAAGGATTGTTTACTTTACGCAAAGTTATTTTAATGCAGTTGTCTTTTGCTTTGAGTTTACACTATGGGTGGGGCTCGCAACTTAATACCAGCGAGATGTTCTGGATAGATATCTCAAGGTGGATGATTAGTAGTAGATGCAGATGGATTTCGGTCTACTTACCTTGGCGTACTGCCCATGCTTTGAACCTCTACCTTTCTTGCAATATAGTTAGCATTGGTTTGCGCACATAATTCTGTCAATTGCCCAACTGTAATTTGTTTACCTCACATAGCTGTTTTATCGTCTTTTGGGAGAGAGACATCACTAGTGAACATCATGGGACCCCGGTCCATATTACTATCATTGATCACATCCGCTATTTACTTTCCGCTTTTACTTACTATTTGCAGCAATACCCATCACTTTTATCACTTGCGTTTGATCCTTTGTAAACGACAAGGCCGGAGGGATTGACAACCTCTCTGTACTCGTTGGGAGCAAAGTTATTTGTACTTGTGTGCAGGTCCACGTTGATTGCTAATCTGGTGCCGTTAGCGATTGACACCTTCTTGTTGAAACTGGGAGTCTCAGGGGATTCGATCCTTGGTATCTTTGCCAAGGGAAACACTTCCGCTACACTGCATCTCAAACCTTCCACTTGGGGTAACCAACGAGGAGCGAGAAGCTAGCAAGAGTATTTCTGGCGCCGTTGCCGGGGACTCCACTCTTCAAGATAGGGGAGTTGCACGCTATCTTTTACCTTTGCTTTTTAGTCTTGTTAGTTTACCTTTCAGTTTTGCTTTAGTGTCTTTTATCAAAAATCACAAAAATAGTATCTCATTCTTTAGTTGTCATTATGTCGGGTCCTTTTGTCTTTGGCGAGGCAGAAGTTCTCACTCAACGCACTCAAAAGAAAGTTTTACAAATCATGAATACCAAGCATATTAGGATTGTTTAAGCAAGTTACCATGATATTTAAGACTCTCAAAATAATCTAAGTGAAGCATGAGAGATCAACTATTTCTTCAAAATAAACTACTATCATGCTCTAAAAGGATATAAGTGAAGCACTAGAGCAAACGACAAACTACTCTGAAAGATATAAGTGAAGATCAATGAATAGTCAAATAATTATGTAACTATGTGAAGACTCTCTAACATTTAAGAATTTCAGATCTTGGTATTTTATTCAAACAGCAAGCAAAACAAAACAAAATGACATTTCAAGGATAGCACTCATCAAGTGAAGAAGCAAAAACTTAGGTTCAACCGATACTAACCGATAGTTGTTGAGGAAGAAAGGTGGGATGCCAACTGGGGCATCCCCAAGCTTAGATGCTTGAGACTTCTTGAAATATCATCTTGGGGTGCCTTGGGAATCCCCAAGCTTGAGCTTTTGTGTCTCCTTAATTCCTTTCATATCACGGTCTCCCTAAATCTCAAAAGCTTCATCCACACCAAACTCAACAAGAACTCGTGAGATAAGTTAGTATAAACCAATGCAAAAACCTTATCATCCTCTACTGTAGCAAATCACAAAAATTATTATTCAACATTGCATACTAAATGTCTCTGCATATTTAATACTCCTATTCTCAAATAGAATCATTAAACAAGCAAACATATGCAAACAATGCAAACATAACATCAATCTGCCAAAACAGTACAGTCTGTAAAGAACACAAGAGTATCAATACTTCCCCAGATCCAAAAATTATTAAAGAAAATTCCCACTGTAGTAAATTTATCAGAGCTTATTATGCAAAAGGTTTCAATATTTTATCAAATTCTGACTTTTCTAGGGAATTTTTGCAACAGTGGTAAACTTTCTGTTTTCAAACAGCAACATGTAGACCTGTAAAATAAGCATGGTAAAGGCTATCCTTGACATTTTTATTGAAAAGAAAGATGCAAACACTATTCTAACTAACAGCAAGAAAATACTAACAAAAGAAAATGACGTTCCAAGCAAAACACATATCATGTGGTGAATAAAAATATAGCTCCAAGTAAAGTTACCGATGAACGAAGACGAAAGAGGGGATGCCATCCGGGGCATCCCCAAGCTTAGGCTCTTGCCACTCCTTATTCCATAGTCCATCGGATCTTTACCCAAAACTTGAAAACTTCACAA
The DNA here is from genome assembly GCA_032464435.1 of Aegilops umbellulata. Taxonomy (NCBI): domain Eukaryota; kingdom Viridiplantae; phylum Streptophyta; class Magnoliopsida; order Poales; family Poaceae; genus Aegilops; species Aegilops umbellulata. The sequence continues at coordinate 570,418,437 of CP136058.1, forward strand.
CACAAAACTCAATAGAAAACTTGTAAGCTCCGTTAGTATAAGAAAATAAATCACCACTTTTGGTACTGTTGTGAACTCATTCTAAACTCATATTGGTGTAATATCTACTGTATTCCAACTTATCTATGGTTCATACCCTCCGATACTACTAATAGATTCACCAAAATAAGCAAACAACACATAGAAAACAGAATCTGTCAAAAACAGAACAATCTGTAATAATGTGTATCAAACGTATACTTCTGGAACTCCAAAAATTCTACCAAATTAGGAAGTCCTAGATATTTTTTATTGATCTTCTACAAAAAGAATCAACTGAAAAGCACGTTTCTGTGATTTATGAAAACTAATCTCGTGCGCGCAAAGTTTCTGTTTTTTACAGCAGGATCAAATAACTATCACCGTAGGTTATCCTAAAGGTCTTACTTGGCACTTTATTGAAACAAAAGCTATAAAACATGATTACTATAGTAGCATAATCATGTGAACACACAAAAACAGTAAGTAAAATTGTTGGATTGTCTCCCAACAAGCGCTTTTCTTTAATGCATTTTTAGCTAGGCATGATGATGACAATGATGCTCACATAAAAGATAAGAATTGAAACATAAATAGAGCATCATGAAGCATATGACTAGCACATTTAAGTCTAACCCACTTCCTATGCATAGGGATTTTGTGAGCAAACAACTTATGGGAACAACAATCAACTAGCATAGGAAGGCAAAACAAGCTAACTTCAAAACTTTAAGCACATAGAGAGGAAACTTGATATTATTTGCAATTCCTACAAGCATATATTCCTCCCTCATAATAATTTTCAGTAGCATCATGAATGAATTCAACAATATAACCAGCACATAAAGCATTCTTTTCATGATCTATAAGCATAGAATTTTTATTATTCTCCACATAAGCAAATTTCTTCTCGTGAATAGTAGTGGGAGCAAACTCAACAAAATAACTATCATGTGATTGAAAATTAAGATTAAGATGACAAGTTTCATGGTTATCATTATTCTTTATAGCATACGTTTCATCACAATAATCATCATAGATAGGAGGCATGCTTTCATCATAGTAAATTTGCTCATCAAAGCTTGGGGGACAAAAAATATCACCTTCATCAAACATAGCTTCCCCAAGCTTGTGGCTTTGCATATCATTAGCATCATGGGTGTTCAAAGAATTCATACTAACAACAATGCAATCATGCTCATCATTCACATATTTTATGCCAAGCATTCTATGTAATTCTTCTTCTAGTACTTGAGCACAATTTTCCTTCCCATCATATTCACGAAAGACATTAAAAAGATGAAGCATATGAGGCACCCTCAATTCCATTTTTTGTAATTTTCTTTTATAAACTAAACTAGTGATAAAACAAGAAACAAAAAGATTCGATTGCAAGATCTAAAGATAGACCTTCAAGAACTCACCTCCCCGGCAACGGCGCCAGAAAAGAGCTTAGTTGACGGGGTGTGAGTGCCGCTTACCTAGCCTCCCCGGCAAAGGTGCCAGAAAGGAGCTTGATGTCTACTACACAACCTTCTTCTTGTAGACGTTGTTGGGCCTCCAAGTGCAGAGGTTTGTAGGATAGTAGCAAATTTCCCTCAAGTGGATGACCTAAGGTTTATCAATCCGTGGGAGGCGTAGGATGAAGATGGTCTCTCTCAAGCAACCCTGCAACCAGATAGCAAAGAGTCTCTTGTGTCCCCAACACACCCAATACAATGGTAAATTGTATAGGTGCACTAGTTCGGCGAAGAGATGGTGATACAAGTGCAATATGGATGGTAGATATAGGTTTTTGTAATCTGAAAATATAAAAACAGCAAGGTAACTAATGATAAAAGTGAGCATAAACGGTATTGCAATGCGTTGAAACAAGGCCTAGGTTTCATACTTTCACTAGTGCAAGTTCTCTCAACAATAATAACATAATTGGATCATATAACTATCCCTCAACATGCAACAAAGAGTCACTCCAAAGTCACTAATAGCGGAGAACAAACGAAGAGATTATGGTAGGGTACGAAACCACCTCAAAGTTATTCTTTCCAATCGATCCGTTGGGCTATTCCTATAAGTGTCACAAACAGCCCTAGAGTTCGTACTAGAATAACACCTTAAGACACAAATCAACCAAAACCCCAATGTCACCTAGATACTCCAATATCACCTCAAGTATCCGTGGGTATGAATATACGATATGCATCACACAATCTCAATTCATCTATTCAAACCAACACATAGAACCTCAAAGAGTGCCCCAAAGTTTCTACCGGAGAATCACGACGAAAACGTGTGCCAACCCCTATGCATAGGTTCATGGGCGGAACCCGCAAGTTGATCACCAAAACATACATCAAGTGAATCACGTGATATCCCATTGTCACCACAGATACGCACGGCAAGACATACATCAAGTGTTCTCAAATCTTTAAAGACTCAATCCGATAAGATAACTTCAAAGGGAAAACTCAATCCATTACAAGAGAGTAGAGGGGGAGAAGAAACATAAGATCCAACTATAATAGCAAAGCTCGCGATACATCAAGATCGTGCCAAATCAAGAACAAGAGAGAGAGAGAGATCAAACACATAGCTACTGGTACATACCCTCAGCCTCGAGGGTGAACTACTCCCTCCTCATCGTGGAGAGCGCCGGGATGATGAAGATGGCCACCGGTGAGGGATCCCCCCTCCGGCAGGGTGCCGGAACAGGGTCCCGATTGGTTTTTGGTGGCTACTGAGGCTTGCGGCGGCGGAACTCCCGATCTATTGTGCTCCCCGAAGTTTTTAGGGTATATGGAGATATATAGGCGGAAAAAGTACGCCCGTGGACCTCCGGGCTATCCACGAGGCAGGGGCGCGCGCCCGAGGGGTGGGCGCACCCCCCACCCTCGTGGGCAGCCCGGGACTCCCCTGGTGCAACTCCGGTACTCCGTGGGCTTCTTCTGGTCTAAAAATAAATTCCGTGGAGTTTTAGGTCAATTGGACTCCGTTTGATATTCCTTTTCTTCAAAACACTAAAATACGCAAAAAACAGCAATTCTGGGGTGGGCCTCCGGTTAATAGGTTAGTCCCAAAAATAATATAAAAGTGGATAATAAAGCCCAAAATTGTCCAAAACAGTAGATAAAATAGCAAGGAGCAATCAAAAATTATAGATACGTTGGAGACGTATCAGACCTTCTCGAAGAACTTGTCCTTGGAGGCAGTTGGGGACGTCATTGATAATCTAGATGTGTCAGAAAAACAGCTCGAAACAAGAACAGAGGATAATAGCGTACTACAGGAGTCAAAACCTTCGGGAGGTTATATAATGAATTTTTACCGACCAAAATACGTATCGTGCAAGAAAACAGAGTCCGGAAGACACACGAGGTGCCCACGAGGTAGGGGGCGCGCCACCCTCGTGGGGCCCTCGTGTCCTTCCCGGACTGCTACTTATTTTTCTATTTTTCTATATATTCCAAAACGGAGAAATATTGCCTTAAAAACTGTTTTGGAGTCAGTTTACTTGCCGTACCACATACCTATTCCTTTTCGGAGTCTGAAACGTTCTGGAAAGTGTCTCTTATGTATTCCTCCAGGGTTACGGTTTCAATAACATTGGTTTCAACATTTATAGGATTACTTGAGATATAGTGTTTGATTCTTTCACCATTTACCACCTTCGGATTTGTGCCTTCGAAGTTGTTGATCTTTATGGCACCGGAACGATAGACCTCCTCGATAACGTAAGGGCCTTCCCATTTAGAGAGAAGTTTTCCTGCAAAAAATCTTAAATGAGAGTTGTATAGCAATACATAATCACCTACATTAAACTCACGCTTTTGTGTCCTTTTGTCATGCCATCTTTTGACTTTCTCTTTAAACAACTTGGCATTTTCATAAGCTTGGGTTCTCCATTCATCAAGTGAGCTAATATCAAATAACCTCTTCTCTCCGGCAAGTTTGAAATCATAATTGAGCTCTTTAATAGCCCAATATGCCTTATGTTCCAGTTCGAGAGGTAAGTGACATGCTTTTCCATAAACCATTTTATACGGAGACATACCCATAGGATTTTTATATGCAGTTCTATAGGCCCATAATGCATCATCAAGTTTCTTGGACCAATTCTTTCTAGACCTATTGACAGTTTTTTGCAAAATTAATTTGAGTTCTCTATTACTCAATTCTACTTGACCACTAGACTGTGGGTGATAAGGAGATGCAATTCTATGATTAACATCATACTTAGCAAGCATTTTACGGGAAGCACCATGAATGAAATGTGAACCACCATCAGTCATTAAATATCTAGGGACTCCAAACCTCGGAAAAATAACTTCTTTAAGCATTTTAATAGAAGTGTTATGATCAGCACTACTAGTTGGAATGGCTTCTACCCACTTAGTAACGTAATCAACAACAACTAAAATATGTGTATATCAATTAGAGGCAGGAAAAGGGCCCATATAATCAAAGCCCCAAACATCAAATGGTTCAATAACAAGTGAATAATTCATAGGCATTTCTTGACATCTACTAATATTACCAATTCTTTGACATTCATCACATGTCAAGACAAACTTACGGGCATCCTTGAAGAGAGTAGGCCAATAAAAACCGGATTGCAATACCTTATGTGCAGTTCTATCTCCAGCGTGGTGTCCTCCATAAGCTTCAGAGTGACACTTGCGTAGGATCTATTCATGTTCATGCTCAGGTACACAACGTCTAATAACACCATCTACTCCTTCTTTATAAAGATGTGGGTCATCCCAAAAGTAATGTCTCAAATCATAGAAAACCTTTTTCTTTTGCTGGTATGTGAAACTAGGTGGTATAAATTTAGCAACAATATAATTAGCATAATCAGCATACCAAGGAGTACTACGAGAGGTACTTATAACATTTAATTGTTCATCAGGAAAGCTATCATCAATAGGTAGTGGGTCATCAAGAACATTTACTAACCTAGACAAGTTGTCTGCAACGGGGTTGTCAGCTCCTTTTCTATCAACAATATGCAAATCAAATTCTTGTAGCAAGAGAACCCATCTAATAAGTCTAGGTTTAGCATCTTTCTTTTCCATCAGATATTTAATAGCAGCATGATCAGTGTGAATAGTTACTTTAGAATCAACAATATAAGGCCTGAACTTATCACAAGCAAATACAACTGCTAAGAATTCTTTTTCGGTAGCAGCATAATTTCTTTGATCATTGTCTAGAGCTTTACTAGCATAATGGATAACATTTAATTTCTTATCAAATCTTTGCCCTAGAACAGCACCTACAGCATAATCACTAGCATCACACATAATTTCAAAGGGTAAATTCCAATCAGGTGGCTGAACAATAGGTGCAGAGATCAATGCTTTCTTAAGTATTTCAAATGCTTCTACACAATCATCATCAAAGACAAAGGATATATCTTTTTGTAATAAATTAGTCAGAGGCCGATAAATTTTTGAGAAGTCCTTAATGAACCTCCTATAAAATCCGGCGTGACCAAGGAAACTTCTTATACCTTTGATGTCCTTGGGACATGTCATCTTTTCAATAGCATCAACCTTGGCTTTATCAACTTCAATACCTCTTTCAGAAACTTTATGCCCCAAGACAATACCTTCATTAACCATAAAGTGGCACTTTTCCCAATTCAAAACAAGATTAGTTTCTTCACGTCTCTGCAAAACTCGATCAAGATTGCTCAAGCAATCATCAAAAGAAGATCCATAGACGGAAAAATCGTCCATGGAAACTTCACAAATCTTTTCACAAAAGTCAGAGAATATAGCCATCATGCATCTTTGAAAGGTAGCAGGTGCATTACATAAACCAAAAGGCATACGTCTATAAGCAAAAGTACCAAAAGGGCAAGTAAAAGTAGTCTTTGATTGATCCTTGGCTGACACAGGTATTTGAGAGAAACCAGAATAACCATCTATAAAGCAATAATGTGTATGTTTGCATAGTCTTTCTAGCATTTGATCGATAAAAGGTAAGGGGTAATGATCTTTCTTAGTAGCCTTATTTAATTTGCGGAAATCAATTACCATCCTATAACCTGTAATAATTCTTTGCGGAATCAATTCATCTTTATCATTAGGAACAACAGTAACACCTCCCTTCTTAGGGACACAATGAACAGGACTTACCCACTGACTATCAGCAACGGGATAAATTATACCTGCCTCCAGAAGCTTTAGTATTTCTTTTCTTACCACTTCTTTCATCTTAGGATTCAGCCGTCGTTGATGATCACGAACCGGTTTGGCATCTTATTCCAAATTTATTTTATGTTGACATAGAGTGGGACTAATGCCCTTAAGATCATCAAGAGTATATCCAATAGCAGCACAGTGCTTCTTCAGAGTTTTCAATAATCTCTCTTCTTCATGCTCTGAAAGGTTAGCACTAATAATAACAGGATATATCTTCTTTTCATCAAGATAAGAATATTTAAGATTATCAGGCAACGATTTAAGCTCAAACATGGGATCACCCTTGGGTGGAGGAGGATCCCCTAAGATTTCAACAGGCAAATTGTGTTTCAGTATGGGTTCCTGCTTAAAGAATACTTCATCTATTTCCCTTCTTTCATTCATAAACATATCATTTTCATGGTCTACAAATATTGTTCTAAAGGATCACTAGGAGGTACGGCAATAGAAGCAAGGCCAATAATTTCATCCTTGCTAGGAAATTCTTCTTCACGGTGTTGTCTACTAAATTTAGAGAAATTAAACTCATGAGACATATCACCCAAACCGATAGTAACAACATTCTTTTCGCAATCTATTCTAGTATTGACAGTGTTCAAGAAGGGCCTACCAAATATTATGGGACAAAAGCTATCTTGTGGGGAACCAAGAACAAGAAAATCAACAGGATATTAAGTTTTCCCACACAAGACTTCAACATCTCTAACAATTCCCATTGCTGATATAGTATCTCTATTGGCAAGTTTAATTGTAACATCAATACCTTCTAACTCAGCAGGTGCAATTTCATGCTTAATTTCTTCGTATAAAGTATGAGGTATAACACTAGCACTAGCACCCATATCACATAAGCCATGATAACAATGATCTCCTATTTTAACAGAAATAACAGGCACGCCTACCACAGGTCTATGTTTATCTTTAGCACAAAGTTTGGCAATTCTAGCGATTTCACCGCAGAAATGAATAACATGCCCATCAATATTATCAGCTAAGAGATCTTTAACAATAGCAATATTAGGTTCAACTTTAACTTGCTTAGGAGGTGTCTAAGTTCTAATATTGCTTTTACGAACTACAGTTGAAGCTTTAGCTTGATCCTTTATCCTAACAGGAAAAGGTGGTTTCTCAACATAAGAAGTAGGAACAATAGGATCATTATAAGTGACAGTCTTTTCTTCAACTTTAGTAGGTGCATCTACTTTTACTTATATGGGAGGATGATATTTAAACCACTTCTCCTTGGGGAGATCAACATAAGTAGCAAATGATTCACAGAAAGAAGCTACTACCTCAGAGTCAAGTCCATATTTAGTGCAAAACTTACAGAAAATATCGGTATCCATAAAAGATTTAACACAATCAAACTTAGGTGTCATACCTGACTCCTTACCTTCGTCGAGATCCCAATCTTCAGAGTTGCGTTTAATTCTATCCAATAAATTCCATCTGAATTCAATAGTCTTCATCATAAAAGAGCCAACACAAGAAGTATCGAGCATGGTGCGATTGTTTTCAGAAAGCCGAGCATAATTTTTTTGAAGGATTATTTCTTTTGAGAGCTCACGATTGGGGCATGAATATAATATAGATTTAAGCCTCCCCCAAGCTTGAGCGATGCTTTCTCCTTCACGAGACCAAAAATTATATATATAATTGCAATCACGATGAACAAGATGCATAGGATAATACTTCTGATGAAATTCCAATTTCATTCGTTTATAGTTCCATGATCCCGTGTCATCACATAGCCTATACTATGTCGATGCATCTCCCTTCAAAGATAAAGGGAAGACCTTCTTCTTAACAACATCATCGGGTATACCTGCAAGCTTAAATAATCCACAAACTTCATCCACATATATTAGGTGCTCATCAGGATGCTTTGTTCCATCTCCTGTAAAAGTATTAGCTAGCAGTTTTTCTAACATACCCGAAGGAACTTCAAAGGGAATATTTTCATTTTCAGTAGGTTCAGTAGGTTGAGGAGCAACTCTTTGCTCTACTGGTCGGGGTGAAGATACCCCGAACAAGCCCCTCAAAGGATTACTTTCCATAGTAACAAGTGACAGTAAATTTCAGCACACTATATAAATTTTTCCTTACCAAATTGCACCTACCAAAGGCGCTTCTCTCCCCGGCAACGGCACCAGAAAAGAGTCTTGATGATCCACAAGTATAGGGGATCTATCGTAGTCCTTTCGATAAGTAAGAGTGTCGAACCCAACGAGGAGCAGAAGGAAATGATAAGCGGTTTTCAGCAAGGTATTCTCTGCAAGTACTGAAACAAGTGGTAACAGATAGTTTTGTGATAAGATAATTTGTAACGAGCAACAAGTAACAAAAGTAAATAAAGTGAAACAAGGTGTCCCAATCCTTTTTGTAGCAAAGGACAAGCCTGGACAAACTCTTATATAAGGAAAAGCTCCCGAGGACACATGGGAATATCGTCAAGCTAGTTTTCATCACATTCATATGATTCACGTTCGGTACTTTGATAATTTGATATGTGGGTGGACCGGTGCTCGGGTGCTGTTCTTACTTGAACAAGCATCCCACTTATGATTAACCTCTATTGCAAGCATCCACAACTACAACAAAAGTATTAAGGTAAACCTAACCATAGCATGAAACATATGGATCTAAATCAGCCCCTTACGAAGCAATGCATAAACTAGGGTTTAAGCTTCTGTCACTCTAGCAACCCATCATCTACTTATTACTTCCCAATGCCTTCCTCTAGGCCCAAATAATGGTGAAGTGTTATGTAGTCGACGTTCACATAACACCACTAGAGGCTAGACAACATACGTCTCATCAAAATATCGAACGAATACCAAATTCACATGACTACTAATAGCAAGACTTCTCCCATGTCCTCAGGAACAAACGTAACTACTCACAAAGCATATTCATGTTCATAATCAAAGGGGTATTAATATGCATAAAGGATCTAAACGTATGATCTTCCACCAAATAAACCAACTAGCATCAACTACAAGGAGTAATCAACACTACTAGCAACCTACTAGTACCAATCCCGGACTTGGAGACCAGAATTGGATACAAGAGATGAACTAGGGTTTTGAGAGGAGATGGTGCTGGTGAAGATGATGATGGAGATTGCCCTCTCCCGGTGAGAGGAGCGTTGGTGATGATGATGGCGATGATTTCCCCCTCCCGGAGGGAAGTGTCCCCAGCAGAACAGCTCTGCCGGAGCCCTAGATTGGTTCCGCCTCGTGGCGGCAGAGTTTCGTCCCGAAAGGTGGCTTATGATTTTTTCCTCGACGAAAGACCTCATATAGCAGAAGATGGCCATCGGAGAGCCAACGGGGGGCCCACGAGGCAGGGGGCGCGCCCTGGGGGGTAGGGCGTTCCCCCCACCCTCGTGGGCAGGTGGGCCCCCCTCTGGTGAACTTCTTCCGCTCAATATTTTTTTTTATTTCCAAAAATGACTTTCGTGGAGTTTCAGGACTTTTGGAGTTGTGCAGAATAGGTCTCTAATATTTGCTCCTTTTCCAGCTCAGAATTCCAGCTGCCGGCATTCTCCCTCCTTATGTAAACCTTGTAAAATAAGAGAGAATAGGCATAAGTATTGTGACATAACATGTAATAACAACCCATAATGCAATAAATATCGATATAAAAGCATGATGCAAAATGGACGTATCAATCATGCACGTGCTAACCTCGATTGTAAACCTCGGTGCTTCCCATTGTTCCTCTGCAACACATATAAGGTAGTTAGTCATCAGGTTAAGTAAGGGTTCGCGTGCTATCAGTAAAATATGTTGATGAAAAATAAGCACATTGCAGATTCATCAGATTAATTCAAGGCACATGGAAAACCCATTTATCCAAACCAAGCATGATTAAGAACTAGGAAATATAGCACTTGTATATGTTTCTCATGTATTAAGTGCAACCAAATTCGATTTATTCCTCACATGCACAACAATACAAAATTCTACCCACGACAATTGGACATCGCATTGCAGAATTGAACCAAGCAATTAACTAAACAACACAACAAATGAACCAACATTAACTGAGCACCACATTGCACAATATAACGTACTCCTAATAGAAGATCAGACAGTTAACTACAGCCAATTGTAGCAATTGTATTTGTTTCTCATGTATTTACTACAGCCAAATTCAATTTATTCCTCACATGGTATACAATAACAGAATGCACCCACAACAATTGAACATCGCATTGCAGAATTGAACCAAATAGTTAACTAAACACCACAACACAAATGAATCAAAGTTAACTGAGCACCACATTGCACAATGTATAACCAAACCAAGCATGCTTGACAACTTGTAAATATAGCAATTGTATTCGTTTCTCATGTATTTTGTAAAGATAAATTCGATTTATTTCTCACATGGAAGACAATACAAAATTGCAGCCTAAAGAATTGAACATCACATTTGCAGAATTGAACCGAACAGTTAACTGAAGACGACAACTAATTAACAAAACAATTAATAAGTGATCACCACACTACATGACATATAGAAAATATACACTAGAGCAACAGATTGCATGTTAAAATTAGATAGGACAATTCACTAGAATTTGTGAAGGAAAGGCAGGAGCAGCACACGCAACGGGTAAACTGAGCATGCTTAACCGGCGTAGCTTGCAAATGGCAAGGTGCTCCTCCAAGATCTGGGGGTCGGCATGAATGGCAGCCATCGTGACCTCATCCGCGCTTGCGGCCGCGATTTGCTTCTTCGCTGCCAAATGATTCTTGAGATCCTGGCTATACTGCGTGCACCATGGCTTAGGGCCGCGCTTATTTGGTGGAGGGGTCGGTGATTTGGGTGGAAGGTGTCGCGCTCGCGCCGGCGATCGGGGCATGTGGGATGTGGAAGGAGGAGGAGGATGGGGGTCGGGTGTGGATTACCTGCCTGGATAGACGAGGGCGAGCAGCATGAAGGAGGGTCACCGACGAGGAGGCGGCGTTGCAAGCAAGGAGTGAAGGTTTCAACTTGGAAAGAAAGGCGGAAACAGGGGAATCGTGGCTTTTGTTAAGGGGGAGGGGGCGGGGAGGTAGATATTTTCGTGGAAGCCAAAAATTTGGAATCACTTCAGCGAAAAAACTGGCGTGCAAAGTGTCTTCAGCCACGGTCCCTTATTCAGAACTGTGTACGATATGTGAACATCACAAACGATTCAGATAGCTTAACCCGTGTGTGATGAGTTTGAACGTCAAAAATTTTGGTTCGAATTTCCATGGTTACAGTGGTCATCCACGTCATTGCATAATTTCGGTACACAAAGGAGACTACAGCACACCCACACTTCTTAATCGAGCAAGTTTAGCAATTAAACAGAGCTAGCTGACCTAAACATTACTCTAACAAATTAAAGACCGACGCTCTTAATTAAACAAAACAAATAGTACTATTACGGCTGGTGCTCGTCGATCTCCGCCGCCGCCTCCATGTCCAGCTCGCGCCCGACGGTCTCCTGGGGAAGGGGCTCCATGGCATCCATCGCACCATACTCGGCAAGCATCTCGCCATCCATGTCCGCCATCTCTTTGGAAAAGGCCGCCATGAGCTGGGCATGGGCGAATGCAATCTGGGCTTGGACAGGCTCCGTCGTTGCAAGGTATGCGGCGGAGGAACGGACGGCTGCTCGAACGCTCTCGGCGATTGCCAGCTCTTCGGCCGTGGGTTGCCGACCGTCGTCGGAGAATCTTCGTTCGATGTGTGCGGTGACCGCCAGGAGCTGGGCGTGGGCTGCCTTGACATGGTCGTGGGTGGCCTCCATCAGGGCTAAGGCTGCTGCTGTGGAACGGACAGCTGCTCTGCCGCTCTCGCTAGTTGTTATCCCCGAGGCAGATGTTGCTGCCGCCACTTGAGAAGCAACAGCGGCCGTTTGGGCTGCCTTTGCTGCCCGGTCGTAGATTGCGGCCACGCTCATGCACCTTGTTAGCACGCGCATGGCGGCTGCGGCCGCGCTCTCACCAGAGTGGGCCACCGAAGTTGCCCTCACGACGCGGGTCCACGTGCCCATCTTTCATCGGCGACGATTGAACATTGAAATGATATTTGGGGAACGAGCTAGTGTGCTTGAGACGCCGGCTGTGGACTGTAGCCGACGCACCTTCTCGCGTAAGCCATAGGCGTATTATACACCGACGGTGCTCCAGGATATTTTGTGCTACATCTCACACGGTTGGTGATAATAAACTGTGTGCGATCTACTTGATTTTTCATCTTGATTTGAATTACATAATGGGGTCACAGCGGCAATGGACGGTGTTTGAATCGCTAGACCTTTTATCTGAAGTGAACATGCAACTATTTGTGTGTCGTAAAAGAATTGGAATTATTCAGGGTTCGTTCGAACATTTTATGCATTAAATTGGTTTTCTAGCCATTTCAGGTGCACAATTCAAAATTTAACTACATGCACATGCTCCGGTGTACCAACATGGGTTGCAAAATCATATATGTGTCCATGGGTTTATGCTTATCTCCCATGCAAGAAATGGGGATGAAATTCGAACACCACGGCACCGTGGCTCTCCGGCAAACATCGACGTACTTGCTTTTGTAATTCTAGTAAATCCAAAATTTGTCCGATATTCATGAGACTTGACATGCTATCATGGAGCGGCATCAACATGCCGTGGTAAAATTTTTGTCCCATTTGGGGCAGGTTTGGGTATAAGCTTCTCATAAACCAGAGCTTCTCACAACAAGTGTGATGGTTTCGGTAGGGAACGTTTCACCTTTCTGGACGAAATGATATCCGTTGCCTCTTCTCGATTTCAATTTTTTCCTAGTGTCAACAAAGAACAACATGAGTGTTGTGTCAATTTTTGGGATTTTTTGGGGTTCGCTTGGATATTTTTATACATTAACTGTGTTTTCTGTGCATTACTTAAATTTGAACTACAGGCACATGCTCTAATGCATATATTAGTTGAAAATTCAAATATGTGTCCTTGGTTGCCTGCTTAGGTCCCATGCAAGAAATGGGAATGAATGTCAAACACCCTGCCACCGTCACTCGGCCGCAAACATTGAGATACCTCGTTTTTAAATTCTAGTAAACCCAAAACTCGTCTGAAATTCATGCAACTTGGCATGCTATCATGGAGCGGCATCAACATGCCGTGGTAATTTTTTTGTCCTATTTGGGACAGGTTTGGGTATATGCTTCTCACAACAAGCATGGTGGTTTTGGTAGGGAACGTCCCACCTTTGGGGACGAAAGGATATCCATTGCCTCTTATTGCTTCCAAAAAATTTCTCGTGTCAACATAGAACAACAGGAGTGCTGTGTCAATTTTTGTGATTTTTCGGGGTTCGTTTGGACATTTTTATGCATTAACTGAGTTTTCAATGCATTTATGTGCCTAATTCAAATTTGAACTACATGCACATGCTCCAGTGCATATAAATTGGTTGAAAAATCAAATCTGTGTCCTTGGGTGCATGCTTAGGTCCCATGCAAGAAATGGGAATGAATTTCAAACACTAGGACACCGTTGATTGCCGGCAAAACATTGAGATGCCTGTTTTTTAAATTCTAGTAAATCCAAAACTCGTCGGAAATTCATGAAACTTGGCATGCTATCATGGAGCGACATCAACATGCCGTGGTAATTTTTTTGTCCCATTTGGGGTAGGTTTGGGTATATGCTTCTCACAAACCAGAGCTTCTCACAACAAACATGATGATTTGGGTAGGGAACATTGCACCTTTGGGGTCGAAACGATATCCATTGCCTCTTATTGCTTCCATTTTTTTTCTCGTGTCAACATAGAACAACAGGAGTGTTGTGTCAATTTTTGTGATTTTTCGAGGTTCGTTTGGACATTTTTATGCATTAACTGAGTTTTCAATGCATTTATGTGCATAATTCAAATTTGAACTACATGCATATGCTCCAGTGCATATAAATTGGTCGAAAAAAATCAAATTTGTGTCCTTGGGTGCATGCTTAGGTCCCATGCAAGAAATGGGAATGAATTTCAAACACCAAGGCACCATTGATTGCCGGAAAAACATTGAGATGCCTGTTTTTTAAATTCTAGTAAATCCAAAACTCGTCTGAAATTCATGAAACTTGGCAATGCTATCATGGAGCGACATCAACATGCTGTGGTAAATTTTTTATCCCATTTGGGGCAGGTTTGGGTATATGATTCTCACAAACCAGAGCTTCTCACAACAAGCATGATGGTTTCGGTAGGGAACGTCCAACCTTTGGGGACGGAACGATATCCATTGCCTCTTATTGCTTCCAAATTTTTTCTCGTGTCAACATAGAACAACAGGAGTGTTGTGTCAAATTTTGTGATTTTTCGGGGTTCGTTTGGACATTTTTATGCATTAACTGAGTTTTCAATGCATTTATGTGCATAATTCAAATTTGAACTACATGCAGATGCTCCAGTGCATATAAATTGGTTGAAAAATCAAATTTGTGTCCTTGGGTGCATGCTTAGGTCCCATGCAAGAAATGGGAATGCATTTCAAACAGCAGGGCACCGTTGATTGCCGGCAAAACATTGAGATACTTTATTTTTAAATTCTAGTAAATCCAAAACTCGTTTGAAATTCATGAAACTTGGCATGCTATCATGGAATGGCACCCGACATGCTATGGTATTTTCGTGTCCATTTTGAGAGAAGGCGCACTCGAATAATGACAGCCAACAAAGGCATTTTGAAAAAATAGCTGTCACTTTAATATCTCCAGTGTTTGTATAATTCAAACTGTGTGCGTTCTGTTAACCATTCACGTGACGCCATGTGTCTTGGTTTTAATGGCTGTAGGAGGTGCCGTGCGGACAGCCGCTTGACCTTGACTGAACGGGAGGCGTGCAAGCGCAGTCCGGTGCGCAGGCTGACCGAGAGGCGTGCAAGCTGTCCTCGAATGCGCAGGCTCACCGGGAAGCGTGCGAGCTGTACGCTGCGCAGGCTCACTGGGAAGCGAACCCTTTGACTTCCATGGCCGCCCGCCTTCCTCTCCGCGCATTCGCCCCGCTCAGTGGCATGGGACGCCGCCGTCGAACGCTACCTCTCAGTGCCGCCAGCTGCCGTCCTCCCGCCCCCCGCCCGTCGACCCCGGGACGACATGATGCAAAGTGAGAGGAGGATTTGTGCATCTCTCCAACGCAAACGGTTCTTTTGGATGACCCGTGTGCAACCACTTACAAACAATTTGGTGTGATTTGCATCTGTCATATTGGGTATGTTACCATTTGTCAAACTGGAAAGATTGACATTTATTGATATAGTAACATTGCCATTTGTCAACCTTGTAACACTGCGATTTGTCAAAATATGAAGCTAAAAATCACTAGCAGTATCTAATTTTTGCAACTAAAATTCAGTAACTAAGCATAGATTTCATTCATAGATTAAGCAGTCGTTCTTAATTTATACAAACAGTTCAACTCGACAGCTGAACCGACCAAACTTTTCCCCAATTGTTGCCAACCACATACTGAAATAGCTAGTTTAACTATATATACACTAGCTAATTTTAAGTACGTTGTACAGCTCCACCACATCTATAGTCAGATGAACTGAACAAAATAGCCCCTAAATACTACTACTACTACTGCGGAGGGGCTTTGTACTACTTCCGGCCGCCTCTCCTCTGCTGAGCGCGCTCAAAATGATATTCCAAGGATAGCACATATCATGTTTAGAAGCAAAAACTTAGGCTCAACCAAAACTGACCGATCATTGTTGAAGAAGAAAGGTGGGATGCCAACCGGGGCATCCCCAAGCTTAGATGCTTGAGACTTCTTGAATATTACCTCGGGGTGCCTTGGGCATCCCCAAGCTTAGGGTCTTGCCACTCCTTATTATCCTCATATTGACATCTCACCCAAAACTTGAAAACTTCAATCACGCAAAACTTAATGGAACTTCGTCAGATAGGTTAGTATGAGAAAGAGCAAATCATTCACTTAGGTACTGTCAAAGACAAGATTCATAATTTTTTCCACATAATGCCTACTGTAACTTATCATTTCCACAATTTATATCACTCAATATAAGCTATATAGAAACACTAAAACAAGCAAACTATGCATTGAAAACAGAATCTGTCAAAAAACAGAACAATCTGTAATGGTCTGAACAATGACCATACTTCTGTTACTCCAAAAACTCTGAAAAATTAGGAAAACATAGGGAATTTGTTGTCAGGACCCCGATCCTATGCCACATCGATCCAGCATGTAACACATCATATCACTTTGCGGCCTCACGCACGGTACCTCCACGGGTGCCACCTTACCTGGCCCGGGACCGTTTGCGCCTTTTGGCTCACGTATATGATAGTGTTGCTAGCATCCATATGACAGAGAACCCGGGCCGACATGGCTAGTCGTGAACCCAAAGCGGCGCTAGCCTATGAGGACAGGCATACATGAATCACATCGAGCATGTCGGTCATCAACGTATTTATTCGGGCTGTAGCACTGGGCTGACAGGACTCCGGTAACCCGGGCTGTAGCAGGCTAGGCAGGACTCCGAATAACACCGCGCGACATTTCCCCGAAGGGACAGACACAGGAACGACGTGAATCACATGCCGGCCAATCAAGTGTTCCAAGCAGTAGTGCTGGGCTAGCAGGACTCCGATGAACCGGGTTGTAGCGGACTACTATCGCTTAGAAGCACTAGACTTACATTTCCTCATATGAAAGGCTGCCAAGGATAAACAACTAGATAGTCGGATCCCACTCATACCAAGCATTTCAATCATACATACAATATGCCCGATATGAGTAAATACAACATTGCATCACAACATGACTCTACAACTCAAGTACTTTATTTAAGAGGCTCCGAAGAGCCTTACATAACATTCATACAGATAGGGGTCACATGACCCGACACTCAAGTCATACACTCATACAAGCACATGCGGAAGCAAGTAGTCTGAGTAGAGACACTAGAAAGAAAGAAGGCTTGACGAAGCCTGTCTATCTACATCGACCCTTCACAAGTCTTGGATCACCACCTGGGTGATAAGTCACTCGTCAACGTCGAGGTCTACATAGAACCCATCAGAGGGGTTGGTGCAGTCGTCTGAAAAACATAATTAAAGCAACATGAGTACGGAGGTACTCAGCAAGTCTTACAACAGGAACCTACTATACATGCACATTCTCAAGAAGGTAGTGGGGTGATTGCAGCAAGCCAGCTTTGACTCTTGGCTAAGCTATCCTACGGTAGACACCACTTGTAAATCATTTGTCGCACACGAGTCCACTATCACCAACACAATACTCCACCGTGGATCCTCTCTCGCCATCCTACGAGAGGGCCATCCGCGGTACTCACACTTATCTTGAGATTTTTAGTAGGATCCATTTACTTGTCTATGAACTGTATAGGTGACCAAGTAGTCCTTTACCGCGGACGCGGCTATTCGAATAGATTTATACCCTGCAGGGGTGTACTTCTTCACACACGCTCTCACCACTTACCGCCGTTTACACGACATGTACTCGGCAACCTTCAAGCGGAAGCCCAGCGAGGGTGTCGGCCACGGCCTACCTAAACACTCAAGTCTCTAGTCCAGGTTTATCGCCTATTTGGGTTCCATCCGCAGGGAGTCCGGCCGAGGTTTCCACTAACGGCCCCGAACGATGTGAACAGGGTTCTGAGACACCAAACGGGCGTCCGACTAGCCCGGCCACGTGCCTACCGCAACACAACCCACCCCGATGGTCAGCGCTGCGTGCGGCCCCCAGCATACTACAAACACCAGAAACTACTTTGCAACTCCTGGACAGAGGACAAGCGTGATCAAGAAGCCGAGAGGGTCCATTGGTTTCGGGCCCAATGCGTGGTAGTAGCTGAGTCTTAAATCACACACAGATCTCAGTTCTTAGGGACAGCCTCAATGAAACAACCCACCATGTACTCCTACATGGCCTCTCATCGATTCCTTTACCAAATCGTGTTCAACACTTCACTCTTGTCACCGACACAACCTTTCACTCCAGATCATCATCCGATGAGCCAGACCTGACACAACACTAAGCATAGCAAGCATAGCATGGTAGGAACACACACACATATAATGGCTCAATCAACTCCTACACATGCTAGTGGGTTTCATCTAGTTACTGTGGCAATGGCAGGTCATGCAAAGGAAGTGGGTTCAACTACCGCAACACACAGCAGTTTGAAACGCGTTGTCTTAATGCAGTAAACAAGGGCAGAAGCGAGAACATGGGTTTGTATCGGAATGATCAACGGGTTGCTTGCCTGATGGAGTAGTAGCGGGATACTGCCCTTCAGTTGGATACTCGTGGATATCCTCGGAGGCAGAACCTACCACGAAGAACACATCGGAACACAATCAACTCATGACGATATGCGACAATATGATGCATGCTATGACATGGCAATATGGATGTGTCCTGACCTAATGCAAGTTAAACCAGAAAGGAATGAACTCATTTGAACCAAAGGTTCAAATGATAGCTCATTTAACATAGCCTAATGGTGCATAATCTTATATTGCCTAAACAGCAGGTTTAACTTGTTCTAACATGCATGAAACCAGTACCAATGGATAGGTTGGATTTTTCTGATAATTTTTCATATATAACACTTTGCATTTGGAGTTATAGATTATTTTCTATGAATTTTTGAAGTTTGAACTAATTTCTGGATTTTCCTGTATAAAAATAATTCCAGTAATATAAATTACTGCGTCAGCATGAGGTCATGCTGACCTTAGCAAGTCAACAGCCGGTCCAGGTCAACTGACCAGTGGGACCCGCATGTCAGTGGATAATTAAACTAGTTTAATTAGTTTAAACTAATCTGGTGATTAACAGAAGGGGGCCCCACCTGTCATTGACTCAACAGAGTCAACCAGGGCCCACCCGTGGTCAAAGTCGAAGTCAACTCGCCGGCGTCTAGCCGCCGGCGAGCCCGACGCGGCGGAGGAAGTGGTTTTGGCCATTCCGGCCACCAAATGGGGCGCGGAGGGCATCTACGTGGAGCTGGGGATGAACCGCAGCTCTTGGTGGAGTTGGTTGGCCTCGGGGTCGCCGGAAACGTCGCCGGCGACGACTTTGGCGGTCGCCGGAGTCGGGTGGAAATGAGCCCGAGGCTACGGGGCACGGCGAGGTGCGTGGAGTGAGGCGTTGGCCTCCTGGAGGTGCGGTAGGGCTAGTGGACAAGGTGGTGCGGTCGTTGGGTGGCCGGAGCCTCGTCGGCGACGAGCTCCGCGGCGGCGTGTGCGGGTGATCTTCGTGCGGTGGCTGCACGACTCGGGGGCGAGAGAGAAAGGGTAGGAGAGGTAGCTAGGCTCACGGAGCACTCGTAGAGGCCACCGGCGGGGTCGGAGACGAGCTGATGCGGCGACGGCGTTGAAGGGGATCTCCGGCGACGGTGGACTCAGGCGGAGTCGATGCGGTGGCTTCGAGGCACGCGAGCGCTCGGGGCTCGTCTTGCTTGAAGAAGAGGAGGGTGGCGGAGCTCGTGGACACGGTCGGGTGGCGCGGGGACGACGGTGGCTACGGCTACGACGGCGGAGCGGCGACGGTGGCGTCGGCCATGGCGAGGGAAAGCGAGGGAGAGGAGCTGTGGAGGAAGCGGCGTGTCCAGGGGCTCGGGGCGGCGACGTGGAACTCGTCCAGGGCAGCGGGGCGGCGAGGAGGTGAAGCAGGGCGGCGGCCAGCTGCGTGGCGCACGCTGGTGCCGCCGTCGAGCACCTGCGCGCCTGCCTGGCCAAGCCAAGCAGCTCGCTGGCGCGGCAGCTGGGCTGGGCCGGCAGGTGGGCCGGTCAGCAGGCGCCAGGTAAGTTTTTTTCCATTTGTTTCCTTTTTCTATTTTTCTGTGACTTTGTAGACTTATTAAAAATACTAAAACAACTCCTAAAATCACCAAACTGCACCTGGTCCTTAGTTGGAATATTTCCAGCAAGGAACATTTTAGTTTGGAAATATTTGAGCATTTGAAATATTTTATAAATTTTAAATGCCCAAATTCAAATACTTATGCCTTAATTCAATGACCTTCTGTTGACCTAGAAAAATATGCACCATTTTTGCCAGAGGTTTTAATCCAAGACAAAGAGGGTGAACATTTTAGAAGGGCATTTCAGGTTCATTGAAAATATTTTTAGCAAACCCTAGTTGATTTCAGGAGGGGTGCTGGGGGTTCTGCCTTCCCCATTTCAAATTTCTGTCAAAAATAAACATGATGCACACTCTAATGCATGAGCTAGCTAGGATGTGACATTTGTATATAAATCATGTGTAAAAAATTCAGAGAAAAAGCACATTTCTGTGAATAAAAAAATCCAGAACTGGGAGCAAAAGTTTCTGCTTTTTGCACAAAATCAAGTCAACCATCATCCACACTATCCCAAAGGCTTTACTTGGCACTTTATTTTAAAAAAAGTTATAAAGCATGATTAATACAGTAGCTTATTCATGTGAACACAGAAAAATAGTAGGTATAAATATTGGGTGTTCTCCCAACAAGCGCTTTTCTTTAATGCTTTTTTAGCTAGGCATGATGATTTCAATGATGCTCACATAGAAGTAAAGAATTGAAACATAACGGGAGCATCATGAAGCATATGACTAGCACATTTAAGCCTAACCCTCTTCCTATGCATAGGGATTTGGTGAGCAAACAAATTATGGGAGCAAGAATCAACTAGCATAGGAAGGAAAAACAAGCACGACTTCAAAACTTTCAACATATAGAGAGGAAACTTGATATTATTGACATATGTAAAAGCATATGTTCCTCTCTCACAATAATTTTGTGTAGCATCCTGAATGAATTCAACAATATAACTATCAAATAAAGCATTCTTTCCATGATCCACATGCATACATTTTTTATTACTCTCCACATAAGCAAATTTATTCTCATCAATAGTAGTGGGAGCAAACTCAACAAAATAACTATCACATGAAACTTGATTCACATAATCAATTTGAGCATTAAAATCACGATGATAAGTTTCTTGGATATCATTACTCTTTATAGCATACACATCATCACAATAATAATCATAGATAGCAACTTTTTTATAATAGTCAATTGAAAGCTCTTCCAAAATAGTGGATTCCTCATTAAATAAAGTCATGACCTCACCAAATCCACTTTTATGAATATTGTAATAAGATTCAACACCCTCCAAAATAGTGGGATAATTATTATATAAAGTTGACACTCTTCCAAACCCACTTTCGTAAATATTGCAATCATCATAAATAGGAGGCATGCTATCATCATAATAAATTTGCTCATAAAAACTTGGGGGACTAATAATACCATCTTCGTCAGATATAGCATCCCCAAGATTATGGCTTTGCCTATCATTAGCATCACGGACATTCAAATAATTTGTACTAACAACATTGCAATCATGCTCATCATTCAAAGATCTTATGCCAAACATTTTATAGGATTCTTATTCTATCAATTGAGCACAACATTGCAATCTCTCAATAATGATAACATAGTTAAATCATATGGCAATCCCTCAATGTGTTACAAAGAGTCACTCCAAAGTTCTTATCTAGCGGAGAACATAAGAAGAAATTGTTTGTAGGGTATGAAACCACCTCAAAGTTATTCTTTCTGATCAATCTTTTGAGCTATTCATAGAAGTGTCACAAACAGCCCTAGAGTTCGTACTAGAATAACACCATATGAAAACACATCAATCAACCCTAATGTCACCTAGATACTCTAATGTCACCACAAGTATCCGTAGGTCAATTATACGATATGCATCAAACAACTTTAGATTCATAATATTCAATCCAACACAAATAACCTCAAAGAGTGCCTCAAGATTTCTACCTGAGAAACAAGGACGAAAACATGCATCAACCCCTATGCATAGATTACCCCAATGTCACCTAGGGAATCCGCGAGTTGAGTGCCAAAACATACATCAAGTGAATCAATATGATATCCCATTGTCACCACGGGTATTCGTACGCAAGACATGCATCAAGGGTTCTCAAATTCATAAAAGTATTCAATCTGATAAAAGTGAAACCTCAAAGGTAAAACTCGATTCATCACAACAAGATAGAGAGGGGGAAACAGTATATGATCCAACTATATTAACAAAGCTCGCGGTACATCAAGATCATGCCAAATCAAGAACACGAGAGAGAGAGAGAGAGAGAGAGAGAGAGAGAGAGAGAGATCTCAAACACATACCTACTAGTACATACCCTCAGCCCCGAGAGTTAACTACCCCCTCCTCATCATGGTGGCCGCTGAGATGATGAAGATGGCCTCCGATGATGATATCCCCCTCCGACAGGGTGCCGGAACAGGGTCCCGATTAAGTTTTTGTGGATACAGAAGCTTGCGGCGGCGGAACTTCTCATTCAGGGTTCTTTCTGGGGATTTGGGCATTTATAGGAATTTTTTGCGTCGGTCTCACGTCAAGAGGGTGCTCTAGGGGCCCACAAGCTCGCCGCTAGCGCCCTGGGGGTAGGGCGCGCCTAGCGAGCTTGTGGCTTCCTCGTCCACTTCCTGGTCCGGATCCGGTGCTTTGGGGGTCTCTTTTGGTCCATAAAAAATCACCGTAAATTTTTATTCCATTCCGAGAACTTTTATTTCTGCACAAAAAGACACCACGGCAATTCTGCTGAAAACAACGTCAGTCCACGTTAGTTCTAATCAAATCATACCAAAACCATATAAAATTGTTGTAAACATGGCATGAATACTTCATAAATTATAGATACGTTGGAGACGTATCAATGCTCATCACCGGGAGTGATTAATTCCTTCTTAGGCTTGCTGGACAGTGATGGAGTTGAATGAGATTTGTCATGTAATCGAGTCAGTTTGTTAGGGCTTGATCCCTAGCTAGTATCCACTATGTTCTGAGATTGATGTTGTTATGACTTTGCTATGCTTAATGCTTGTCACTAGAGCCCGAGTGCCATAATTTCAAATCTGAACCCTCTATGTTTTCATGAATATATTTGAGTCCTTGATCCCATCTGCTAGTTATATGCACTTGTTATTGTTCTGATCCGTAGACCCCAAAGTGACAATAGTTGGGATACTCTCCAGGGATAACTGTAATTCGAGGAGTTCATGTATTCATCATGTGTTAATGCTTTGTCCTGGTTCTCTATTAAAAGGACGCCTTAATATCCCTTAGTTTCTTTAAGGACCCCGCTGCCACGGGAGGGTAGGACAAAACATGTCATGCAAGTTCTTATTATAAGCACGTATGACTATATACAGAATACATTTCTACATTACATTGATGAATTTGATCTATTATGTATCGCTCTAGGTTGTGACTATTATATGACGAATTGCATCCAACACAAATATCTGCTACTTGTGAGATGCGTTGGGATTTTCCCCGATGAGGAAGGGTGATGGAGTACAGTAGAGATAAGTATTTCCCTCAGTGAGAACCAAGGTTTATCAAACAAAAGGAGAACCACGCAAATCCCCGTGAACAACACCTGCACACACAAAAACAAATACTTGCACCCAACGCGGGCAAGAGGGTTGTCAATCCCCTTGAACTCGTTACTTGCAAGGATCAAATCTTGTAGTGGTAGATAGATAAATTGCAAAACAAAATAAAAGGTAAATAAATTACAGTAAGGTATTGTTGGTTTTTACAATATGATTAATATAGTCCCGGGGTCATAGTTTTCACTAGAGGCTTCTCACTCGAACACATAACATACAATGGGTAAACAAATTACTGTCGGGCAATTAATAGAAAAGCGCATAGTTATGACGTATTCATGGCAATGATCATGTATATAGGCATCACGTCCATGACAAATAGACTGACTCCTGTCTGCATCTACTAGTATTACTAGACCAGTCGACCGCTATCCAGCATGCATATATGATATTAAGTTCATGACAAACAGAGTAATGCCTTAAGCAAGATGACAAGATGTAGACAAATAAACTCAATCAATATGAATAAACCCCGCCGTTTTACCCTTAATAGCAACAATACAATATGTGCCTCGCTACCCCTTCTGTCAGTGGGTGAGGACACCGCAAGATTGAACCCATTACAAAGCACCCCTCTCACTTAAGATAAATCAATCTAGTTGGCCAAAGCAAACAGATAGATTGGAGAGAAACACAAAACTATAGCAATCATGCATAATAAAGTTCAGAAAATACTCAATTACTTTCAATGAACAACCTGATCATAAACCCATAATTCATCGGATCTCAACAAACACACAACAAAAGAAGATTACATCTGACAGAACTCCAAGAAGATCAAGGAGAACATGGTATTGAAGATCAAAGAGAGAGAACAAGACATCTAGCTACTAGCTATGGACCCGTAGGTTTGTGGTGAACTACTCACGCATCGTCGTAAGGCAGCAAGGATGATGTAGAAGCCCTCCCTGACCGATTCCTCCTCTGAAAGTGTACAAAAAAAGTCTTCCAGATGGGACCGCGGAAGAACAGAAGCTTGCGGTGACGGAAAAAGTGTTTCGGGTGGCTCTCTGTTGATTTAGTAATATATGTGAATTTATAGGCTTGAATTAGGTCAAACGGAGCTGCATGGGACCCACGAGCTCAAGGGGCGCGCCCTAACCCCCAAGGCGCGCACTTTGAGCTTGTAGCTCTCCCGTAGGTCTCCTGGCCTCCTCCCGAACCTTCTAGGGCCCCTTCTGGTCCAGAAAATATTACCGTAAAGTTCCATCGTGTTTGGACTTCGTTTGGTACCGATTTTCTAAAAAGCAAAAAACAAACCAAAAAACAGGAGCTGGCACTGGGCACTAAGTTAATAGGTTAGCCCCCAAAAAGATATAAAATGACATATAAATGCATATAAAGCATCAAAGATTGATAATATAATAGCACTAACCAATAAAAAATTATAGATACGTTGGAGACGTATCAATATCCATCGTTGATCCAATGCCTACGCTATTCTCGTATTGATCTTTGCTAAGTTACTACTACTACTGCTGTTACAATCATCACAAACTACTTCTTACTGCTCCTGTTACTATTGCTACTATTACTACTACTATCAAAAGTATCAAACTACTGTGTACTAAACACTTTACTTCCGAGATACTATATCCCAGGTGTGGTTGAATTGACAGCTTAACTGATAAGGCTCATAAATATTATTTGGCTCCCTTTGTGTCGAATGAACAAATTTGGGTGAAATACTACGCTCGAAGACTGTCGTGATCTCTTATACTTGTGGGTTATCATCGCCCCCACTTTCCCCTCCCACCAGCCGAATGAAGGAGCAGCCCTAGGAGTCGAAACCATATGTGCCGCCCAGAAGTGGTGAAGAAGCAGATCGAGATCTGGAATGGAAGAGGAGGGTGCAGAGGCAGTGTTTATCCCCTCTGCAGCCTAGCCGCTTGCCCTGTAGCAGGTGGGCCCTCCTGGACCGGGCACATGTTGCCGCCGGTCTTGCCATGGCTCGTGTCCTAGGAGCTGGGCCGAGTACCCCATGGTCGGTCGTCCTCTGTGATACACAGGCTGCATGTAGCGGTACTTGAATGCACCCCACGACCATCGTCTCGAACGCGTCGATGTCAGTACGCGCCGACGGCGGTGGGGATCGGCAGCCATGGTCGACATGAGGGGAGGGAGAGGAGAGAGAGGTCAGGAAAGTCATCTTTTGCTGATAATAAACCCGTGTGACGTGTGCCGCATCGCAAACGGTACGTGATAGTATAGTTGTCATAGAATGTTCATCGCACACATTGTAGCATCTGGTGTAGCGTGTGTCATGGACCCGTAATCCCAAATCCCCAATCCCCAGTCTGATGTGTTATTTGGTTGATGGTGATAGCTATATCGAAATCTTGTACTCCTACGTGTAATCTTTATTTGTTCCATTAAATCTTCTATATGGTCGTCCTCGTCGACCCCCTCTGTGCCGAGGTGGCGCACGCAACGCCGGCATCCACATGCACCAGCGCATGCACGCACGCATGCCGGCTTGCACGGCCACTCACACACAAAACAGGAGTACACACTCGTGCAGCTAGCGCGCACACACCAGGAGCATGCATGCACACACACCCCGCATACCATGCATGGGCCTCCGCGTGTGGCTGTCATGGAAAGTGGCCTGGCGCACGCCGTCCAGCCTGAGCTTGCAGCCGGAGTTGGGCACAGCGGCGCATCTGGATCACGGACGACTAGTACAGCGGACGCCTCAGAGCACCCGGCCCAAACGCAGCGGCCGTCCACGAGAAGCATGCATGCAGGCTGCGTTGAAGAAAAGCAGCTGCGTGGGAGGCGGCGAGGCGGATGTGCTGACTGACCCTCTCGGCGGCGGCGGCCTGAGCCCCGACGCCCACGCGTAAGGGTGGCGCGAGCTCGACGATGGCTTGGTACCAAACGAGGCCTCAGAATGACCACAAACGGTTTGCGAGTTGCGATAGGTTATCTGACCACAAACGGTTTCTTGTCTCGTCGCGTGCGTGATAATCAGCTGCTCGCAGATGTTTGGTTTCGTAAAACTATCTGCAGATTAGCATCCTATGTCGCTCACCATCGCGACACAACGGTTCGAAACTGTGTTCCCTGCACGAGAAGGTAACTTGCACGGGTGAATTTATTACTCAAACTCCACTGACAAAAAAAGAAATCTTCGATTGTCACTCCTAAAACTCTGATCTACTCTGATTGTAAGGGATTACCGCGCGTACATCCCACGCAGCTCCTCCCTCCCTCTGGCAGCGCCGCGTCACCCCGCCAAGCTTTTGCTTTTGACCGCACAGGCAGGGCCGCAGCCGGTCCTTGGACGGACATGGTCAGGTGAGCGCCTCTCTTCTCTTCCGCACAGGCACGCCCCCGCTCGTTGCACCGGAATGGCAAGCGTGATGCGTCGGGCCTCGCCTCTGGCCTCTGGCCGTTGCTCTGTCTAGCTTTAGCTTGGGGAGAAATTAAACCGAGTTTGCTGCTTACTTTTTGCGAATTGACCGGAGCCGATCATGCATGCACCCCAGCATTGATAATCTGCACTGCGCTCTGCGGGAGACGGGATCCCACCCACCCACGCAGAGGCCTGGGCGCCTGGCCATGGCCTGGGTTTCCTTTTGGCTCCATTCGGCGCCGAGGCCACACGCACCACGCATTGCGTTGCAGAGACCGAAAACGAGAGAGAGGTAGAGCTTTTCTTTTCTTTTGTTTTTGCGAATATACTCCGTATGCAACGTACACTAGTCTTTGCAAATCGAGCTCCCCCCCAATAGACATCCAAATAAGAAAACATCTTTTCAGATGGAACTACGTGAAGGAAGAAATGGGCATTTCCTATACACATGATTAAAAAAAAAGCATCAAACACAGGGCCAGTGTTAAAGACGAACAAAGTGTACAACTAAAATCAAGATCAACAAAGTGTGCAAAAAATCAAGATTGCTCAACCGTTGGTAGCACAGCCTTCCTTGGTCGATTGGAATCACCACAAGTTGAACGGAAATTTGAAATTCCCGTCCACATCCTATCCCAACCGTGGTTACCATTTGGCAACCGTGGTTGAAGCGCAACCAGGACCGCACCTTTACAGAAAAGCCCTCGCACCGCCGCGCATTTCCGAGACCACCCATCCACGCACGCTGTCATCCCCCGCACCAGAGCGACTCCAGATGCTTCTCCTCTGAGGAGTGCGACGGCCTTTTACGCGCAGGTCCGGACGGAATTTCGAAATTCGAACCCGATAAGCCCTACCTATTTCCTTTCCTTTCCTTCCCTCCCCTCCCCTCCCTCCATGCGCGCGGTAGAGCACCACTAGGTAGGGTTTGGCTCCGCTCAGCATACAAAAAGCCGCAAGCCTCGCCCGCCTCGCCCCTCTCACCCGCACCACCATTGCTAGCCCTCCTCTCGCCTCGCCCGTATCTTCTCCACCAATCCAACGCAAGGGTAGCTTAGCTTAGTCCTCGCGCCGCCACCTTCACCGCCATGGCCTACCGCGGAGGCGGAGGCGGAGGCGGAGGCCGTGGCGGCGGCGACCAGGACCAGCGGTACGGCCGAGAGCGGGATGATCCGGCGGGAGGGCGCGGGGATGGACGCGCGCGGACGGGTTGGCCGCCTCCGGGCCCGTCGTCGTCGGCCTCGCGTCCATCCACGCCCGCGATCACCATCTACGACAACCCCGACGCCACGGGACCTCACCAGGGCGTCGTCTTCCGCAACCCCGCGCCTCCCCCCTGCGCTCTCTCGCCGTCCGCCGGCCGCGCAACATCCTCGACTCTGGTCAACATGGGCGCGCCTTGCCCTACGCCGGACACCGTCCACGCGCCTCCTCCGACGCCGACGCCGGCCGCGGCACCGTTCCAGCCGGCCGCGTCTCGGCCCCGGCCCCCGCACCCGCTCTGCCGCTCCACTACACTCCCTCGCTGTCGACCGTCCGCGCGTCTTCTTCGACGCCGGTTACCATCTGCGCGGCTCCTCCGTCGCCCTCGCCGGCTGCGTTCCAGACGCCCCCCGCCCCCGCTCCGCCGACCCCCACGCCGTCGACCGCGACCGTCGCCAAGGACCTCGTCACCGAGACCGCGCTGGCGCCGGCCGCGGAGACGCAGGTGGGCCAGCCTGTGGCGGAGAAGGCGCCCGAGGTCGACGCGCCGGTGTTCAAGATGGGGCTCGCACACCCCGCCCGCCCCAGCGCCGGCACCGTCGGCAAGGAGTTCCTCGTCAGCGTCGCCGACGACAAACTCTTCCACTATGATGTGAGCTATCTCGCGCTACCGCGTCCTGCACCCTACGTACCCTCTGTTTATGTACTTAAACTCTGCTTTGTGATCTCCCATGTTTGATCTGCTTCTGTTTGTGTTTCGTAGTTCAGATCTGACGTTTTCTGCATGTTTTCGTCGATTGTGTTATTTTTCCGGGTAGCTGATTCGGTTTTTTCCGTGCGACGTGCGCTCCGGCCTCATCCATCCATGGGTGTTTGGTCGAGCGCACACGGCACACGGTACACATACGCATAGACCCTTTTCGTTTTGGCTTTGATATTGGCGTTTTCGAAGATAGGAATTGTTTTCTCCTATTCTCATGAAGGGCGTGTGTTCTTGGAAGGCGAGACATAAACTTTCCTCCATGCAAATAGAAAGCAGCGCTTCTTCGTTTGCTTTTATCTTGGAAACTAGAAGTGGCAGTAGTCATTCTTTTGGCAACGATGTGGTCTTGCTGCATATACTTGAGCCCGTTTTTGTCTACCCTTGTGGGTGCAGATCGAAGCCTCCCGGTCTCATGCAAAGCCACCACCTTTTTTAAGTCTCCCATCTCCTTCTCTGTCGATCTTGGATGTTTTTAGTCTGGTTTCTCCATGGGGTTTTTGGTCTGTTCACCTGTCCTCCTTTGGTGATAAAGCGGCAAAGCAACGGACCAATACGGATGGCAGATGCTTGACCAGGGTCCATCCGTGTTATTTGTACATTGGCTGCCATGCATTTTTGGCGAAGCAGTCTTGCGATTCCTTCGGCTTTCTCTGCCTGCATGCGGCCCCGCGACAGGCCTTGCAGTTTTTGGTTGTCTTTCACAGCACAGCATGCAACGCAGAGGCCGCGCTCCGTGTAAATCTGGTTCTCTGTGTTAGCGTGTAGTACGTCGTGGCTAGCTTTCTTTCCTTTGGAGATTTTCCATGGCGTTCGAGTCTTAGGAGGACGATTTGCTCGCTCTTTTTGTGTGATCGCAATCGTGGTATAGACACATACAACCGAAATTATGTGTACAACTGCTTCTCTGCTTATCACGTTAATCTCCATCCGTAGTGTTCAATCTGTTTTGCGCGTGGATTTGACGTGTACTACTATTTGTGAATTGACGGCGAACTATTTTAGTACTCCCTTCGTCCGGAAAAACTTGTCATCAAAATAAACAAAAATGGGTGTATCTAAAACTAAAATACATCTAGATACATTCCCTTTTATTCATTTTGATGACAAGTATTTCCGGACGGAGGGAGTACGAAGTAGCAATTTTTTTTTTGAAACTACGAAGTAGCAATTTATTTAGTACACACAGTACATAGGTCGGTTTATTATTTTGTTCTGTATTGCAATGAGATTCGTGGCACAGCCTCCCACCTTCCCCTCCATGCCGTCACAGCCTCCCACTCAACCCCTCCTCACCCAACGCCGCCACCCCCTTCTCCGCCTCCGGCGTTGCCCGCCGGCCTGCTCAGCCGCGGCCCTTAGTCTTGGTCAGGAACGTAGTATGGCTGTGCGAAGAAATTCCTTTACTGCGCCCCCTCTCCCCCCGCCCCCCCCTCCCCACCCCCCCGGTATTGGGTGTCCCGTTTGGGGATCCAGCGTCCTTCGCCACTAGTTTCTAAACATGATCGAACATCACACCATCAAGTGGAATTTCTTTTGTGAGTCTAATTCGAAATGGAGGCCACACAATGGTATGTATGTGTTGCTAGATTTCAATTCCTGCGAAGTTAATATCTGTTGATTTCGTTTACTGTCTAATTGTGTGTACTGATTTACTGAATTCTACGGTCCGGTAGTCTCCCCTTACACATTGACTGCATTCTATTATGGTGTGTTACTTGAACTTGCACGCTTGGACTATTTTGAATGTGAAATATAACACAAGTTCAGAGAATTAAAATATTTGATTTGATTTATTGGACAACTCAGAGGCCTAATTGTCTCGGTTCTGTGTACTGAATGTAGAACAGAGCGTCCCTTGTTTTGCATACATAATGATGTTTAAATGTGTTGCTTGTGATGTAGGTTTCCATTTACCTAGAGTCAAAATCAAAAGCTGTGAACAAGGAGGTACTCAGTGAGCTAATCAAGTTGCACGGGAAGACATTGCTTGGGGGCAAATTGCCTGCCTATGATGGAAGAAAGAGTCTTTACACTGCAGGCTCACTTCCTTTTGAGTTAGAGGAGCTTGCTGTTACACTGGTTGATCCGGAAAAGAAAGACAAAGAAAGGTCATATTGGATTCTGCACTTAGGATCGCTTCCCTCAATGTGATGAACTTGCTTGTTCATTGTACCTACTAACTTGCTCCCTCTTCATTTGCAGGGATGAAAGGGAGTACAAGATCACCATTAAAGTTGCTGGGAGGACAGACCTGTACCACCTTCAGCAGTTTATGAAAGGAAGACAGAGGGATATGCCTCAAGAAACCATTCAAGTGCTTCATGTTGCCCTCAGGGAGTCACCATCCTGGAAGTATGACATCCACATTCCACTTTTTTGCTATCATTTTTTCTTCATCATACTAGCTAGTTTTCTGGAGCCCTAACACTACTGCTGGCAATAAATTTTCATTGCAGCTATGTCACAGTGTCCAGACCCTTCTTCTCCACCACGTTTGATCAGAGAGGAGATATTGGTGAAGGATTAGAGTGCTGGAGAGGTTACTACCAGAGCTTACGTGAAACACAGATGGGGTTTTCACTCAATATTGGTACTCCCCTCCCCTGTCTGTCACTGTTACTGTTATCCGATTGCAGTGTCTCTACCCTTATTTATTTGATGATCTGCATTTCTTATTCAGATATATCTGCAACATCCTTCTTCAAGCCTGTGAAGGTGGTCCAGTTTGTGCTAGAGTTCCTCAACTTAAGTGATGCCTCGCGACCTCCGACAGACAGGAACCTTGTCAAGGTACTATTCTGATAGTTTTAGAGAACATGCTATGCACACTGCAACCTGTTACCATGGGGGGAGGATTTGCAATAATCACATCCTTTTGTATGTTTCAGTTGAGATGTCATGATTATGGAAAGGAGAAAACTTGTGCGCTAAGTATTGGACAGTGGAACATGATTAACAAGGTATTTACTTTTTCATTGTTTTCATACCCATTTTTTCCTTGGAACTAAATACATGGCAAACTTGTTGAGTTTCTTCTTTGTTTTTGCTCAATGTATTGAAGAATGTCAGGTCATTATTTTTTATGTAGTAACTCAATTTTTTTGCTGTTTGCACTTTGAGTTTTCAAACTAGTCACTTAAATTGAAAAACTGTTGAGCTTGTTCGTGACTTGGCTCATTATTTCATACGTAGTACACATGGTGTTGATGGTGGTGCAAATGATAGGTCTCATTTGAGTCTTTTCCCTGCAGAAAATGGTTAATGGAGGAACCATAGGCCACTGCAGAGAATTGCCCGCCTATGATGGAAAAGAGAGTCTTTGCACTGCAGATTCACTTCCTTCTGAATCAGAGGAATTTTCTGGTACACTGATTGATCCGGAAATGAAAGATAATGAAAGGTCAGATTTAATTATTTAGTTAGGGTCACTTCCTTTAATGTGAGCAACTTGCTTATCCGTTGTAGCTACTTACTCTCTTTGGATTTGCAGGGCTGAATGGGAGTTCAAGATGATCACACAGAAAATCATTAATGGGGGGACCATAGATAATCTGGAGAATGGTGCACAATTTGTGTCTGAAGTTCCAACAGTCATAGTTACTGCTCCTGTTAGTTTTCCGGTAGCTGAAGATTTCTCAATTTATTATCTGATCTTTGCAACTTGACCTTTCAAATATAATTATCGTCAGGCACATAACTGCCGAGTACAATGTAATTAGAGCATAATCTTGGCCAAAAGTAGCTGCAATTCAAATTTTCTCACTTGTTATTTTTATTGGATTAATGCAGGTGGTGGCATCAATGGATAAGCCAGAAACCTCCAAGTATGGAGGTCTTGCCTCTGCCCAACCATACATGCAGGAGGTACTGGAAGACCTCTTTAATTCAAGCAAAGATTCACAGAGGGTTACCGCTAATGGTGGCAAAATGAAGTAAGTCAAGTGATTAGATATACGATTATTGTCGATGGCACCTGACATGAGTTTGTCTGCAGTGAATTGCTGATTACCTTCCGCAGGAAGACTGGCAGGAGGCCTCAGAGGATTGTCTTCAGGTATGTGCACAAATTCGTAGTACTATTTTCATCTTGCCCAGTTAAGAAATTGGGTGACTAATCATTCTTATCTTCTGTATAGAGATGGGGTAAGTGAAGATCAGTTCTGTGAAGTCCTTTTTCATAAAACGGACAGAATCCGGAAGGTAAACCAACAGCATGATGACCTGTCAATATCATGTTTAGTTTGTTCTTGACCTTTGCCATTTTGATGTGTTTCTTATTTGTTGCAAGGCACATGCCTCTTTCGAGAATGAGCATATACTACCAGTAAATTTTGTGGTAGACCAGAAAAAACATAATACTAAGCTTTCCCCGAAGGTTCATGTGAGGCATGGTTAGTATATTGATGTCTTTTCACACCATTGTGTCTTTTCTAGTTTCCGTACGTGTTAACCATTCACACTGATGCAGGCAGTTTAAACAACGTATCATCCACCAATGGAGGTGTAATATCCCAAGAGGAGCCTTTAGAGGCACATCATCCACCAAACTTAGACTCAATTATCCAGGTAACTGTATGACTAATCTACTTAGCAATGTTGATTCAAACTGATTAATGTTTAATATACGCATGCCATGTTTTTCTGGTGCAGTTTTTTGTTGACATAAATGGCTGCAGGGTGTCCATTCAACGAACACCTGAAGCAGACCTGGGCTCAGCAATTGCAGAAGCAATGCTGAAAACTAACTGCTACATTCCAGACTTTTATGTCGGATACGAGCAACATGTGCTTGATTTAGATCGGTCCATCCTATCGCAAAAAATAGGTCAAAACTCAACGGTTAAGGTCCAGCCTCGTGTGAGGGGTGGTGTGGAAACGATGTGAGCACATATGTTCACTTCTTTGTATTGAGTTTCTGATTTCTGTTCACTTGACTAACCTTTCGTGATACTATATGCAGAGACATGTCATTCAAGGGTATCAGATTTGAGGACCGGATTAAAAGCTTCAGTCACGATGACCTCTTTGAGGAACGCACTGTCATACCAGCATTAATGGGTACAATAAGGAGAATAAGGAGAGGGAGGACCCGTGCAGGGATAGAGCATATCATGAGGACCTTGGGTAGATGCACCATGCATAAATTATTTGAAATGCTCCATCTCTTACATCTTCGAGGGATTTCCCTCAATGGGAATTTTACACATGAGAATGTTATCTACTTACCTCTGTTGGATAGCTATGTAATCCATGAAAACCATGTGAAGTCTAACCATGCAGACTATACTCCTCTCGGTTATGAACATGATATGAGAGCCCTAGGCCGAGTCTTGAAGCAGCTATTCACCTGGAAGTTTCCACGCTCCATAGCTGGTGTATTTCCTGTGCATGTAGACCATCTTCTCCAGACTTTGAATGCTATGCCAGTTGGTGCAAGTACCTCGGATGCCTTCAAGGCCTATTTGAGGAATCATGTGTCAATGTTGTCCCCTGGTGCGGTTGAGGGTCTGATCTTAGAAGTGCACAGATACATTAGATATCAAGCTGAGAATGTGCAGGAGTCCACCAAGTTAAATCTGGGAGCTCATGTGATGCAGCCCGGCAATGTACCTTCTTGGACTCATGTGGCGCAGTTAGTTGATTGTTTTAAGGAAGTTTACAATTTCCAGACCACCTACTCAGATGCCAAGATATCTTGGTTTGATTTCCTGAGAAATTTCGTGAGCCATCCTAATAAAAAGAAGGTATGACCTTGTGATGGGCCATACCTTTATCAGCTCATATACAGTTGAGAGTTTGTAAGTTTTTCAAATAAAAAATTCATTCCTGATGCAAATAAACTTCAGTTCCTGCACTTATTAGCGGTTTTACAGATTCAGTAGAGACTGGTTCAACACGAAAGTATTTGTGGTTGATGCGGCGATCGCAAGCTCCAGCGGTATCTAGGTAGTTCACTCCCCTGTCCTTTTTCTCCATTATGTGCTCTCATGGGTCGTAAAGCTGCTTGCTTGTTCTGCTCTTTTTTTTGCTCCAATATTTGTTAGCGATTACTGGATTATTTTTTATATGAGAAATATAAATCCCTGATAACCATCAGGTGCCATAGAATTTATGGCAAGCAAGGACCTTCACAACCACCTTGTACAACACATTGCAGAGGCTGATTTGCTTCAGGTCCTTAAGTCGGTTAGGGTTTCTGACTTTTGGGATAAGGATGATGATCTCTCATTCCACTCCGCTGGGATTGCACCCACATGCAACACAGCAACTACCTCTGCCTGTACTTTCTTGCTGACAAGCTCCCAAGATCTCTTGTAGAAAATTGCAGGCATACCATCCGGCTCCGTGGTCTTGAGGATCTCCCATCGAGTTCAAAGCCTCCTTGGTCTCCTCCTGGGTAAAGACCTGATGCAAGTACTGATTCATATCAGAATTAACAAGCCGGGCAACCTTGTTAAGTAACTCAACCTGGCGATGTCCTGCAGATGAAGAAAGGAGAGATTGATATTAGTTAGCAATAAAGGCCATCTTCTTTCAGACTTTTCATATGATTCACCCGTTTTCTCCCTGAAGCACAAGCATGGAAGAAGCTTGTGTTTCGGCCCCCCTCCTTCAAACAATGAGCATGGGCCTGCTCCTTCCAAAACATATACTTTTTGCTCTGAAGGCTTTCAACTTTATACTGAACTAGCTGCTCAGAACAGACCTACTCCTGAGAGATTTCCCTCCTTCTGCAGCGACTCAGCTCTTTCTTCAACTTCTTTATATGATTCTTGAGATCACCAAGCACCTTCCGGCTCCAAGAGTGGAGCTCGCTCCCCACTTTTCTAATCACATCAGCAAGAGTAGTGTCCCCCGGATAGAAGAGCCAGGTTCCAAGCATTCTGAACCACCTCCACGCACTGCTCCTCCTCCGGCCAATTGGCTTCAAACTTTGGATGGTCCGTTATCCTCACATTGGCCCTGGCATGGTACTCTGGCTCCAGCACAAGGATAACAGGCTAGTGGTCGGAGTGTCTAGGACCCCCATTCACTAACCCAAATTTGGCACGGCCCTGTCTAGCCTTAATTGAACGTATTTCCCATCTTGGTGGTTTTGTGCTTGCACCAGGTGAACGCCCCCCCCCCCCCGACACACACACAAAGCTGAGGTCTTCCAGTTCACAGAACTCCAAAGCTTGCCTAAATTTGTCCATGCAAATCTTAGATTTAGGCTCTTCCCCCCTGCTTCTCAGTTGCAAAAAGCACTTGATTGATGAAATAGCCAAAGCATGTCCATAGCAAATTAGACTGTCCATGCAACAATCGCAGCAACCTCCAAGTATTCTCCTTCTCCGCTGCCTTGGGCTCACCATACAAACCCATCAACCTCCATACAACCACCCCCCGCCCCAAATCTTGTCAACGCCAATGTGATACCCTGACATCACATGGTTTTCCATAAACTTCACGCTCCGTTTCCAGTGCAAAGCAAACCTCTGCTCCGCCCATCGCAGTCCCTCACCTCCATGTTTGGCATATATAACATCCCTTTTAAACGTTGCAACCCATCCAAGTTTGGTTACAGACAAGAAGAGAACATTGGGGTCTTCAGCCTTTTGTAGTTCCAAAAGAAGACCGTGAACTCCCGGGCTGATTCCCAAGCCAAGCCAGCCCCCTATGACCCTTTCTGTATTTTTCTGTGTTTGGATTCTTGTTTGCATGGACAAATGCCTTCCGCTTGCGTTGGTACTTGTATTCTGGCGATATTTTTCTGTGTGTGGCGTATCTTGTTTCTAACTTGGCACTAGTGTTTCTCTACAGGGCAGAGTGGCAAATCTAATAGGCGTGCAGGTGTGAGGCGGCAGTGCATGTTCTTCAATCCAAGGATCTTCAGTCTGCAGAACCTGGAGACCCTTTGCTCTTTTTCTTTTGGCAAAAACGCTCAACTTGTAGATGTATTTTCTGTTTCCTCCCGGGTTTTAGTTCAAGCAGTGAGCCATATGCTACTTGTTTCTGTTGGTGTAGAAAGAAGAAGCGTAACTGGTGATTGACTTACCAGGCATCCAACAAAAGTGCTGGTGGTTCTGTTTTTAATTTGTTTTGCCTATCTGATTGTGATTGTGATCCCCG
Organism: Aegilops umbellulata; assembly: GCA_032464435.1. Taxonomy (NCBI): domain Eukaryota; kingdom Viridiplantae; phylum Streptophyta; class Magnoliopsida; order Poales; family Poaceae; genus Aegilops; species Aegilops umbellulata. The sequence goes on from CP136058.1 coordinate 570,455,609, forward strand.
TAGAAGTAGATTTGCAGCAGCCTTCAGTGCTTCCAATTCATCACAAAAGTACAAAAGAAAATGAAGAGCACAACGGTGACATTTTTTTTACATATTCTCTTGTGCACCCCAGATGAGTTGTTGAGAGGGATACACTAAAGAGACAAGTTGTTGAGAGAGATACTAGAACATGAACTAAAGAGACAAGTTACATAGATGGGATGTATTGGAGTCACGTTTGGAAAGCATCCACAACGGGGAAAAGTCCAACGTTGCACTTTTTCTTCTTTTGAACCGGAACCCTGATTCCAAGTCCAACTCTTAATTTACCGCGGGGACTATCTTTTGCTCTCGCTGAAAGAATTTTGCCGGCCCATCACGCGTACATTAAAAAAAACTGACAAGGGAGGAAACACCGAAATCACTAATTAAGGAGTATTCATTGCAAAGAACACTCCACTTTCCCAGATCGCGACAAGTGACGCACATGCAGCGTGCCACTTGTCGCAACCCGCGAGTTTTCCCTTTTTCGTAGATTCGTTTATTCAAAACATTTTATCTCTTAAACCGTGCGTCCAAATCTCGAACCGTTTTCACCATTGGATTCCTCGCGTCGAGATCTTCAAAACTAGATCCCATGTTGATAGGTTTTGACGAACTTTTTTTTTCATGAAAAAAACCGGACGAAAAAAACCGGGTGAAAAAACTGAACTGGGAGCACGGTTTTTTCCCTTTCCGCAAGAGGCACTGTCGTGACTCTCGCGAAAGCACAACCGTGCCTCTCGTGAAAGCAAAACCGTAACTCTCGTGAAAAAAAAACAGAAAACGTGTTTTTTTTTCCGTTTCCGAGAGGCACGGCCGTGACTCTTGCGAAAAAGCACAACCATGCCTCTCGCGAAAGCAAAACCATGACTCTCCTGAAAAAAAAAACAGAAAACGCGTATTTTTTCCCTTTTCGAGAGGCACGGGCGTGACTCTTGCGAAAGCACAACCGTGCCTCTCGCGGAAGCAAAATCGTGATTCTCGCGAAAGAAAAAAAAAATCAGAAAACGCGTTTTGTTTTTCTCTTTCCGAGAGGCACGGCCATGACTCTCGTGAAAGCACAACCGTGCCTCTCGCGGAAGCAAAACCGTGACTCTCACGAAAAAAAAAACAGAAAACGCGTTTTTTTCCGTTTCCAAAAGGCACAGCCGTGACTCTAGCTAAAGCAGAACCGTGCCTCTCACGGAAAAAAACCGTGACTTTCGCGAAAGGAAAAAAAAAGAAATCGCGTTTTTTCGCAAAATTATTTTTTCGAATTTTTTTTTGATCGAAAAGCTAAGGAAGACCGGGCGAAAACCAAAACGTCGAAAACCCCCGAAAAAAAACCCGTTTAAAAAGCCGAAAACGCGTGCAGAAAAGTAAAAAAACAAAATCCGGAGGGAGCGTCCAGAGCGCGACACGTGGCGAATGACTGAGAGCGCGCCAAGTGGCGCTGATCGTTGCGAGGCTCCCGAAGGAGCGCTCGTTAACTAGTTGCTCCTAGGAAACACGCGAAAATAACTAATTGAGGAGTACTCATTGCAAAGATCACTCCCACCTCCCCAGGCCGCGACAAGTGGTGCGCTGCATGTGCGCCACTTGTCATAACCCGGGAGTTTTCCCCTTTTCCGTAGATTCGTTTATCCAAATCTCAAATCGCTTTCACTTTTGGATTCCTCGCGTCGAGATCTTCAAAACTAGATCCCATGTTGATAGGTTTTGACAAACTTTTTTTTTCAGAAAAAACCGGATGAAAAAAGACTGAACCGGAAGCACAAGTTTTTTCCCTTTCCGAAAGAGGCATGCCCGTGCCTCTCGCGGAAGGAAAAAAAAAGAGAAAACACGTTTCTTTTTGTTTCCGAGGAGGCACGACCATGCTTCTCGCGAAAGCACAACCATGCCTCTCACGGAAGTAAAACCATGCCTTTCGTGAAAGAAAAAAAAACAGAAAACGAGTTTTTTTTGTTTCCAAGAGGCACGGCCGTGAAAGCAATACCGTGACTCTCGCGACAGGAAAAAAACAGAAAACACTTTTTTTCCTTTTCTGAGCCTCTCACGGAAGCAAAACCGCGCCTCTCGCGAAAGGAAAAAAAACAGGAAACACGTTTTTTTCCGTTTCGGAGAGGCATGACCGTGATTCTCGCGAAAGCAAAACTGTGACTTGCGAAAAAAAGAAAACACATTTTTTCACGCAAAAGTGTTTTTTTTTGAACTTTTTTGATCCAAAAGCTAAGGAAGACCGGTGAAAAATTGGAACGTCGAAAAAACCCAGAAAAAAATCGTTTAAAAAGCCGAAAGCGCGTGCGAAAAAAAATCCGAAGGGAGCTGTTGGGGATATAACTATTGAGCATTACAAGAAGATGGCGGATCATGACAAGCCTATTGACGACCCAAGACCCAGCGGCGGCTTGAGGCCCAAGAGGGTGAACCGCCATAAGGTGTGACTTGTATTGTAAGGCAAGCATAGATGGTCACCGAGCCGGACACGTTGTGTATGAGCCGGCCGGGACTCTGTAGGCCGTCGGGCATCAACCTGTGTATATAAAGGGGTGACCCGACGACGGTTTAAGGGCAAGAAACAAGAGATCGAGAACTAGGTCAAGCATATTCGCTCCCTAGTAATCGAAACCCAAGCAATACCTCCTCAAACTGGATTAGGCTTTTACCTTCACCGCAAGGGGCCGAACCAGTATAAACTCTGTGTGTCCTTTGTCCCGTTTAACCCCTTCAAGTTAACCTAGTTGCGATGGCTCCACGACTAAGTCCTTCTGTTAGGTCATCTGCCGTGACAATTCCACAACAGTTGGCGCCCACCGTGGGGCCAGCGCACGGTGGTTTCAAGTTCTTGAAGGGCAGCTTCCCAGGGATCAAAGGGTACGCTGTGGGCCGGATGACCAAGAGTCGTCGCGTCAAGCTCTACATTGACGATGCTGGCTAGGGCCCCGAGGCCGGCTCAATTGAGTACGGGTATCGGGTCCCCTTCGGCGGAATCCACGTCTTCATCGGCAAGATCGGCGAGTCGGGCCCTGAGCCGGACACCTGCACCGACATCGTCGAGACGGCTCAGCGCTCACGACTAGCCAAGGTTCAAGCCGCGGTGAAGCACGCCTTTGTTGGTTTCATCCATGGGGCGGAATTTGAGGAAGGATCTAGGTCTGGTGGTGAGACGGTCATCTACTCCGATGGTGAATCATCAACCGGTGAGACCAGCTCGATGTATCACTTGCAAGACGGCCGGCTTGGGGGCTGTTCCGACGGTGACAGTATTTCGGACCCCTATGAGCCGCCGAACAGGGCTGCGATCTTCATGGTTGGTACGCAACCAGCGCTCAGCTCAACAACCACTACAGCTATGACCTCCAGCTCAACGGCCGCGACGACGGCTGGTGCTAGTGGCTCTGTGCGCCCGCCGGCTCAGGTTCTGACAGAGTTGTTGGAGGCTCTGGTGACTTTGATGTTGGTGGAGGTAACCCCGGACACCCAAAGAGCAGCATAAGGTAGATGTCGTGAAGCTACGAGACGAGATAGCTCAAGCCAAGGAAGATCTGGCGGCTGAGGATGCTAGGATGGCCGCGGAGCGAGCTGCTTTGGATGCTCAGGCGCAGCGGATTCAGGCAGAGTCTTTCCAGCTTACCTTGGATCAAAACGCTTCAAATGCCATCATGAGAAGGAGACACCAGAGTCGTTTACCTCCGGTTTACGATGCGAGAAACCTCTTCAACACACCTAGGGCAGGGACTAGTGACCCGCCTGTGACAAATCGGGCAGTTGAGGCACCCGCGACTAGAGCGCCAGTCCAGCCGCGGACTGTGGATCCGCCTCATTTGGATATGACCCCGCCTCAGCATGTTGTAACGCCACTTGGTCATTATTCTAACCCTTTAGATAATATGATAGCTGCGGCGATGCGATTGGAGGCTCTTCCAGTTGAAGGCGAGTCTCCGGCAGCAATTGAGGCGCGGAGGGCCAGAGAGCTTCTTCAGATAGCCATGGCTCAGCAAGCGGCTTATTCATATAGGCGCGAAAGTATTCACTCAACCCCGCATCCAAGCCGGAGTTATAGCAGGCATATTGAATCGCCGACAGTTTCAAGCAGTGAGCAACACCGTAACCAGCCTCGTCGGCATGACCTGGCGCGCGGTGGTAGTGTTGCCCAGACTTTGGTAGATTAGGGCAGGGCGCGTCGGGAGGCGGAGCAGGCGGCTCAGCTGGCAGCTCAGCAGCAACCCCCGGTTTATCCATCAACGTCTGTGGGGGCAGGAGTAACCTCTAGGACTCTAGATGTGCCATGTTTGGTGGCGGCTCTATGCAATGAGCATTTGCCTAAGGATTTCAAAGGCCCCCGCAAGGTGCCCAATTATACAACGGACCAGCCGCCAGCGGCTTGGATCGAGAGCTATGAGATGGCTATGGAGATGTTGGATGTTAATGACGCGGCGTGTGCTAAGTATTTCACCATGATGTTAGATGGGATGGCTCGTACTTGGTTGAAAGGGCTGCCTGCTAACTCGATTAGTTCATGGGTGGAGCTAAAAAAGCGTTTCATCAAAAATTTCAAAGATACATGCAAGTAGCCTATGCCAATTCTAGACTTAGACTCTTGCGTCCAAGGTGAGGGCGAGTCAACCACCAATTGGGTGCGCCGGATTTCAGCCGTTACACACTCATCGGACATCATCAACGCCAGTTCAGCAGTCCTGATGTTGGAGAAGAATTGCCGTTTTCTTCCCCTTAAACAGAAATTGGGGCGGCTTAAGCATAACTGCAATGACATGGGGGAGCTCATGGTGGCTCTTGTCAAATAAGCCGATTCTGATAGCACTAAAGACCCTGACTCTGATGAGGAGAAGGCTGGTAAGGGGAAGAAGAGTGGCAGTGCGAAGGGACAACAGCATAACCCGTCGAATCACTGTGGGAACAGCAAACGCAAGGCTAAGTGCGGTTTAGATTTTGTGGCCAACACCAACACACAGAATAAACACAAGGGAAAGCCGCCCCGGCTTGGCGGGTCAAAATTCAATCTTGAGGCGATGATGAACCAGCCTTGCCCAAAGCATGGTACGCAGGAGAAGTCGGCCAATCATTTATGAAAGGATTGCTTCATCATGCGGGAATATAGGAATTCCAATTTTTTCCAGAACAATCATGGCCCGAACGGCGGTTCAGGATCCGGCTCTAATGGGCTTGGCTATGGTGGTGGCGGTTCTGAAGGAAATATGCCCTAGAGGCAATAATAAAGTTGTTATTAATATTTCCTTATATCATGATAAATGTTTATTATTCATGCTAGAATTTTATTAACCGGAAACTTAGTACATGTGTGAATACATAGACAAACAGAGTGTCACTAGTACGCCTCTACTTGACTAGCTCGTTGAATCAAAGATGGTTAAGTTTCCTAGCCATAGACATGAGTTGTCATTTGATTAATGGGATCACATCATTAGAGAATGATGTGATTGACTTGACCCATTCCGTAGCACTTGATCGTTTAGTATATTGCTATTGCTTTCTTCATGACTTATACATGTTCCTATGAGTATGAGATAATGCAACTCCCGAATACCGGAGGAACACTTTGTGTGCTACCAAACGTCAAAACGTCACTGGGTGATTATAAAGGTGCTCTACAGGTGTCTCCAATGGTACTTGTTGAGTTGGCATAGATCAAGATTAGGATTTGTCACTCCGATTGTCGGAGAGGTATCTCTGGGCCCTCTCGGTAATGCACATCACTATAAGCCTTGCAAGCAATGTAACTAATGAGTTAGTTGCGGGATGATTCATTACAGAACAAGTAAAGAGACTTGCCGGTAACGAGATTGAACTAGGTATTGAGATACCGACGATCGAATCTCGGGCAAGTAACATACCGATGACAAAGGGAACAATGTATGTTGTTATGCGGTTTGACCGATAAAGATCTTCGTAGAATATGTGGGAGCCAATATGAACATCTAGTTTCCTCTATTGGTTATTGATGGGAGACGTGTCTCAATCATGTCTACATAGTTCTCGAACCTGTAGGGTCCGCACGCTTAACATTCGGTGACGATCAGTATTATGAGTTATGTGTTTTTGATGTACCGAAGATAGTTCGGTGTCCCAGATGTGATCACGGACAAGAAGAGGAGTCTCAAAATGGTCGAGACATTAAGATTGATATATTGGATGACTATATTCGGACACCGGATGAGTTCCGAAGGTCACCGGATAATTATCAGAGTGCCGGGGGGTTATCGGAACCCCCGGGGGGACTATTGGGCCTACATGGGCCATAGGGAAGAGGGGAGGCAGCCCACAAGGGGCAGCCGCACCCCCTCCCTATAGGGAGTCCGAATTGTACTAGGGAGGGGGGCGCGCCCCCTTTCCTTCTCCTTTCCCTCTCCTTCCTTCCCCCTTCCTCCTCCTAGTTGGACTAGGAAAGGGGGAGTCCTACTCCTACTAGGAGGAGGACTCCTCCCCCTCCTTGGCGCCCCCCAAGGCCGGCCGGCCTCCCCCCTTGCTCCTTTATATACAGGGGCAAGGGGGCACCCTAGGACACACAAGTTGATTGTTTCCAGCCGTGTGCGGTGCCCCCCTCCACCATAATCCACCTCGGTCATATCGTCGTAGTGCTTAGGCGAAGCACTACGCCGGTAGCTTCATCATCACCGTCATCACGCTGTCGTGCTGACGAAGCTCTCCCTCGACATTCTGCTGGATTGTGAGTTCGTGGGACGTCACCGAGCTTGTAACACCCCGGATGTAACTTGCCATATTTGTAACTCCAACTCTTGCCATTTTCGGCATTGTGATATGATATTCCCTCCGTGGTTGGGTTTTCCTTCTTTTCACATTTTGTTCATGTCTTGCATTTCATATCATGTCTTCATGTGCATCGCATTCGCATACATGTTCGTCTCATGTATCCGAGCATTTTCCCCGTTGTCCGTTTTGCAATCTGGCGCTCCTACGTCCTCCGGCGTCCCCTTTTACATATCTCTGCGAGCGGGTATTAAACTTCCCCCGGAATGGACCGAGGCTTGACATGTGACCTTGGTTTACTACCAGTAGACCGCCTGTCAAGTTTCGTATCATTTGGACTTCGTTTGATACTCCAACGGTTAACCGAGGGACCGAGAAGGCCTCGTGTGTGATGCAACCCAAAACCCCTCCAAAACAGCCCAATAACCCATCTAAGACACTCCCATGTCCATCGCCGTTCGATCACGATAGCGTGGCCGAAAACCGTGCTCAATTGGGAGCCTCCTAGCCCCTCCTACCTATAAATACACCCTCTACCCCAAAATTCCGGATCAAATCCGCCCCTAACCCTAGCCTCTTCCTCCTCCCGCCGCCGGACGTGTCCACTCCGCTGCCGGACATGTCCAGCCGCCGCGCTGGACGAATCCGGGTGCGACACGTCAGCCTCGCGCCGTCCCCACCGCCACCGTCCCGCGCACCGCCGAGGCCCGCCAGGCCTGCGTCCGGCCCCCGCGGGCCCAGCGCGCCGCCCGCCGCCCGGGGTTCTCCCTCCGCCCGCGCCGCCGTCCGGGATCCGCGCCGCCGCCCGCGCCCAGCGCTCCGCCTCGCCGCCGCCGCACCGGAGTCGCCACCGCCGCCCGTCCGCCTCGCCGCCGCAGCTTCGACCGGCTCCCGCGCCCGGGCCGCCTCGCCGCCGCAGCTCCGCCCGCTCCCGCCGCCCGTCCCGCGCGCCTCTGCCTCCTCCCCGCCGGCGCCGCGCCTCGCCGCCGATCTGCACCGTCTCGCCCCCGGCCATCCTCGTTTTCCGTGCAAACCCTAGATCCGGAGGGTAAAATTCTTCCAAGTCTTTTCCTTCAGTAATTTTGTTGCATGTTCATCGCATCATAACTTGCTGCATACTGCTCCGTTTCATGCGTGTAATATGTCAAATTGTTCGCCTCGATGGGTACATCATTTCATCTCATTGCATCATTTTCATTTGAGCTCATCTTGGTGCCCGAAATGCTGTTGGAAGAGGGCTATGTGATGTTAGTTTCAGATTCTCAACAGAACATGCACTTTTGTCATTTTTGCCATGATTGATGTGTGCATCCTATGAAGTTGGGTCCTACATGTGTTTTGTAATATGCCATGCTATCTTTCCAGGGGTGTTTTCCATGTATTTTTGTGATCTCTGTGGTGACTAGCACAAGCATGCAAACTAGGGATCATGTTGTTGCTGATTTCAGGGACTTAGTGAAATTACTAAGTTTTTCCCTGCTGTTATTTTTCTGCCATGCGTTCATGTTGTTTCAGAGAGATCCATGCATATTTTGAGCATGATCAGTAAGGGTGTTTTGAGAATATGGATGTGCGCTATCCATCCATGCTTTTGTTTGTATTTATGGAGTGCCATAGCTTGAGTCAATCGAGCTCTACTTTTGCTATAAAATGTTACTGGCAGATTGTTTACATGTTATTCGATTTTTTCAAGCTTGTTGTAGCTGATCCTTGCGTGATATGATGTTGTTCTTTCAATTTATAGCTTCTATGACATGTCTTCTTGATGTATGTATGCTTAGTTTATCATTCAATGCTCTGTAGTGAGTGCATCGAGCTCGTAAACATGCCTACTTGTTATCTGTTTTTGACATGTCCAGTTTTCTGCTAAGTCTGAAAACTGTAACGAAACTTGCTTATTTGACATGGGTGTTATTATGTTTTCTGATCCCTTTTGGCTTATTGTCAGTAAAAGACTTTTGTTAAGTGCTTTGAGGTGATTCACTCCATGCCATATTTTGCTATATTGTGTTCCTGTAGCATGTTGTTTGCTTGCTCTAAACATGTCATCCTGATGTTATTTTCTGGCATGTTGTTATTTTCACCAAGTCTGTGAAGCTGATATGTTTTGCACTTTTGCCATGCTTGTTTGAACCTGTTATGTTGTGTTTTAGCCGTAGGTCAGTGTTCATCTTTTGTCAAGCATCTTGAGTTGTTCACTGTCATATGCTTTGTTGGTACTTTTGGGTGCAGTAGCTTAATTTCTTGTTGCTTGCTAAGTATCATCATGCTGTTAATGGCAGAATCTTGTCATTCTTGTTTTGCTTGTCATTTGCAAACCGTGCAACCGATTCCGGTGATCTTTATATCGATTTCAACCGAAATCATCTCACCTTTCCAGTGGCATACTTGGTTTGCCAAGATTATGCCTGGTTCATCTTTTTCCTTCCGGAGCATGCATATGCATTGCATACCACATCTCGCATACCATGCCATGTTTTGCATCATGTTGCTTGCGCATTGCATCGTGATTGATGTTTGTCCCCTCTTGTTTGTGTTCTTACTTTGGGTAGAGCTGGGAGAAGAGTACGTGAACGAGGAACCTGTTGAGAACACTTACGAGGACCAAGATTTCGACAACTCTGAGAACCTTGCAGGCAAGATGACCATACCCTCGAAATCACTTCTATCTTTGCTTGCTAGATGCTCGCTATTTTGCTATGCCTATGCTACGATGCCTACCACTTGCTTATCATGCCACCCATATTGCCATGTCAGCCTCTAACCATCCATGTCCTAGCAAACCGTTGATTGGCTATGTTACCGCTTTGCTCAGCCCCTCTTATAGCGTTGTTAGTTGCAGGTGAAGATGAAGTTTGTTCCTTGTTGGAACATGGAGATGTTGTTCCTTGTTGGAACATGTTTACTTGTTGGGATATCACAATATCGCTTATTTCATTAATGCATCTATATACTTGGTAAAGGGTGGAAGGCTCGGCCTTATGCCCGGTGTTTTGTTCCACTCTTGCCGCCCTAGTTTCCGTCATATCGGTATTATGTTCCCGGATTTTGCGTTCCTTACACGGTTGGGTGATTTATGGGACCCCCTTGACATTTCGCTTTGAATAAGACTCTTCCAGCAAGGCCCAACATTGGTTTTACCATTTGCCTACCACCTACCACCTTTCCCTTGGGTTTTCGCGAGCCCGAGGGTCATCTTTATTTTAGCCCCCCCAGGCCAGTGCTCCTTCGAGTGTTGGTCCGAACCGAGCAACCTGCGGGGCCACCACGGGGAAACTCGAGGCCTGGTTTTACTCGTAGCTTGACTTATCCGGATGTGCCCTGAGACCGAGATATGTGCAGCTCCTATCAGGATTTGTCGGCACAATCGGGCGGCTTTGCTGGACTTGTTTTACTACTGTCGAAATGTCTTGTAGTCCGGGATTCCGAGACTGATCGGGTCTTCCCGGTAGAAGGAATATCCTTCGTTGACCGTGAGAGCTTATAATGGGCTAAGTTGGGACACCCCTGCAGGGTATTATCTTTCGAAAGCCGTGCCCGCGGTTATGAGGCAGATGGGAATTTGTTAATGCCCGGTTGTAGAAAACCTGAAGTTGACCTTAATTAAAACACATCAACCGCGTGTGTAACCGCGATGGTCTCTTCTCGGCGAAGTCCGGGAAGTGAACACGGTGTTGGAGTTATGTTTGACGTAAGTAGTTCAGGATCACTTCTTGATCACTACTAGCTTCACGACCGTGCTTTGCTTCTCTTCTCGCTCTCTTTTGCGTTGTTAGCCACCATATATGCTAGTCGCTTGCTGCAGCTCCACCTCATTACCCCATCCTTCCTATAAGCTTAAATAGTCTTGATCTCGCGGGTGTGAGATTGCTGAGTCCCCGTGACTCACAGATTCTACCAAAACAGTTGCAGGTGCCAACGATGCCAGTGCAGATGACGCAACCGAGCTCATGTGGGAGTTCGACGAGGAACGTGGTCGCTACTATGTGTCTTTTCCTGATGATCAGTAGTGGAGCCCAGTTGGGATGATCCGGGGATCTGTGTAGCATTTGGGGTAGTCTTATTTCATTTTGGTTCCCTAGTCGGACCTTGAGTGTAACTTAAATGATGATTGTTTATTTATGTATTGTGTGAAGTGGCGACTGTAAGCCAACTATGTATCTCTTTCCCTTATGTATTACATGGGTTGTGTGAAGATTACCTCACTTGCGACATTGCTTTCAATGCGGTTATGCCTCTAAGTCATGCTTCGACACGTGGGAGATATGGCCGCATCGAGGGCGTTACAAGTTGGTAATCAGAGCCTTCCCCGACTTTAGGAGCCCCCACTGATTGATCGTTTTTAGCGGCCGAGTTGTGTCTAGAAAAATGTTTTGAGTCATTTAGGAATTATATATCGAAGAGTTTAGGAATTCTTTTTACTTCCCAGTCTCCTCATCGCTCTTGTAAGACATCCTGACGTAGAGTTTTGACTCTTCTCTTCTCAAATTTCACTAATTTTTTTAGGATCACGCGGGTATCTTAGAATCGTTCCGATGGCTTTGTGATGACAACATTGTCTTGGTGCCTCCTATCAGCAGGGGTTTAGTGGAGGTGTCCCGGGGAGTTGAGCTCCGAGGTGTTGTCATCATAATTTTATCGTTGCGGTTCTGGAATACCTGAGTTTAGTACGCCGACATCGAAAATCTCTTTTGTACAGTTGTTGGTGAGATAACCCTGATAGCCCAGTACTGAGGCGAGTGCGGGAGTATTGCCATAACTCATATAACGGATGCTTTTCGAAGGTTGAGGTAGACGATTTCTGAAGGTTTCTTGGTTATGTGTTGAAGGATGGATACAGCTGGATCTAGGTATTGTTAGTTTGGGTGATATATTTTGTGTCCCCTGTATCCCCAACACCTGATTGCATAACCAGAAAGTTTTGGGAGTTTATAAGTGGGAATTCAAGTATCTCGTAGGATATCTTTCCAACAGACACATGATACGATATGGGATCTATCATATGTTTGTTCCGGCTTATTCTACAAGCCAATCCTTTGTTTTGTTTTCAGTTGTGTTATTCGAGTTGTTTCGAAGGCAGATGGTGATTCCATACCTTTTTCTAAGTGGCTTCTCAACTTATGGAAGTGTGATGATTTACTTTGGAATTCATTCGTTCATTCTCGTTCGAATGTTTATTGTGAAGACTATATGTTGCAATTTCGATCCTTTGATTCAACTTGAATATATATCTTTCTAGATGCTAACGGATGTCACCCTCTCTTCAGGAAGGCTCCGCCAACGCGTCAGAATCCGGAACGCAATGAAGGGAGTCAGGCTAACCCTCCGCCACCACCTCCGCCTCCGGAGGCATGGCAAGCCTTGATGACTGCCACAAATGCCAACGCTCAGATTCTGATTCAGCTCTTGCAAGATCGCAACCAAGGGCAAGGTAATCAAGGAAATCAAGGTCAAGGCAACAATCAGCCGCACTTCGCTTCCCTCAATCAGTTCCTTGCTAATCAGCCAAAGACCTTCAACTACTGTGTCGAGGCCACAGACGCGGATGATTGGCTCGTGGACATCAGCAAGCATTTCGAGTGTAGTAATGTCAGACCTGAGGACTTTGTCAAGTTTGCCTCTTTTCAACTCAATGATCAAGCTGCTGAGTGGTTCCAACAATACAAAGATTCCAGAGGAGGTCGTGTGATTACCTGGGATGATTTCCGCCGTGACTTCAAAGCTCATCACATTCCAGAAAGTGTTGTTGAGAGTAAGCGTGAGGAGTTCCGCAATCTCAAGCAAGGCAACATGTCTGTGTATCAATACAACACTCAGTTCCAGAAGCTCTCTCGCTTTGCCAAGCAGCACATCCCTGATGAAAAGAGTATGATCTACTAATTCAGGCGTGGTCTCAGAGAAGATTTGCAACTAGCTCTCGTGCTTTTTGAGCCGTTAAAGTATGATGAATTCTACAACATGGCACTGAAACAAGAAGCTGCTCAGCTCAAGTGTGAGGCATCTAAGAAGAGAGTCAGGGACGCAGTTCAGTCCTCTTCTTCCTCACTTGTGGCGGCCAAGCAACAGAAGTTCTGGTTGCCTCCTCCTCCCTCGTTCCGTCAGCCTTACCAGCAGAAGAACTCAGGTGGTCGTGGATCTTCCCACCCACCCAACCCTGGCTATCAGAACAAGTCTCAGAATCAAGCTCCAAGACCAAATGCTCCTTACCATCGTCCGCTCTCAGAGGTGACTTGCAACAAATGTCAGCAGAAGGGTCACTATGCGAACAAATGCTTCAACCAAAGGCGCCTTCCGCCTCCTCCTCCTGTGAGATCTTCCAGTAATGCAGTGGTCAAGCATAATCCTAAGCATGCCAAGGTGAACATGATGAACGCGGCTCAGGCAGAGGATTCTTCGGAAGTGATCATGGGTAATCTCTCAGTTAATGATATTCCTGCAAAAGTATTATTTGATACTGGTGCTTCGCATTGTTTCATGTCAAGACCGTTTTTTGCCAAGCATGATTTCACGTCTTCTAATTTGGATAGACCCATGGCTGTCATTTCTCCTGGTAAACGCTTGAGCTCTAGTTTGGTGGTTCCGGATGTTTCCATCAAGATGGGCGACTATAGATTCTTGGCTAAACCAATTGTTCTTGGTGATTCCGATATTGATCTTATTCTCGGGATGGACTGGCTTTATAAGCACAAGGCTCAACTTGATTGTGCTGCCAGGGAAATTCAATTGACTCACCCTTCTGACGATGTGATCATCTATGCCGCTCGTGATGATACCATTCGGTTGTTTTCTCTCAATGAGAAGGGTGAATTGGATGCTATCTCTCAAATTCCAGTCGTTTGTGAGTACCAAGATGTCTTTCCAGAAGAGCTTCCGGGTATGCCTCCCCACCGGCCAGTTGAATTTGTTATTGATCTTGAGCCTGGCACGGAACCCGTTTGCAAGCGTCCTTACAAGCTTGGACCAAAAGAGTTGAAGGAATTGAAGAAACAACTCGATGAACAAGAGCGTCTGGGTTTGATCAGACCGAGTTCTTCTCCATGGGGTTGTGGTGTTCTTTTTGTCCAGAAGAAGGATGGCACGGACCGACTTTGCGTCGATTACCGTCCATTGAACAAGAAGACTATCAAGAACAAGTACCCACTTCCCAACATCAATGAGTTATTTGAGCAACTCAAAGGTGCTAAAGTGTTCTCCAAGCTTGACCTTCGTATGTGTTATCATCAAATTCGCATTCGTGAAGAAGATATTCCCAAGACAACATTCAGAACAAGCTTTGGTTCTTATGAATATACTGTCATGTCTTTCGGCCTTGTCAATGCTCCTCCAACATTCACTCGCATGATGAACTTCATCTTCAACCCCTACACCAATGAATTCGTCTTGGTCTATCTCGATGATATTTTGGTCTTCTCCAAGAATAAGAAGGATCATGCCAAACATTTGCGATTGGTGCTCGACAAGCTCAGAGAGTATCAATTCTATGCGAAGTTCTCCAAATGTGAATTTTGGCTTGATGAAGTTCTTTACCTTGGTCATATCATCTCTGCCAAGGGCATCGCTGTTAACCCTGAGAAGGTGTCTGCAGTTGTGAATTGGGAACCTCCTCAGAATGTCAAGCAGCTTCGCAGTTTTCTTAGACTTGCAAGCTATTGCCGAAGATTCGTTGAGAATTTCTCAAAGATTGCAAAGCCTCTTTCCAACCTCCTCCAGAAGCATGTGAAGTATGTCTGGTCTCCTGAGTGTGACGTTGCTTTCAATACTCTCAAAGAGAAACTCGTCACTGCTCCGGTTTTGACTCCTCCTGACGAATCCAAGCCTTATGAAGTTTTCTGTGATGCTTCTCTTCAAGGTCTCGGTGCTGTCTTAATGCAAGAGAAGAAAGTTGTGGCCTATACCTCTCGTCAGTTGAAGCCCAACGAAAAGAACTACCCCACTCACGGTCTTGAGTTGGCGGCAGTTGTCCACGCACTAATAACATGGAGACATCTCTTGTTGGGAAGGAAAGTGGACATTTTCACCGATCACAAGAGTCTCAAGTACATCTTCACTCAGCCCAACCTCACCCTCAGACAAACTCGATGGGTCGAAATGATTCAAGAGTATAATCCGAGTATTGAATATACTCCAGGCAAGGCTAATGTGATTGCAGATGCATTGAGCAGGAAGGCTTATTGCAACAGCTTAATCCTCAAGCCCTTTCAACCAGACCTTTGTGAAGCTTTCCGCAAGTTGAATCTTCAAGTTGTTCCTCAAGGTTTTGTTGCCAACCTCATAGTCTCTCCTACTTTGGAAGATCAAATTCGTGAGCCTCAGCTCCTAGATACCATGGTGAAGAAGGTGAAACGTGGTATTGACAAGGGCATTTCCAAATACAAGTGCTATCGCGTTGATGACAGAGATACTCTTTTCTTCGAGGACCGGATCGTGGTTCCAAAGGGTGATCTACGTAAAGTCATTATGAACAAGGCGCACAATTCTCTTCTATCCATTCATCCTAGAAGTACGAAGATGTACCATGACCTCAAGCAGTCTTATTGGTGGACTCGAATGAAGCGAGAAATTGCTCAATTCGTGAATGAATGTGATGTCTGCAGAAGGGTGAAAGCAGAACACCAACGACCAGCTGGTCTCCTCCAACCTCTTGCTATTCCAGAATGGAAGTTTGATCATATCGAAATGGACTTCGTGACTGGATTTCCTAAGTCCAAGCGTGGTAATGAAGCTATCTTCGTCGTCATCGACAAGCTCACTAAAGTGGCTCATTTTCTTCCTATCAAAGAGTCTATCACAGCAGCGCAGCTGGCAGAGCTTTACACCTCCAGAATTGTCTCCTTGCACGGCATTCCACAATTGATCTCTTCAGACCGTGGCAGCATCTTTACCTCCAAGTTTTGGGATTCTTTTCAGAAGGCCATGGGCACAAATATTCGCTTCAGCACAGCTTTCCATCCTCAAACTAGTGGACAAGTCGAGCGTGTCAACCAAATTCTTGAAGATATGCTCAGGGCTTGTGTTATCTCTTTCGGCATGAAGTGGGAGGATTGTCTTCCATATGCTGAGTTCTCTTACAACAACAGCTTTCAAGCCAGCTCGGGCAAAGCCCCATTCGAGATTCTCTATGGCAGAAAGTGCCGCACTCCTCTCAATTGGTCAGAAACCGGTGAACGCCAACTGCTTGGCAACGATTTGATCTCAGAGGCTGAAGATATGTGCAAAGTCATTCGTGTGAATCTCAAAGCCGCGCAATCGCGCTAGAAGAGCTATTATGACAGTAAGCACCGTGATTTGGCATTCGAGATCGGAGATCATGTCTACCTCCGCGTCTCTCCAATGAAAGGGACTCGTCGCTTCGGTATCAAAGGGAAACTTGCCCCTAGATACGTGGGTCCTTTCAAGATCGTCGGTAAAAGAGGCGATCTCGCCTATCAACTTGAGCTTCCCTCCAACTTTGCGAATGTGCACGATGTGTTCCACGTGTCACAGCTTCGCAAGTGCTTCAAGACGCCTGAGCGCACAATCAACTTCGAAGAGATTGATCTTCAAGAAGATTTGTCCTATCATGAGCATCCCGTTGCTATCCTTGAAGAAACTGAGCGCAAGACTCGCAACAAGTCAATCAAATTCCTGAAAGTGAAGTGGTCACATCATTCCGACCGAGAAGCCACCTGGGAACGCGAGGACCACCTCCGTTCCGAATATCCGGAGTTCTTTCAGTCCTAGATCTCGGGACGAGATCCTCTCGTAGTGGTGGAGTGTTGTAACACCCCGGATGTAACTTGCCATATTTATAACTCCAACTCTTGCCATTTTCGGCATTGTGATAAGATATTCCCTCCGTGGTTGGGTTTTCCTTCTTTTTGCATTTTGTTCA
Organism: Aegilops umbellulata; assembly: GCA_032464435.1. Classification (NCBI taxonomy): domain Eukaryota; kingdom Viridiplantae; phylum Streptophyta; class Magnoliopsida; order Poales; family Poaceae; genus Aegilops; species Aegilops umbellulata. Next base: position 570,472,227 of record CP136058.1, read on the forward strand.
TGTCTTGCATTTCATATCATGTCTTCATGTGCATTGCATTTGCATACGTGTTCGTCTCATGTATCCGAGCATTTTCCCCGTTGTCCGTTTTGCAATCCGGCGCTCCTACGTCCTCCGGCGTCCCCTTTTACATTTCTCCGCGAGCGGGTATTAAACTTCCCCCGGAATGGACCGAGGCTTGGCATGTGGCCTTGGTTTACTACCGGTAGACCGCCTGTCAAGTTTCGTATCATTTGGACTTCGTTTGATACTCCAACGGTTAACCGAGGGACCGAGAAGGCCTCGTGTGTGTTGCAGCCCAAAACCCCTCCAAAACAGCCCAATAAC